>CM024706.1:34200233-34662289 GCA_014182895.1 Angophora floribunda | reverse complement strand
ATATCACAACAGAGTGTTTTTGCGTAAAGTACACAACTACCAGAACATTAGGCGAATTCAAAAGGAAAAGGAGTTTGATTGGTTTGCCTAGAGTAGACAATCGGGTGCTAAATCAAAGAAGTTCCAAGACTTATCTCCGAGGTTTTATTATCCTTGTCTCTACAGATGTATTATGCTTCTCTGTTGTTGAATTTCCATTCCTGACGCCGCTTGTGGAAATAACTTGTTACATCTGCAGAGGTCGACTGTACTTTGAGCGTAATTCCTAGGTTGTGTTAACTTAGATTTGCAATTTGTTCGTGGACTAATTTGTTGTAGCGAAAATGCCCAACGTAGTTAGGAATGGGGAGTGCGTTGGAGACATTGTGTGGCCAAGCCTACGGAGCCAAACAGTATCACATGCTTGGAGTTTACACGCAGCGGGCTATGCTCACACTACTATGCCTAAGCATCCCTCTTGCAGTTGTATGGCTCTACACATCCAGCATTCTCATAGCTCTTGGCCAAGACATCGAGATTTCCAAGGAAGCAGGAATTTTCAACCGGTGGATGATCCCAAGTCTATTCGCATATGGCCTCGTCCAATGTCTGAACCGGTTCTTGCAGACGCAGAATAATGTTTTACCTATGATGATGAGCTCTTTGATTACTGCTTCTCTTCACATAGTCTTATGTTGGGTCTTCATCTTTAAGTTCGAACTAGGAAGCAGAGGAGCTGCTTTGGCTACTACGATTTCGAATTGGAACAATGTGATACTTCTGGCAATTTATGTGAAGCTCTCTCCCTCTTGCATCAAAACTTGGACCGGTTTCACGACAGAGGCCTTGCATGACATTGTTAGCTTTGCGAAGCTTGCTGTTCCCTCAGCAGTTATGATTTGGTGAGTACCTATTTGTGCTCGTGTATGTTAATGTGATACCAAATTATATGATAAAAAGAAAAAAATAGTGGTTATTTCGCCTTTTCGAAGTGTTTTAACTATTCTTGATCCAATTGTGTAATCCTAAGCCCCAATTTCAGAAGTGAGAAACCTAGCATTGATTTAGTATACTCACTTCACTTGTCTCTTGATTATTTTCTGGTCAGTTTCGAGTATTGGTCCTTCGAGATGGTCGTTCTTCTATCAGGTCTTCTGCCAAATCCAAAACTAGAGACATCTGTGCTATCGATTAGGTATGAATTGAAAATCGGTGAGCAACTAGAAGAAGTATAAACAGGACTGTCTTTTTTCACAGAATGAAAAGTTCAGAAATACATTCATGTGCCTTTTTTTGCAGCCTCAACACTTGTTGGATGGTCTACATGATCTCTGTTGGTCTTGGTGGAACAATCAGGTTCGTTGTGTCATTCGCTTCGCTTTTGCAGTACATTATGAATCAGAAACAAAAAGAGATGATGAGAACTAATGTTGCTTGGCATTACCTTCTCTAAGATGCATTTCCAGATCTTTAAGGGAGGGAAAAAACAGATTCCGTGAGGGCTAGTCTCACAGTACTCTTGATGCTGTGGTACAGAAGGAGACACAGCATTGACTGCCAAATGTTTGTCATCTGTTTATCTGTCCAGAAGTAGATAAAATATAAACATCTATGCTTGATCCTAGTTCATACATCTGGACAAAAATGAAAAATGTTACTACGTAAGACTCTCCTAAGAGTCTTTTTATTTCATGCAGTACTAGAGTGTCGAACGAATTAGGTGCAGGCCATGCTGCAGGTGCACACTTGGCATTGCAAGTTATGATTGCCATTGCCATCACGGAGGGTGCAATAATTGGAATCTTGACGATTTTGATACGCCATGTTTGGGGAAGCTGTTCAGCAATGAAGAGGAAGTTATTGAATACGTCGCCAAAATGATGCCGCTTCTCGCTCTCTCAGATTTCTTGGATGGGTTCCAGTGTGTCCTTTCAGGTCCTAATGTTGACTCCACATGATCAGATTTTGTTAACAGCTAGTAGATATATCTCTTTATGAACCGTTCTAGGATTGTGTCGTGTATATCTCAAACCTCCTGAATATAGATCGCATAGCAATTGTTGTTGTCTTAACCTTTTCACAAGTTGTCCAGATTGAATTTTAAGTCCTTCACACGGATTATGATGATGATGATCGATCACAGGGTCGGCAAGAGGATGTGGATGGCAGAATCTCTGCGCTTGGATAAACCTCGGGGCTTATTATGTTGTGGCGATTCCTTGTGCTGTATTGTTTGCGTTTGGTTTCCACATCGGAGGGATGGTATGAATCTCTGTACACGGTTTTGCACGCAAATACTAGTTTGTTTGACATTGGTGATGTCCAAGTTATTGATCTTGAAACAGGGTTTATGGATGGGGATCATATGCGGACTCTCTGTGCAAGTCATGGCCCTCATCACAGTGAACGCATGTACCAACTGGAATCAGGAGGTAATTGACCCCGTCACACTAAGCTCTCTCCTATGCAAATGGATTGATTCTGTACATCTTCAATACTCATGCAACTTTTCCCTTACTTTTTCAGGCAAACAAAGCTTTGGATAGAGGAGCTAAAGCAGCACGAGCAAATTCTGATATTGAACAAGAACGAAAATAGATTTTCTAAATATTGAAAACTGGCTATATGTAGATTCGCAGATAAACATATCACTTGTTATGTATATAGTAGAATTATATTGATTGAGTCAAACAATTTTACAATATATAAATGCTGATATGTAGATTCGCAGATGATTTGTTTTGCAATTTTTTGTTATAAAATATATGAATTTTGGTAGAAAAGTAAAAAAGTTACTTTACAACTTTTACAAGTCCTTTTGACCAAAAAAAAAAAAAAAAAAAATCTTTTACCAGTCCAAACAAACAAATAAACACTTCCGACCTTTAGGCATTAACTATGCATATTATGAGAATGTCCATCCATTGGAGATTATTGTATTTTTTTTTGTGTAGTTGGTTTTTTTGGTTGAATTCTTGTTTATTGGGTAACTGAGGGCACTTTCTAACAACATATTATTAAAAAAAGTCTCTTCTTTAATCAATTTCCTTTTCGTCATAATATTATTATGTGTGTGTTTTGAATAGAGGTGACTATATGAATCATGGACCCATATTTGTTAAGTTGGATCAAATATGCGTTGCCTAAAATTTAAAATATGAGTTAAAAATGGGTCTAATAAAGTGACGTCCAATTAATGATTACGCTATAATGGTTTGTAAAGAATCCCAACTTCAATCTAATTAATGAAAAAGGAATGCCTTATGCATGTCCGTGTCCAGTGTCACAAAAGTTGTGTCTAGGCCTGTGCCCCTAGCTCCCATGCCCTATCACTAGCACTCGACACGAGTTCATCGAGGCGAGCCCGTTTCCTAATTGGCTAGGTCCAGGCCCATAGATGCTAGGCTAGCTCCCTCAAGGCCGGACCTACTAGCTCGATACTAAGTTCATAGAGGATGGACTTGAGACCTTGATGCCCAAGTCCCTAGCAATTATGCTTAGATACTTGGCTCCTATGCTCAAGTTATTCGTGCGCTACTTGAGTCTTTTGATTATAAACCATGATTCTCGTCATTACTAATCATAAGCCAACGATGATTATCTATGAGAAGTTGCAGAGATGGTTAATTGTCAATTGGTATATATATATATATAAATAATCTTATTTGGAATAAAATTCAATAGGATTAATTTTTTTTTTGAAATTCCCTAATTTAGATCCTTAGCAATTTCTTTTTAAATAAATCTGTCAAACAAGAAATGAAGCCAAGCTACACCTGTTGCGGCGGTAGAGATGAGAGAGCGGGTCTCATCGGCGTAACCCCAGAAACAGAAAATGGAAGGAAGAGGGGGAGATCCAGGAATTAATGAAGCGGCTCCGATCGAATCTCCTGCGATGCAAAACCGAAACCGAAACCAAGATCGCGAACGCGACGACGAAGCATTTTCCCGCCGCTCGGTTCGAGGAGACGAGAATGCCGTCAACATTGTCGCAGAAGCGAAGAAACAGGTCCGGCTGTCGGGGCCGCTGATCGGAGTGAGCCTGTTGCAGTACAGCGTGCAGGTGATCTCCGTCATGTTCGTGGGCCACCTTGGCGAGCTCCCTCTCTCCGGCGCATCCATGGCCACTTCCTTCGCTTCGGTCACCGGGTTCAGCGTCCTGGTATAACTCCTGTTCCATTCCTTTCTCATACTTCGTCTCGTTAACTATGCCGCAACGTTCATTGTTCCCATCGGTTGTTAGTCGGTAGTTGTTTTTATCGTCGTGGGTGGCTGTCTACTGATGATGTCTTTGCAAGTCGAAAGGGAGAAATGGACAAATATAGTTTGAGGAATAAGTTAGCACAAAATGCCCATCTTTACCGTAGCATTGAGAAACTGGAAAGGAAAAGAATTCTAATCTGTCGCCTCGAGGCAACATTTGGGTGCTAAATTTGTTGGCTTTTCCTAAACATATATCATGCTTCTCTGATGTTGAATTTCCATGCCCGATATCACTCGTATAAATGACATGTTAAATCTGCTGAGATCGACTGTACTTTGAGCATAATTCCTAGGTTGGGTGAACTCAGATTTTCATTTTGTTTGCAAACTAATACGTTACAACCGACAATGCCTGATGAAAGTTAGGAATGGGAAGTGCATTGGAGACATTGTGTGGCCAAGCCTATGGAGCCAAACAGTATCGTATGCTTGGAGTCCACACGCAACGAGCTATGCTTATGCTTCTATGCCTCAGCATCCCCCTTGCGGTGATATGGCTCTACACCTCCGACATTCTCATAGCTTTTGGCCAAAACGTGGAGATTTCCAGGGAAGCGGGAATTTTTAACCGTTGGATGATCCCAAGTCTATTTGCGTATGGCCTCCTCCAATGTCTGAACCGGTTCTTGCAGACGCAAAATAACGTTCTACCGATGATGATGAGCTCTCTGATTATTGCTTCTCTTCACATAGTCATCTGTTGGGTCTTCATCTTTAAGTTCGGACTAGGAATCAGAGGAGCTGCTTTGGCTAACTCGATTTCGAATTGAAACAATGTGATTCTGCTGGCGATCTACGTGAAGCTCTCTCCTGCTTGCATCAAAACTTGGACCGGTTTCACGAGAGAGGCCTTGCTTGACCTTGTTAACTTCATCAAGCTTGCTGTTCCTTCAGCAGTTATGATTTGGTGAGTACCTATTAGTGCTTATGTTTGCTAATGTGATGTCAAAATTTATGCTTAAAAGAAAAGATTAGCAGCTGTTTGATAAGTTGGTCAGATTGTATTAATCTATGTCCCATATGTCAGAAGTGAGAGTCCTAGCCTGGAACTAGTGTACTTACATCACTTGTCTCTTGATTTACTCTCTTTCACAGTTTTGAGTATTGGTCCTTCGAGATGGTCGTTCTTCTAGCAGGCCGTCTGCCAAATCCGAAACTAGAGACATCTGTGTTATCCATTAGGTATGAATTGAAAAAAAAAAAGAAAGTATATGCAGGACTGTTTTTTTCATGGAATGAGGAGTTCAGAACTACGTTCATACCCTTATTTTTGCAGCCTCAACACTTGTTGGATGGTCTACATGATCTCTGTCGGCCTCGGTGGAGCAATCAGGTCTGTTGAGTCATTCATTTCTCTTGTGCAGTTTATTATGAATAAGAGGAAAAAAAAAAAAAAAGAAAAGAAAAGATCTAATGTTGCTTGGCATTACTTCACTAAGACGCATTTCCAGAACTATAAGGGGAGGGTAAAAAATCAGATTTTGTGAGGACAAGTCTCACAATAATCTTGATGCTGAGGTGCAGAAGGAGACAACAGCATTGACTGCCAAATGTTTGATCATCTGTTTTTTTATCCAGAACTAGATAAAATGTGAACACCTGTGTTTGATCCTAGTTCATGCACTTGGACAAGCTGAAATATAAACATTTGGGTTTGATCCTAGTTCATACATTTGCACAAAACTGAAAAAGGTCAATATTTAAGACTTTCCTAAAAGAGTTTTTATTTTATGCAGTACTAGAGTGTCGAATGAATTAGGTGCGGGCCATGCTGCAGGGGCACGCTTGGCATTGCGAGTTATGATAGCCGTCGCCATCACAGAGGGTGCAATAATTGCAATCGTGACAATTCTGGTACGCCATGTTTGGGGGAAGCTGTACAGCAATGAAGAGAAAGTTATTAAATACGTCTCCAGAATGATGCTGCTTCTCGCTCTTTCGGATTTCTTGGACGGGTTTCAGTGTGTCCTTTCAGGTCCTAAACTCAACTCCACTTAATCAGATTTTCATTCTATTAGCAGCTAGCAGATATAATTCTATCTATTGGCCGTTTTAGGAGTCTCATGTGAGTATATTGGATCTCCTGATTAGAATTAGCGTAGGAATTGGTGTCTTCTACCTTTTCACATGTTGTCTGGATTAAATTTCTCTGCACAGATTATGATAGTGATCGATTGCAGGGTCTGCAAGAGGATGCGGATGGCAGAAACTGTGTGCTGCAATAAACCTCGGGGCTTATTATGTTGTGGCGATTCCTTGCGCCATACTGTTGGCATTTCGTTTCCATCTCGGAGGGATGGTGTGAATCTCTCTACATGTTTATGCATGCAAATACTTGTTTGTTCAACGTTGATGATGTCCAAGTTATGATCATGAAACAGGGTCTATGGATGGGGATCATATGCGGACTCTCTGTACAAGTCATTACACTTATCATAGTGAATGCATGTACCAACTGGGATCAGGAGGTAATTAACACCCACTAAGCTCTCCTCTTATGCAGATGGATTGAGATTCTGTACGCCTTCAATACTTTTGCATCTTTTTCCCTCTATTTCAGGCAAAGAAAGCTGTGGCCAGAGTTAGAGCACAACGAGCACATTCTGATGAGGAACAGGAACAGGGCCACATTTGATGAATATTGAAGATAGGCTATGGGGATCAAGGTGTAGTGTAATAGTCTCTCTAGGACACAGGCATGTTACTTGCTGCATATACAGTAGAATCATACGGACCATAGCAAACATTTTTAATAACAAGCGTAATCAGGACACTTATAAAGCAAATGGGGTCATAAACGAGGACTTCTTCGTTATGCATGAACCTAAGCATCAGCATTTATAAAGCAAACTTAATGAAAAGCATTTTAATTTTCAAAGCATTGGATACACAGAAATTAATAACGATGTATTGAAAACAGTGACTTTTTCCTATCTAATTGCCCAGTGTAGGGAACTCATTCACAACAAATCCTTCTTAAAATCTTGGATTCAAACGTAGGGTCTTGAGATTCAGTATAGATAAGGTAGATCTTGAAATTAAGTCATTTAACGGGTAGGCAAGGTTAAGATAGATTTTCCAAAGCAGTCCATGTACTTTTTAATGAGTCCTCTGTTAGTCTCTCTATATTAAAGTGTTTCCCGAAAGTACTATACTAGATGCTGAAATACAGAGTTGGAAGCTAAATACGCGCATCATTTTATGCTGAATACGCCAGAGTCTGGGGCATCCGACCACACCCAAAGTGGTGGTCGTTGTCATCTCTCCATCTCACAGGACAGAGACAGGCGGACACAAACACAGGGGATGCTACGACCGCCGCTTGCCGACGCAACAATGACGACTCCTTAGGTGATGGCCCGTGAGAGAACTAGGGATGGACACGAGGATCACGGTGCCCGTCCCTCCCTCGCAGACTGAAGACTTTGCCTCATCATCACCCCCCATGGCCCGTGCACGGCGAGCTCAAAATGCCTGCTTGGAGCGAAGGCGCCCCTCGGGGCACTGTTAGCACTTTGCGTCACAGTTACTGAAAGGCATCATTATCATGTTACTTTCAGTTTCATATAATAAAAATGACCTCTTGGGTGAGTGCTAAACAGGAAATGTCTCATGAATTGTTTCTACAGAGTTGAGCGAGCTCCAACATTTACAATATAAGTCGATGCACGCCAATGGTCGGCAGACCTTCCTTGGCCATAGGTGGGGGCCAGCTAACCGTCGCCCTCTCTAAGTAGAGGTGCAATGAATTGACAAGGGCTGCAATGCCATTGCTAGATCTAGCTAAGCGAGCGTTGCAACCTTGCTTGAGACTAGTGAGGATCACTACGTCAGTGTCCGTCGTCTTACACGACCGACATCCGTATTAACGAATATCAACCAAAATTGATTGGATGGATCCAACTGACAAAATGTGAAAATATTTAAGATTTAATTCACAAAATTGAAAAATTTAAGATTCAATTGATAAAAATGCAATAAATTTATAATTTTTGAGACAATTTTCCCAAAAATATGACATAAACTATAAAGAACCTCTAGAGGCTCGACCCTTAAGACCCTTGTCCCGTGGCAAATCTCATACCCTCATTCATTTATAGAATTTTCGTGTCTTTCTATTGATAGGAAATATGAATCATATCACATATCACAATATTGAAAAGAAAGAAATAAGGAAAAATATCATTGCACGTTGTTTATCTAGAAAATTTCCCGAGCTGGCATCTCCTCTATAAAAGCAAGGCTTATTAGGGAAGAGGATGCTTTTACGTCTTTTTTCGAATTTCATTTAATTTGCTGTATATTATTTATTACTACGGTAAATAAAAAGATAAATAAAATTCATTGGAATTAGATAATTCTAGCCCCGCCTGCTCCACCTGTTGCCCGCCCTACGCTCCAATCCCGCAGGACATTCTTCCTGGGAGGCATGGCTTCCTCGTAAGTCGTATCCCGTGCCGTGCCCATCGCTAGAGACAACTGATGGGATGCAACAACCATGACTAGCAATGCAACCATGACGGCTTGCTAGGTTGTCCTCTTTCAGATTCGAGGTGGAGAGAGAGAGAAATCACGACTCTCCATGCGTGCGAGGACAATAATGACTTTCCAAGATGATGGCTCACGAGGCGCTCTTTCAGATGTGATGTAAGTCAGTACGTGTGTCCTTTAGAAAGAGAGAGGAGCGGGCTTGCGATGGGACAATGACCACGACAATGCCTACTATTTTTTGAGATATAAGTACGAATGATAATAGTTCTAATTTCCAAAATAATTTCTATTTACAAATAATCATTTTATTTTATTTTCGAGAATATTTACTGAGCTTTTGAAAATATTTAATAACTATTCATAATTTTTATATAAAATGTGTTTAACAGAACTCTTAAATTTTTTTTTATTTTTCTTATATTTCTCTTTTTTCTTTTTCTCTTATTCTTCCTCCTTTTGTGGCCGATCGCTGCCCTCAACAGTGGTCGGGGAGTGGCTAGACAAGGACTGGCGACCTCATTGGAGCCTCTCTAGGCTAGGGTGAGGTCCAATAAGCCTCTGACAAGCTCATCAGATCTCGCCCACTCACTTGCTAGCCATTGCTAGTGGCAGCGATGGTTGATGGGCAATAATGGGATGGCGGTAGGCTAGTGATGGCTTGGGAGGAGGAAGAAGAAGAAGAAAAGAAAAGAGGGGAAAAGGGAAGAGAATAAGAAAATTAGACTTGATTTTTGGAATTGTTCACTGGAATAATAATTGATTTTTTTTTAAATCTTGATTCTGTTTCAAATATATTACTGGGAACAAAAAATTTACCAAATATATTTCTATTCCAAATCTGCTCTCGAGAAAAAAAAATAATTAGTTACTATTTGGCCGATTATTAAGCAAGCCCTTAAACGCAATGCTATTAATGGGCAGTGGTGACTAAGAGAGGATTGGGTTCAAACTTATTGATAAGCTATGCTCTGATATTATAATTGGGTGGTCTTAAATATCTCTCATTCAAAAAATTAACTCAAAGGACGAAACATTCCTTTATATGTATAAACTGACCACATGCATTTTCAATAATTGATGTTGGATAAATCCCAACATTATATAATACACCAATTCCAAACTTTTATAATGTGATATATTTAACCTAATTTTTTTTTTGTAATACCAAAAATCTTTAAGTCATAGAATTATAAGTTTGCGGTTTTTAATGACTTTTTTCTAAAAGAAGAAGGGAAAGAATTATGCTCGTTCAAAATGCACATGTTTTGATGTGCCTAAGGGTAATTTGAACCTATGCATTTATCCCATAACTCGAGAGAATCATGTTCCACACATTTTTAGAAGAAATCATAAGAGCGAGTACACCTACAAACTTTGCCATAAGGAGTTAGTTGTTTAGGGCGACTTCGATTATTTCATACTTAGACAGGCACATGTCACTTCTCCTTGCGATATTAAACGAACAAAGAATGGTCTAGGTGATAAATAGCCTCATTCAACTCGCGTTGTGGATTGGTGGGCTTGCAAGCTATCAATTCTCCTTGTCCTCTCCTCACTACGGCGCATTTACAAATACATCACATATCATTATCATTGTAAGAAAGGCACATAAATGAGAAGAAAAATCAGACCAAATAGGTAATCCTCTCTACAACTCAAAGTAAGTTTTTTTTTTTTCAGGGTATTAATTGAAGCTATAATAATTATATTATTTGAAGCTCATGCTTAACTCGAGCTCAATTAGAGGTAAAATAAATTACAACCGGTCGTACCTAAGTTTGCTCAAAGCTCAACTTAAGCTTGAGCTCTAGCTTGATTTTTGAGACTACTGCGATGAAGGGCTGGTATCAAAATTATGTAGTGCCAACACTTATCCTAAACTGTGTTCTTTTGATGGATAGACAATTCAATTGAATACTCAATCAACTTGATGTCGTTGATAGCAACAACTTATCCTAAACTGTGTTCTTTCGATAAATGCCAATTTTTTTTGTCGCCGTGCAAATAATTCGGGAATAAGCATGCGTAAAGGGCTCAAGGCCAACCTAATACAAGCCAAACCCGTCGAGGTATCAGAGATTGGGAGAGGTTCTCGTTGACTGAACCCAAGAAAAAATGGGAGGAAGAGGAGGAGATCTAGAAAATGATGAAGCGGCTCTTCTTGAATGTATTCTGATCCAAAACCGAAACCAAAACCAAGATCACAAACATGAACACGACGACGATGGCAACGCAGCACATTCATCTAGCTCGGTTCAAAGAGATGGGAGTCGCGTGATCATATTTGAAGAAGTGAAGAAGTAGGTATGGCTGTCGGGGCCGCTGATCGGAGTGAGCATGTTGCAGGAGAGCGTGCCTGTGATCTCCACCATGTTTGTGGGCCACCTAGGGAAGCTCCCTCTCGCCGGCGCATCCATGGCCATTGCCTTCGCTTCAGTCACCGGCTTCAGTGTCTTGGTATACCCTGTATTTCATCACTTTCTCATGCCTCGTTAATTATGCCGCGACATTCTTGTTCCTATTAGTTCATAGCAGTAGTTAGTTGTTGTCGTTGCGGTGGTGTGTAAGGTCTTGCTGGTTGAAGGAGAGGAATAGACGAAGTAATTGAGGAAAATGTGTATCGAAGAAGGTGAAAATTCAGCACAAGATACAAAAATCGTGCCAGACATGAAATAAATTGACATACTACAACATAGTTTTTAGGTACAGTGCACATTATTTGCTATAACATTAAGGAAATTCAAACTAAAAAGAAATTCAATTGATTGCCTCGAGACGACATGCTGGTGTCAAATACGAAAAAGTTATGGTAAAATTTTTCACAGACTTGTCTCCGAGGTTTCACTACCCTCATCTCTAAACATATATCATGCTTCTCTGGTGTTAAATTTCCATGCGTGACTCCACTCGTCACGTGGAAATGACGTGCTACATCTGTGCTACATCCGTGTGTTACATGTGTTGAGGTCGAGTATTCTTTGAGCATAATTCCGAGGTTGCGTGAACTTAGATTTTCATTCTGTTTGCAAACTAATTTGTTGTGATGGAAATGTCTGATGATAGGCTGGAATGGGAGGTGCATTGGAGACATTGTGTGGCCAAGCCTATGGAGCCGAGCAGTATCACATGCTTGGAGTTCACACGCAACGAGCTATGCTTACGCTTCTATGTCTGAGTATCCCTCTTGCAGTCCCATGGCTCTACACTTCCGACATTCTCATAGCTTTTGGCCAAGACGTCGAGATCTCCACGGAAGCGGGGATTTTCAACTGTTGGATGATCCCAAGTCTATTCGCATATGGCCTCCTCCAATGTCTGAACCGGTTCTTGCAGACACAAAATAATGTTGTACCGATGATGATGAGCTCTCTGATTACTGCTTCTCTTCACGTAGTCGTCTGCTGGGTCTTCATCTTTAAGTTCGGACTAGGAATAAGAGGAGCTGCTTTGGCGAACACCATTTCGAACTGGAGCAATGTTATTCTGCTGGTGATTTACGTGAAGCTCTCTCCCGCTTGCATCAAGACTTGGACCGGTTTCACCAGGGAGGCCTTGTGTGACATTGCTAGCTTCGTCAAGCTTGCAATTCCTTCGGCAGTCATGACTTGGTGAGTACCTATTTATGCAACATGTGAACCTCTGAAGTGCCAAAACTTGGCATGGGGACACTTAAATGCCAAAAGTTCGGAAATGTACACTTAAGTGTCAAAATCGGAAAAAAATAATCAGTTAAAAGTTAACGGTGAAAAAATCCGGCCAAATTGTCATGTGTCATTTTTCGGCGATATTTTTATTTACGACGGAGCATTTTTTTTTCAAAATAAAAATATCCACGTAGCAATTTTAAAAAAAAAACTGTCCAAGTTAGAAAAAAAAATCTAAAAATCGATTTTATTTTTAGAAAAATGGAGGGGGAAGGGGAGGGTTTAGCGAGGGCTGCACAGCCCTCACCGCCGCCATCGTCACCGCCCCACCATCACCGGGAAGGGTCGCCCATAGTAGGGCGAGGGTCAGCCGAGGTCGCCGAGCCCTAGCTAGTGGCCAACAACCCCGACCAACCCTCACCCACCATTGCCAACCCTTCCGGATGGCGGCGGCGGCGGCGGCGACGGCTGCACAGCCCTCGCTCATTCCTCCCCTCCCTCCCTCCTCTCTTTTTTTTTTTTAATTAATTGATTTTAGAAAAATATATTTTTTAAGTTATTTAATATTATTTTATTAATACATTTTTTAAATGCCACGTCGGTAGAAAAAACGACGTCATTTTAGCTAAGTTTTTGCTAACTCAGTTTCCGGCGAGCCATGTGAGCGATTTATATTATTAAAATAAGTCATGTTAGATTTCCATTAGCCTTCGCCGGAGTTGGCATTTAAATAATCCAATTTTCAAAAAAAGTGACATTTGTTATTTTGAACTGTTTTGATGATATTTGATCAGACTACATTAATCCAATTCCCCTATTTCAGAAGTTAGAGTCGCAGCCTTGAATTAGTGTACTCCCATCACTTGTCTCTTGATTTACCTTTTTTGCAGTTTCGAGTACTGGTCCTTCGACATGGTCGTTCTTCTATCGGGTCTTCTGCCAAATCCGGAACTAGAGACATCTGTATTATCGATGAGGTATGAAGTGAAAATTAGTGAGCAACCAGAGGCATCATAACTAGTGACTGTACTGCCCTTTTTCATGAAATGATAAGTTCAGAACTACCTTCATGTCCTGGTTTTTTGGCAGCCTCAACACTTGTTGGATGGTCTACATGATCTCTGTCGGTCTCGGCGGAGCAATCAGGTTCATAGAGTTATTAGATTCGCTTGCAGCTTATTATGCATAAGAAACGAAAAGAAAAGAAGAGAACCGATCTTGCTTGGCATTACCTTTTCTGAGATGCATTTCTAGAACTACAAGTTCAGGGTAAAAAATCAGATTCCGGGAGGACAAGTCGCATTTCTAAAACTACAGCATTGACTGCAAAGTGTTTGATCATCTGTTTATTTACCAACAATTAGATAGAATATAAGCATCTGTCGTTGATCCTAGCTCGTACACATGGACAAAAATGAAAAATGCTAATGTATTATACTCTCATAAGATGTTCATTTCATGCAGTACTAGAGTATCGAACGAATTAGGTGCGGGCCGTGCTGCAGCCGCCTGCTTGGCATTGCGAGTTATGATTGCCATTGCCATGGTGGAGGGTGCAATAGTTGGAATCGCGACTATTTTGGTACGCCGTGTTTTGGGGAAGCTGTACAGCAACGAAGAGGAAGTCATCGAGTACTTTGCCAAAGTCATGCCACTTCTCGCTCTCTCAGATTTCTTGGACGGGATTCAGGGCGTCCTTTCAGGTCCTAAAATCGACTCCACTTGATCGTATTTTCATTCTATCAGTAGCTAGTTTTAGGGTAGTGTCCTGCGTATGTCTCGGATCTCCAGATTACAAATAGCACAGGAACTGTTGACTTAACCTCTTCTTCGCATGCTGTCCGGATTACCATTCTAACTCCTCCACACAAATTATGACGGTGATCGATCACAGGGTCTGCAAGAGGATGTGGATGGCAGAATCTCTGCGCTTGGATAAACCTCGGGGCATATTACGTCGTGGCGATTCCTTGTGCCATACTGTTTGCATTTGGTTTCCATGTTGGAGGGATGGTATGAATCTGTGTCCAACGTTTTTGCACGCAAATACTAGTTTGTTCGACATCGGCGATGTCCAAGTTATTGATCTTGAAACAGGGTCTATGGATGGGGATCGTATGCGGGCTCTCGGTACAAGTCATCGCGCTCATCACGGTGAATGCATGTACCAACTGGGATCAAGAGGTAATCAACCACCACCAAGCTCTCTGTCGTGCAGATAAACTGATTCTGTACTGTTTAATACGCTGCTTCTGCAATTCTTTTTCCTTCTGTTCAGGCGAAGAAAGCCGTGGATGGAGTTAGAGCACTTCGAGCTGAGCCTGCTGAGGAACAAGAACAAAGCCAGATTTGCTAGATATTGAAATACAGGCTATGAGTTTGTACTGTAATAGTCTTTCTAGAATACAGACATATAACTCGCTAGCTCTACAATAGTCTCATATGCCTGAACCAAATGTTTTTACAATATATGAACATCAACACGGAGATCCGCGGATAATTTATTTGTTATTTTTTTTCGAAATTTTTGAAAGTATTTTAGATTTTGGTAGAAAATCTAAAAAGTTGATTTTCGACTTTTACAAGTCCCGACAAACAAGCAATTTGACTTTTAGGTAGGTATTGATTATGCATATCATGAGAACAATAAATATGCCGAAAATTATAATATTTTCTCATCGAGTTGTTTAATAAGTGTCGCGCTTTCTCAACAACATCTTACTTTTATGTACTAAAATTTATGGATGTGTTTTACTAGAAATGGGTGTTTAACCCAAGTAGCGAAAAACATTTTACCAAAGGTTTGATCTCTGATTTATTTTTATTTTTTGGTTAGATGGCTCAGTGGTAATTTCGAACAGGAACTTAATCGGTGTGAATAAGTAGATGAATAATAAATTTAAAAGTAAATGACTAACTGTAAATGACAGAAATTAAAAGATAGTGATATAGATAAATGGAAAAGTTATTTCAAGATTTTGTTGTTAATGATCACGTATACTACATCAATAAGTACACGCTACCATATATAATATCTAATCGCAATTGCCCATTAGAAGGTATTATACCATATAAGTTGTAACTACAACTCCGAACTTCTTCTTTTTTATATTTAAAATTCATTCATTCAATATTTCGGTTCAGAAAAATAAGGAAAGCTATATTCAAAACATAATAAATCCCGCTAGGATTGAGGGCTTAGTTAGTCGATTAGGAGGTAGACGTCTTCTATGATGGGCTTCGCAATCCAATTCACAACTTGATTAAGTGTCACTTGGGCAATAGACTATCGAGACTCATTTCATTTTAGCCATTACTGTATTGCACTCTTCAAATAGGCATATGAGGGCTCATGGGCTTTGAGATGGGTCTAATAAGAACTGAATAACTAATAAACTATTGGTTGACGTCCACATCTGCAGATCATTTACAACCTCCAACGGTTCACTTGAAGACTTCCAAGTCTTCCTTTGCTCCTTTTCTACGACTGACTTCATGAACCCAACAATCAAATTCCTCAATCATCTCAAACAACTTCGACGATCAACCCCTTCGATGAGCCAGCAGGCAAAGACCCATCAACATTCACTTATAAACAGGCCTCGCCAGTCAACAAATCAAGTATGACTCCATCTCCTTTACTATGTAACTTCTCATTCAGGGGCGGTCAATTGACACACTAATCTCATCCACATACGGCGACAACTCCCTGGGCCACTATAACTCAACCGTCGATCATTAATACTGTCTTCAATTGACATCATAGTCTTTGTGTTATCCTCTCTAACTAGCACTTAAGCTAGATTTAGGTGGCCAACTTGTTGAGCTCATTAGAGACATGTCTCGTTGATCGCCCCTTGACTACCTATCGATGTCATCTTGTTGTCGATGATTACATCATTGATGTAGAGATCTTTACATTTATTTGACATCTTCACTCCATCTCCTTTCGTTTTTTTTTCTAACACTCAGCCAATTTTACAACACTAGTCATAGATTGGTTTTGGTATTGAAGCAAGCTGTTTGTTGGCCACTCATCAGCGTACGTTGATAGTTATATCTCATGGTCATCGATAAGTTTTTTTTTTATAAACTTTATACTTGTCGATATCTACCTTGTGTGATTATTGTTGAAGCACATAGCCCGTCGACATCGATTGCAACATCAAACTCTATATAACCAAATCGACTATGTCAGTTATGAAGAGTTATTTATATATATAACATAGAAATATCTTTTTTCCTTCTCTACTTCTCACGTACATATAGTAGAGATAATAAATATGATCTTAAATTACTTCATCTGAGTTTTCATGCGAAGCTAAACATTCCTTAATGTAATACAATTAAAGGGTAGAGTTGGGTACAAAGTTCAAAAATTTTATTATATTAATGAGGAGATCGAGAAAAATCAACACGTTAAAATGAAAAATGCAATTTAGCAACTCATCGCATTATCAAATAGGCACAAACATCCCCTGGCCTGGTGAGGATACCTAGTAATTAAGCCAGGAATCCAAGTCGAGGGACACAAAATCTCAAGTCTCTCGTGTGGTGACTGGTAAGATAGAAACTTTTATAAAATTCGAGTCAAAGCATAGCTAAGGTTAAGGCCGTAAAACGGCACGTCGTTTAGCCCTCCGACCAACCGTTGCTTCCGCAATGTCGCACGCTTTTTCCCTTTTCCGTTATCCCTTTTTTTTATTTTTATTCCATCCAACTTTTTCTGGCGTAGAAATTGAATTCGAGAAATTAAAAATCGAAAACTTAAAAAAAAAATTTCGCAAATTACGAATATTCTCATTTAGCGGTTCGCCATGGAAAATAGGAAAAGGATCGTACATCCTACCCCCTTCTCCACCGCCGATTCTCCCCACCCCCGGGCGGTCGACCCAGATCAGCCGACACGTGGACCTTTCAATGACGTGTAAGGCTCCGGAGCGGCGTCTCAGGTTAGCTACGGTGAGATCTGCCGTAGAGGATTTTGCAAGAACCTTCGCATCGCCAGCTAAAGCTTCTGTAGTTAAAACACACCCAAAGCAGAGCCTCCACTAACCCTAGCATCTCTCTTTCTCTCTCCTCTCTCTCGCTGAAGCCCCAGCCATGGCTTCACGCAGGCTCTTATCCACATTCCTCCGGTCCTCCGCCCGGAGATCCGGCCACCGATCTCCGTTCCCGAGCCCCAAGAACTCGTCGATCCACTCCCCCACCGCCCCTCCCCCTCGGGTACCTCCTCACCCGCGCGGCCGACTACGCCACCTCCGCTGCTGCCGCCGCCTCCCCGGCCCCGCCGGCCCCCGCGAAGAAGGACGGCGGGAAGGGCCGGATCACGGACGAGTTCACTGGCGCCGGCGCGATCGGCCAGGTGTGCCAGGTCATCGGGGCCGTGGTGGACGTGAGATTCGATGAGGGCTTGCCCCCGATCTTGACGGCGCTGGAGGTCCTGGACAACTCCATTCGGCTGGTGCTGGAGGTGGCGCAGCACTTGGGGAGAACATGGTCAGGACCATCGCTATGGACGGGACTGAGGGTCTCGTGCGTGGTCAACGCGTGCTCAACACCGGCTCGCCTATCACTGTGAGACCATTGTTTTTGGATCCTTTTCTGATTGTCGATGGATGTTTGTGTGGTTCCTTCGTGATTGGGCTGCAGCGATGGAAATGTATGATTTTGACGGTGTTGATGCGAGTCAGAGTGTGACCTTGGAGTGTGCATTGTTGAAGCCCTATTGTAGATCTAACTGCCAGAAGCTAAGATTTTTTTAACTATTGCTTTTTGAGGAATTTAGGGGACGAGATTATTTCGTTCTTTTGGGTTTCGAATGCTTTTTTTTTTATAAGAAATTAGCCTATGCTTTCTCAAATGTCCACTAATACTTACTCTGCTTAATTTCAACTTTATATTTGATATGATGCTGTAAGGAGTCCTATTTATCAGTTATTTGCTTAAATTCTGTGGTGTGTAGTATTGTCTGTGTATATAGACTTTAAAGCTTCTGTCTTCTTAAAGAAATCTGTGTGGCTGTTTGAGTAAAACTACCCCAGTGCAAAACAAGTTTTTTTAAATGGGTTTGATTCTGCTTCTAGGTGCCTGTTGGTAGAGCTACTCTCGGCCGAATCATAAATGTCATTGGAGAGCCCATCGATGAGAAAGGAGAAATCAGTAAGGAACTTTTGAGATGCATTGCTCGCTGAATTTGAACTAAAAATATTGTGGTATTCTTGTTATTTCAAGCCATTTGATATTTGTCTTTGCTTGTACTCATCAGAGACGGACCACTTCTTACCTATCCATAGAGAAGCTCCATCATTTGTTGAGCAAGCAACTGAGCAACAGATTCTCGTCACTGGTATTAAGGTACATGTGCAAATATAAGTAGCAAGCTCATTTTTTTCTCACTTGTTATTCATTTTTGTCTTTGAACGGTCATGAAAGGCTTTCTTGAGAAGTAGAGATACATCTTTTGTTCTGGCCATAAAGTTAATTTACATTTTTCTCATCCCCAGGTTGTTGACCTCCTTGCACCATACCAAAGAGGAGGCAAGATTGGATTGTTCGGTGGTGCTGGTGTGGGAAAAACAGTGCTTATCATGGAACTGATTAACAATGTTGCTAAAGCTCATGGTTAGTCTTATGAAAGTATATATCATTGAAGATGTCGGTTAGCCTTTTCCTCTGGTTCTAGATGAATTCATTCTTTATTGGTTCATTGTAGGTGGTTTCTCTGTGTTTGCTGGTGTGGGAGAACGTACTCGTGAAGGTAATGACTTGTACAGAGAAATGATTGAGAGTGGTGTCATTAAGCTGGGTGATAAGCAGGTCAGTTGTTTTAGTTACATGCAGTTTCACTCTTCTCCCTGGCTTTTATGGATCCTTATTGATTTTAATTATGCTCTGGTAATTGAAGTGATTTGTATTCCATCTTCGTTTTGTGTAGGCTGACAGCAAATGTGCACTAGTGTACGGTCAAATGAATGAGCCCCCTGGTGCTCGTGCTCGTGTTGGTCTTACTGGGCTAACTGTTGCTGAGCATTTCCGAGATGCCGAAGGGCAGGATGTGCTTCTTTTCATTGACAACATTTTCCGATTTACTCAAGTAATCTTGGCTTTGATTAATTCATCAGATTGTTAGCTGGTTTCTCTTGTTAGTGTCTACTAATGTTTAACTTATGCTTTCTTCTGATCGTTTCTGCAGGCCAACTCAGAGGTGTCTGCTTTGCTTGGACGTATCCCATCTGCTGTGGGTTATCAGCCAACTTTGGCTACAGATCTTGGAGGTCTTCAGGAGCGTATTACGACTACGAAGAAAGGATCCATCACATCAGTCCAAGCCATCTATGTGCCTGCTGATGACTTGACAGATCCTGCTCCTGCTACCACTTTTGCCCACTTGGATGCAACGACCGTGCTGTCTCGACAGGTCTTATGATTCTCCTTTGTTCGCTTTCAGCTTGTCATGGTGGTGCTCGTGATCATGCTCTTACAATCTAAATTCCATTTTGAGCAGATTTCTGAGCTCGGTATCTATCCTGCTGTCGATCCGCTAGATTCAACATCTCGCATGCTTTCTCCTCATATTTTGGGTGAAGATCACTATAATACAGCTCGTGGGGTACAGAAAGTTCTTCAGAACTACAAAAATCTTCAGGATATCATTGCTATTTTGGGAATGGATGAGCTCAGTGAAGATGATAAGTTGACTGTGGCCCGTGCTCGTAAGATTCAGCGATTCTTGAGCCAGCCTTTCCATGTTGCAGAGGTGTTCACGGGTGCCCCCGGCAAGTATGTGGAACTGAAGGAGAGCATTAACAGTTTCCAGGTATCTCTATTCTCACCCTATCTATTGCACATTTAATTGATAAACATGTTACCCACAGTCCAATCTCGTCCCAAAATATGATAAAGATCACTAGTGGGGAGATGCTGATTACATTAGCACTAAAATCTGACAACAGTTAGGATGTAGATGTTGTAGTGACATTATCTTTGTGTATTGACAGGGTGTGCTGGATGGCAAGTATGATGATCTTTCGGAACAGTCATTTTACATGGTTGGTGGAATCGAGGAAGTGATTGCCAAGGCAGAGAAGATCGCCAAGGAGTCGGCATCTTAATGAAATCACCCTTGTGCCTTCTCTTTTATTGTTCTTGACTCTTGATTATTGCGAAAATCAATAATTTAGGTGGTGCTGGTGCGTCCAGCAACAGGAGGTTTTTTTCACCATGACTAGATCTATCAGGCATTCCTGTTACTGTTTAGACTTATATTTTTGAGTGTGAAGAGGGAATGGAGTTGAGAATGAGACACCTGCCTGCTAGAACCTTTTTCTCAACATCACTTAATAAGTGAAAAAGAAGGCGGACATGTATATTTTGAATTTTTCTTTTCAAGAAATTGGATGCTGCAATGGCAAGAATCCCTGTTTCATGAGGCTGACGGTTTTCTCTTTGTGGTACTGTTACCATACGGATGCATGTTCATCTGTTTAAAACATTGGTCGAAGCAGTGTTGCGAGTTGTGAGGTGAGTTTCTATGGGTGGATAGTAGCTGGCCTGTTTGGCATGACAGTCACAATGCTGCTATTTTGTGCAAGTGAGAATAGTTATCATAGTGGAAATTTGCAATTGCAAGGTGTTGCTATGATGCCGCGCTCTATGCCTGGTGTTTCCTGAACAAACTAATTACTATTGATCGGCGGTAAGCATAGTTTGGATAGTTCTCTAATACGTGGCTTAGAAAACCTCGTGGTTCATGGGTTATCATATCGTAGAATGCAGTGTATCTAAGCTTAAAGTCGAGGCAATGGGAAGGCAATGGAAGTGTAAGAGGTGACATGTGATCCTTGGTGTAGGCTTGCTTGTGACACTGTTCATTGATTCCCCAGTGCCTGAGCTTATCATCGACCCTTTTCAATCCTGAGACTTTACCTGGTGGATTTTCCTTATGTGGACATCGCAGATAGCACTAGATTTTGATTTATGCGCATTTCTGTCCTTATATTTGTTTATGTCATGCAATTGCATTTCATGATATGTTGATGTGATGCTTAATTTGGATTGACTGAAATATTAAATGAGGTGCTCCTTCAAACTTCAGTCTGAACACTATAGTTTGATTTAGGGAGAAATCATATGGAATTTCTTTCTTAGACGAAATCAATTTATCATCCGTTTGTGTACTGCTCCATGAAAACTAGTTTGACTTCCGACGACCAGTGCCAGAGGGACCAAACAGGTGTGTGTAAGGTGTAAAATGTAATTACGTGTGAATTACGTGTGTTCCGCTCGAACTAGGTATAGCTTGTTTTTGAGCGGGCATGATTCCGTTTGGTTCGACGGGGATTGTGAAAAACCTTGAACTAAATCCAAACCAAATCAGAACAAAGGGTTCCAAGAGAACGCTTTGTTGGATGTGCTTGGCTTGCCTAATGAAGAATATATAATATGTAGAATTGGATTTACATATTAACTATAGGGTTAGACCTAAGCAAGTCCTTAAACTAATTTATTTGAATTCTAGTACGTAAAATATATAGATGTTTACCACCGCCCGGCAATGTGTGTTGCTGCGCTCTCTTCCCTCACGAAGGGAAGGAGTTCGAATCCCCGCGATCGTTAGGGATTCTTAAGCCCGGCACTGGGCGGGGGTGGTGGGTCCTCCTGCTTACGTGTCGCCCCGAGTTTACCTCTCCGGCTGTCGGCCGTGCGGGGGGTTCCCGGGTTACCAAAAAAAATAAATATATATATATAGATGTTTTCACCTTGTTGGGGAAGAAAAATATTTAATTTGAAATAAATGGTATAAGGTGTGTAAGCATCGGCATGTTAAAATACATAATACAATTGAGTTTGGTATCCTTATTGGAGGGATTACCACTAGCATCCCTTGTAAGTAAAAACATTCTTGGAGGAGAGTAGGCCAATAAAGACCTCAATTTCGTTTTATTGTGAGCTCATAATCTTTCAGTTATTAGCAAGACTATATTGTTAGGTACATATTAAACTTACTCTTCTTTATGGGTTGTGCTTGACTCCTTTTGTCTGAGTCCTTAACATGTTGTATTTATGAATCAAATTTTTATTATTATCATCCAAGTTGTCTAAGCCACATCCATTCTCCTATCTTATGTATTCTTTGATGGGTCTTTCAACCTCTGGGATTCAACTTGATCATATTTTGTGGACTCTAGAGGCTAATGAAAGTTTGATGAGACGTCAACAGATTCATTGAAAATTTCGACATGTGTACATGGAGTTTGTTTCGTAACCAAACTCTTCCACGCGCTCACCATCGAATGGTGATCATGCAAATTATCTCTTATACCGACAATAGACTTAATAAAAATTCCTTAAACTTATCTATTTTGTATGGTTTGATTACGTAATGAATTGATAACTTGTAATTAGACCAACAAATCGATAATTAGAAAAAGTCTCGAACAAGCTAAGTTGACAAATTGACCCTTCAAGCGAGTTTTATTTTGCTTATCAATTTTTCAATTTATTATAAGAAATTATAGTCGTTTCACCCAAAACTTAATAAAATATTTAGCATTCCGTCGTCCTTCTCAACATTTTTCTACTTATAAGAAAAACCTAGAACATACTTGTCATTTCCTAAAATACTTCTGCTCATTAATGGTCTGAAATAAAATGAATTGTGGTATCATTTGCCACTCCGGCAATCTTGGAAGACGGCGGCCTTTCGTCGATCACTCTTCAGTCGGGGCGGTCCTTTCGCCCTTCTCCGACAAGAACATACGGCTCTTCTTATCCATCGCCCCTCCTCCCAATTACTAGGCGACCCCGCGAGAAGCTGCCGCGTGGACGCCCCCTCCCCCCTTCGAGCCCTATCGTACACCTCCGCGCACGTTAACCCTCGCCACCTCATCGCCGCCCTCGCCCCAAGTTCCGCGCCGGCTCTCTCGAAGCACACCCCCGCCCGCCACAATCATATACAACAACACGCTCCCCAAACATGTCCTTAGCCATTTCTCCCTCCATCACGCCCCATGCGCACCTTAGCGCCGCCCTCCCTCCCATGTCTATCCTGCGCCGCCTAGCCCCCTCCACCTCCGCCACCACCGCCGCCGCCGCCTCGCCTCCGTCGCCGCAGCCGCCGTCCGCCAGGACACCACCGTCTGGACCCCCGCCCCCTTGTCCCTCGTCGAGTCCGCCGCCGAGTCCCTCTTCCACGTCGGCATCGACGTCTCCGACGCGCCCGAGCTCGTCGGCTCCCACACGCGGCCGGGGCAGTACCTGCAGCTGCGCGTCCCCGACGCTGCCAAGCCGACGTTTCTGGCCATAGCCTCGCCGCCCTCGCTCGCGGCGGCGCGCGGAGAGTTCGAGTTCCTGGTGAAGAGCGTGGCCGGCAGTACGGCGGAGGTGCTGTGCGGGTTGAGGAGGGGCGATGTGGTGGAGCTGAGCCCCGTCATGGGGAAGGGTTTCGATATCGACCGGATCGAGCCTCCCGAGGATTACCCTTCGGTTTTCATATTCGCTACTGGATCTGGAATCAGGTAAGAAGAACTCCTTTTCTCGTGCGCTCTTTCTAATTCGAAAGTGAAATTGGTTGTCACAGCGATGTGGTAGTGCCAAAACAAACTAAACCTTGAGGTTTAATCTGCGAAATGGTTTGCTGCTAGTGACCTAATGGGAAATTTAAGAGTTGTAGGGTAGCTTTGTTTACTCTGGAAAAAGTATGTTAGTTATGCAGTGTTAAGCTGAATGCTATTCTGTTTTGGTCGAAACATGGATCGGATGTAATTTGGCTTGAGGTTGTTTGGCACAACATCCTACTATAATTTAGGTTTCCTCTTGAAAAATCCAGGGTGTGATGTGAATGTCTTCATCGTACTTCTGAGGAAGCAATTGGCGAACTCTATACTTCTGATACGTTGTTTGACAGCTACCCCATTTTATGCTGGAGCGTATAAGCTGTAAATAATTGCTGCAACATTGAGAATGAATGATTGATATGCTAACAATCAGGGAAAAAGTATTTTCCAGCTGCTATTCAACCAGATGGCCCATTAATAAAAACTTCTGGAAGTGGGTGATCAAAGTTTGAGCAACTTTTATTTGAGTGAAGGCATAATGTTGTGTCCTTTAGAATTGAAATATTTTGCCGTGATTAACAATGTCAATCTCTCTGTATCATCTTATGACGTCAGTCTCTCTTATTACAGCATGACACTGCCTTAGGATTTTGGAACTTTCATGTTTTGAGAGTTATTTACCTTTTGTATTGCGTGCTTATTGTGAAATTTTTTGATCTTCCTTGACTTTTGGTTCTCATATTCTGCCATTTGTTCTGCCTCTAAATATGTACAAAGTCTGAATGTATAATCTAGTTGGTTACTCATTAATATTATCTCTTTTCCTATGCAGTCCTATCCGATCTCTGATTGAGTCAGGATTTGGTGCTGACAAGAGAACTGATGTTAGGCTCTATTATGGTGCTAGAAACCTTCAGAGAATGGCTTACCAGGTTTGAACTATTTGGCATTTTGTTGTACAGCTGCTTTTTGTCCTCAAACAGTAATAATAAGACAAGTTTTTCTTCATTTCCCA
The DNA here is from genome assembly GCA_014182895.1 of Angophora floribunda. Taxonomy (NCBI): domain Eukaryota; kingdom Viridiplantae; phylum Streptophyta; class Magnoliopsida; order Myrtales; family Myrtaceae; genus Angophora; species Angophora floribunda. The sequence goes on along the minus strand of CM024706.1, from coordinate 34,637,339 downwards.
CAGGATAGGTTTAAGGAGTGGGAATTGTCAGGTGTTAAGATTGTACCAGTATTATCACAACCAGATGATAGTTGGAGTGGAGAAACTGGCTACGTACAGGTACTGTTTTTTTGGGTGTTGAGCATTCATTCAGTGCGTCATACTCAACTGAGTTTATTAACCTTCCAATCTCACCACAGGCCGCATTCAATAGAGCCAAAAGGAATTTTAGTCCTCAGTCAACAGGTGCTGTGCTCTGTGGTCAGAAGCAGATGACAGAGGTTAGATGCTATTTCATTTCTTCCCAACCTTGGTACTTAGTGAGTTGTTCTGGAATCTTGGTGAGCATGACAATGTAGCTTTCTTTTGGCAAATTTTCCTTTTACCTTTTTTCTATTTCTCTGTTGTCATGCTGAAAATTCTCATCAAGCCATGTTTTTTCTGATTGGCAACTGAACTATTAGTGTCATATGTAGTTCCATCTCTCAATGACAAAATTTACTCATACCATGGCGATGTACATTGTTGAAAGGATTATGCTTGGCAGTAGCATGAGGTTTGGTGCATAGGGAATATTCTGCTTACAAGTTAAGCATTCAAGGTTGACATCTGATGGTTCTGGAAGATACATGAAGGAGTTGAACGGGGGATTGAGTTGCATTTAATGCAGTGTCAATGGGGTCTTGGGCATAGAAATTGCACAACTGTCATAGGACAAGTTCTTTGTGATGCGGTAGTATCATGAAGGAGGGATTATTTTTATTTTTTGGCCAGTTGAAGGATGGGCTATTTACTTTATAAATTTTGAAAGAAAATAGGTGCGAGGGTCTAAATGCGATGTTTGGAAATGGTCAACCCTATTTGTTCCTGGTATTTTCTCTGTTGTCGCATTAGAGATGCCCATTGCCTTTGTGGATAGTACTTGTAGAAAAGAAAGGTATCTGTGCGGTAAGATCCCCTCTTGCAGTTTTTGGCTGGTATGATGAGCAAGAGAGATTGAAGATTCTTCTGTCAGACATGAGACTTCAGCTGTCAAAATTCATGGTCACTCTACACTCTACTCTTTTATTTAGTTTTTAGTATAGACATCATTGTTTTCTAGCGCAGGGATATAGTTACTAAAATGGAGTCCCCATCTTGTAAGTAATTTGGAGTAAACAAGCAAGCAATCACACTCTGCCAAATTAAGTAGGGATTTTCTTCCATGTTGTGAAGATGAGTCTCTATTTTATACTCTGTTTGTTTATAACGATAGGTTCCTAGTTTTGATTAATTCTATCTATTAGGAAAATGAGTTAATGGAAAATATTTTTATTATCAACAAAATGTTTGGTCCGATTTCTACGATTATAACAGAGGAACATCTGTTGAAACTGCTGGTGTTTCTGAAGTTCACACTAATATGTTGAACTACTTAGAGGAAGTGAGCCACCACTTAAAGAAAGATGGGACGCTACAATGGAACTAGTTAATTTTGATTACTAAGTTAAAACACGGCCATTTAATTGAGTTTAAGTCAGCAAAGCCTCCTGCAAGGTGTCAGGATTAGATTTCCTTTCCTGACAGTAGGAAAAATGAGATGTTTTTCAATTGTTGTCTGCACTGTTTTACTCCGTAATTTTTGGCATCAGTCAAAGTTCTATATGTGAAGGAAACATGCTGCCCTGGTTCAATGAAGGAAAACAAATTTCCTAACCAAGATACTCTAGCTTTGATTTTTTCGAACAAATTTTATTGCATGTTTATGCTTTTCCCTGGTGAAAAATGATTCCACACTGAAAGGTTAGTTCCCAAAAAACTTCTAATTTCTCACTTGTGCATCTGTAACCTGTTCTTGGTAGGTTCTGTACCTATGTAATCTGGCTCTGCTGGCAATTGGAGTAGTTTTACCATTTTGATCACTTTAAACGATTTCTCACTTCAATTGAGGATGCAATTTCCATCTTTGTCTAGGATCAGTGAGGTTCCCATAAATTGGATCGGAAGATTGAATCTTAACATCTTAAGATTTTTTTAATTATAAATATAATTTCCAAAAATTAATGAGCCTCAGACAAAATGATCGTAAAAGTATACATGATTAGACCAAAGAATTAAACCAAATAAGTGGTGATGTCTCACGGCATCAACACCAACATTTTCTGCATATAATTGGATGAGTCAAAAACATACACAAGTAAATCTATTTGTAGCACTTGAAATTGACTTTTCAGAAGAAGTAATATTAACAGTAAGATAGTACCTAAAAGTTTAAAATTGTTAACAAGTAAATGCTAATTATAGTCTCAAATTGATTGTAGCGCTAAAATGTATCTATGGATGAACTCATGAAGAGGATATAATATGAACACTCTACTCCAAAAGACTCAAAAACTCCTCTGGAAGAAAAACTTATATTAGCTTTTTCTGAAAAGTTTCTCTGATTAAGAAAGTTTGAGCACACACAGATACGTAAAAAGTTTGTTCATGCAGTTTGAATTAGCTGGAGTCCCATCATTGTCCGATGCTACTGTTGTTTAAAGTGCAATTTTGGTGGCCGATGTTGGTAGCACCTCTACCATTTATGAACAGGAAGAAAGCACGGAAAGTGAGCTTTCTCTTTGTATGAACGGAAACTGGAAACCCTATTTGTCCGTAAGAAGAACAGAAAGCCCTTTGCTGTGTTGATTTTTACAGATTATACAGGTAGGCATTGGTGAAACAATGTTCCACTAATGACTAATGGGCTTTTCTTACTTATTAGAGCCCAAAATCCAAACAAGCACATTGGCAGCAAGAACAATCCCAGTAATTCAATGTGAGGGAACTCGCAAATTCAAATTTTTAAGCAATTTTTGCGATTTGACTAGTTTACCCCTGCAAATGATTTTCTAACGGGTTAACATGATTCTCATGATCTGACTTGTAAGATCGTGTCGTTTCTCGATTTAAACTACATTGGTTTAGAACCCTTGCCAACTAAATTCTGAAAACCTCAAATTATCTTGATTTGTAAGAATAGCGTATCTATTTTAGGCCTACTTTTCTTTTATCAGAGAATATGAAAGTGAATTGACAAATGTAAAGCTATTTTATTTAATGCAAATAGAACTTTTGTTAACTTTTCATCTCCGTTTCTTCTATCCAAACACCTGAAAAATAATTACTTTCTCCATGCTTACTCACTCTGACTTACCTTTGTTCCTTTGTTCTTTGCCAAATGCTACCTTAATAAAACACGTCTGTAATTAGTGGTTACTGCCAGGACTTCATGAAGTGGAAGAGGCTGTTTGTCGAGTTGAAAGCCGTTTGCTGATTTACTTTAGAACCTGTTGTATACACAGCAGGGGCATGTTGAGTTGGATGCTGATGTGAATTGCATCAACAGTATGGCTGGAGTTCTTGGTTTTACTGTATTGGCTGCTTGCAGGATCTGGCATGCCTAATTAACATTTTCTACTTTTGCATATTTCCTTTTGGGGAGATTAGGAAATTGTGGGATATGACTCACTGGATAGCCTTGAGACATGAATGGCAATGTGAAGGCTTCAAAATTTTTGTCTAGTGTACTTTGAGGAGTCCAGTGTGTGCCTGCTATCTGCTGCTTTTGGCCAATGCTCCAGTCCCCGTGTCTGTTTTGGGAGAGCAACAGCTTCAAGGGTGGATGGAATGGAACAGTTTGTGTCATTACATGTCATAAAGAAAAACCTTTGGCGAAGGTCTGATCCAGCAGTAGGACCATCCCGCCGTTTGTCTGGCTCTATATACCAGGACAAATCCCAACTTCCCCCATTCCCATTGCCTGTTTCAGTTTACGTATTATAGGCAGAAAAATGAAGTTGGCAGTTGATGGTTCAGGAGATATATAACAAAAAAAGAAAATTATTTAAGTTGCTTAGTTGCGGCAATTTGCATTGTTCCTTAATGAGCAAAGTCACTGCATTTTTCTGCTTCAATACTATTATTCCTAACGCTAGTATGAGACTCCTTGAATTGAAAGTTCTCTTTTCGACCATTTGCAGGACATCACTTCGATTCTTGTAGCCGATGGTGTTTCGAATGAGAAGATTTTGAAGAACTTCTGATCACAATCGGATAAGGTCAACGTGTTGTACCTATTATTTATTTTATTCATTCCAGCTGCTAAAGATCAATAACATTTCAGCTCGGAATAAATAATAAAACCAAATTTGGACATTTTTGCTCTATACTCTGTATGTTAGAATTCCTTGGAAAACAGTCTTCCATCAGATTATGACAAGTAACAAAGATCATTTTTTGACTCTTTATCTTCTTCCTATGGTGATGAGTGAAATCACAAGCTGGACTCGCGCATTTGTTTTGTAAATAATGCGAAGCAGCATTCCGTCCTTATGAGGCTCGCACTCATTGCAAGTTGTCAGCTGATATTCAACGCTGATTTTCATGGCAAGCGGGCACTTCACGTTTGCAAGCTTTCAAAACAAATGCCTTCCTTCAGAGGAACCGCATGTCCACGTGTACAGCTATAGTTTCAGACATTAAAACATTCGCTCACCTTTGCAGTCAGGAAGCTAGGGGTCTCATGCCTTGGTTGGAACTCGGCAGCACGACCAAAACTGCCGATCGATTTTGTCAAAGTTGTCGACGGTTTGACGAAGTTGAGTTCCAAGGACAACGACATTTTCGCCTAACCTTGTACCTAAATCTTCAACCGCATCAACTTGATAAAGGACTTGGTGGGGAACGTGCCATGCACATCCATTAACAGTCTGGAACTGCGGTATGTGCCGCAGATTCCATCGCAGTATGCACTATTTTAAGACATTATATAAGAGCTTATGTTCACCTACTGCGTTTGTTGCCTGACAACATATACTAATTAATTAAGCAAAGAACGTAATAAGTACATTATCTTGACAATTATTTTAGCGTTTATTTGTTGCAATTTGTAGCCGTGCCACTGTTACGGTGGCTTTGAAGTTGGATGAGGCAACTTTTCAAAAAGGGTAGTAAATTGCTACAGCTATAACACTAAGAACGCCGAAGTTGCAAACAATGAGTTGGGAATCACAGGTGGCCGCTGGAACTTTAAACCCCAAAATAAAATAAAAGGTAAAGCTGAACCTGGAACGTTTCAAGATATCACAGATTCCGAGCACATTGAGTAAAGCAATGAGTTAAGTTATTCGCGTGCACCCGCACTCATAAAATGAAGCAACGAAGAAGCCCAGAGTTTTCGTGCTCAGGCATCATGGCGGACATCATCGCCTGCAATCGGTTTGTCCATCAACTCCCCACCAGCTTCTCCAGGAGCCTGAGACTTGAGAGTACTGCCATTGCCGTGATTATGTCGCTGTTTGTGATGCTGGCCATGCTTGTGATGCTCACCGTTCTTGTGCTTTGAACGATTACTAGCTTCGTCATGGTTGTCATCCGATGACTTGCCCAAAGATCGACTCCTCCGACCGTGTCCATTCTCATCAGAATCTGATGGGTCCAAGTCCTGGCTGTGTGACCGTTTGTGATGCTTATGGTGCTTTGAATGCCTCTTCCTTCTTATTTCGCCATCTTCAATATCACTCGAAGAACCTGAATCACTGGACTCTGAATACTGCTGCCTCTTGTGATGCTTTGTATGAGTTCTCTTCCTAACAGCAGCTTCCTCCTCATCGCTTGAATCATCTGGACCACTTGATTTCACCCTCCTATTGTGTCTATGATGCCTTGTGCGTCTTCTCCTCCGAATCCTCTCATCATCACTGTCTTCACTTGAAGAGTCAGCAGAAGAATCTGACCTTGAGTCATGATGCCTGCGCCTCTTATGACTTCGCTTCTTTTTCCTCTCTTCTTCAAACTCACTATCATATTCATCACTGCTATCATCACTAGTACCCGAAGATCCCCTCCTTTGCTTGTGCCTTGACTTCTCCTTCCTCTTCTCGTCATCACTGGAGACAGAGTGGGCATGCCTCCTATGTTTCTTGTGAGATCGCCTCCTCTTTTTCTGCTCCTTAGCGTCAGAATCACTGTCAGTACCACTCTCAGAGGATGATCCAGATCTCCTTCTGTGTTTAGCAGCCTTCAACTTCCTCGCTTTGGCTTCAGCATCAGCCCTTGCCTTGGCAGCAGCTTCAAGCTTCTTTTCCCATTTCAAAGGCGCTTCCTTCTTCTCCAGAGCTCTCTTCTTCTTCTCCTCAACCAACTGAATGAACTTCTTGCAGTCCATTTGGATACACTAACAAAAACAAGCTCAACTGCTGCATTTTTGTATGATGACCGGAAGTACATCTCAAAAAAAGAGAAAAATAATGTTAGTTCCTCCAATAGAATAGCCCACTCCCAAACATTCATTATAAAAGCAACAGTAAGTAAGAATACACTAAGCAATATTCAATCACACCATAGCTAGAAAGGAATCAGGACTCTTCCAGAACAGATCTCCTTCCCATCTATTTCATTCAGGTCAAAGTACAACAGCAAACAAAACATCATACTAGTACACAATATGCATCAATATGTGGCATATAATACACGCAGACGACATAAGAGGTTGTCTGCCAAGCATCCAAGTTTGACAATTACTCATGATTCATCCTTTTTTTCCTCAATAATATGCAGCATCCAGTCTAAGCTTACACCCAGAATCCACCACAATTCCATGGAACCCAGTGTCCACCATATTCCCAATTTCCAATGGTTGTGAAGGATGACTTAGAACCTAAATTCTTACATACAAGACTGTTGTCTCATAAGTCCTCAGAGATTACATATCTATAACTGAAAAAACCTATGTATTATACTAAAGAATTAGGTCCTATAATCATATTTGACGGTGGAAGGATTGAATTGCATCCGAGGAACAGGGGAATACAAAAAAGTAATAAGAGAAGCGCACAGACCAATCAATCGTATATGTCGTATTCTTGAATTTGGAATGAAAAGGAGGGTAATACAAAACAATCAGCCTCAAAATTCTCTGTAGAGACGATCCTCTATGAACTCTTTCTAATGCTACTTTTAATGCCCTTAACAATCAATTCCCGGAAAAGGAAGAGTTCCTGCATCAAGGCTCATTTGCCAACACAAGGAAGAATTATCGTATGTTTTACTTCCCAAACTTGACAAACCATCTTCAGACCATCTCGGTACAGATACAAGTAGACGTTCAAGCTCGAAAAACAGGTTAGATTATCTAACCGTTACATCCTACCGCAAAGGCAGCAAAAACCTACTCTCACTCACTAAATGCGCACCATTCATTACCTTCATTACACACAAGAAAGACTCGGATGTATCCGAGCCACGAATTCTCGGAATAACTCCGAGTCAACCAGAGCAATTAGATTGGGCTTCCTTACCTTGTGTGTAGCGAGAAGGCACGTCAAATTTTAGGCGAGGCCTTCAACGGGAGCAGCAGATCTGCGAATTCCAGAGAATATGAGGAAAACGTCAGGTCATGAGAGCAGCTCCATCAAAGATCACACAAACCCTAATCTACCAACGGCAAGCGAATCACAAAGACCCGAACTTGCACCTCCTTGCTCGGCACGTTCACCTCAAAACCAAAGCAGAAACTCTCCTCCTCTCGAATTAAGCCAAAAATTCACACTCCCTCGCAATTCAAGTTCTTCTACAGGAAGTAGCAGTAAACCCCGTCCCCGGATACGGAGACGGAGCTCCTAGAGAGTACAGCGATACGAAAGCAAAAGACCCGGAACAGTGCGGAAACCCTAGCTCGGAAAGCGCAAAAGAGAGAGAGAGCGACGAGCCGAAGAGAAGGGAAGGCGTACCTGGATCGGTGGCGGCCGGAGGAGAGAGCGACGCGGGGGCGGAGGCGATCGGAGAATGCTTGCGGCGACAAGCTTCTCCGGCACCAGGGCTGCTTCGGGTTGGAGAGAGAGGGCTCTTGTTCCAGAAGCGTCTAAATATATAATTGAGAGAGAGAGATTTGGGATTGGATCGTCGGGTCAAACGCCGCGTGCTCGGTCTCTACTGGCCCGGGTTCGATCCAAATGTGGGCGGCTTGGCCGGTGACCCAAAAACTCCAAAAAAATAAAAAATAATAATAATAATGATAAGTGCATCGGACTATTAAATCGAAAGAGTTCAAAAAGTACAATTGAATTCTATACCTCGTAGCATTGATGTAAATCATTCTATTCGAGAAAAAAATACTTCCGTTAATTCCGTTTCAATTTTCGACCCAAAAAAAAAGAAACTTCGTTCGATTTGGCTAACAGAAAATAATGATGTGACTTTATTTTATTATTTTTTCCTCTCACACAGCAATGATGTGGTTAAAACAATAAACATAAGACCACTACAACCACGTTGTTTTTTTAATCAAAATTTGATTTATATTATATTAAAAATAAGGAAACTTAAAAAAAAAAACTGGGGCGACGAGGGCTTGCAATTTATTTCTTCTTCTTTTTCTTCTCTTTATTTTCCTAGATTTTGTTTATTTTTGAATATACATAAAATAAAATATGTATTAAAAAATTATATTGAAACCAAAATAACATTATATTATTAATCACATTGGGATTTTCCATTAAACAAATTAGACGAAGCTAATAAACTAACTTGATTGAATAAATTTGATAAATTTTAGGATTTAATTGTACTTTTTGAGAATTTTAGGACTTTTAATACAATTAAAATAAAATAATTCAATTTTGCAAAACGACTTTCTAAAGCTTTATTATTTAACCAAAATAGGACTATACTTCAATTTTCTCTTTCTAATCCTATTATGCATTTTCAAAGCTTTCACTTGACCACCTAAAAAACATATTTCAATTTAATGTAAACTTAATTATCAATTTGATTGTCATCGTGATGTCCAATCAATTCGAAAATTTTGCCACTCCCGATACAACATCCTATTGGGTGTTTTATAACTTGAAGACGGTTTGAACTTAAATTCTCATTATTTTAATAAAGTATGACGACTCAATCTAACGAGGGAGGAAAGTGGTTGTTAAGGCCAAAGGGGTAGGAATGAATTGAATAGGAAGGAGTGATTTTAATATATGTATGTATGTGTGTGTGTGGGTGGGTGAAAATTGAAATTACCTTACATACGTGTCTTTTGACCTGACGATAATGCTTAATTTTGGAACTTCAAAATTAAGTGCATTACTAGGATATGTGACCTTCTAGAAATGTGCCCACCTGTACATGAAAGGACAAAGATTGTGAGAATCGGTGTGAGATGAGCCTAAAGCAAACAATACCAAGTTAAATCCAGGCATTACACAAATGGGCACACAACTTTACAAGGGAAGGATGCAATTATAAACAAAATCTAGGAAAAAAAGAGAAAAAAAAAAGAAATAAATTGCAAGCCCTAGTCGCCTGAGTTTTTTATTTTGATTTTTTTAAATTTTCCTTATTGTGGATAGGGTCAATTCCAAAAAAAACCCCAAATTTTATGTTCAGTCCCAAATATACCCCGAACTTTTTTTTTTTTTGTCTCAAAAAACCCTAAACTTTAGGTTCGATCCCCAAATCTGCCCGAACTTTTTTTTTTTTGTCTTAGAAAAGACCCCAAACTTTAGATTTAGTCCAAAATCTGCCCCAAACTTTTCTTTTGTCTCGAAAAAACCCTAAACTCTTAGTCTATTTCCAAATTTATCCCAATTTTTTTTGTCAAAAAGAAAATTATCAAATTTTACTCTAATCCTAAATTTTCCCTCGTTAGCCTCTGTCCAAAAGCTGTATTAGTACTCCCTAATTTTTTATGTCCTAAAATGGTTTTAGTTTGAAAATAATTTTCTATGACATCTTGTTTATGTGTATTTATTATCTATGTTGAAATGCCATGTTAAGTTAGGACTAGACCATGGGGTATACTTGAGAACATATAAAAAATTGGTGATTTTTTTAGTACAAACGGAGGGTAAAACTCCAAATTAGTATACCCGTTAATTGCGACGTGTTATTTAATTTAGAAATTTGACAGTAAAATTTAACGAAAAATAATATATGGTAATTTGTTTTGGTGGTCAAAAAATTAATTTTGGGTAAATTTGTCATATGTGTACCAATTTGAGATTTTTTTTAGACAAAACAAAATTCAGGGTAGATTTAGGACTAAAATTAAAGTTTCGGGTTTTTTTTGAGACAAAAGAAAAAGTTCGGGGGATTTGGGACTAAACCTAAAGTTTGGGGTTCTTGAGACAAAAAAAGTTGAAGATATATTTGGACCTTGACCTAAAGTTTGGGTTTTTTTTTTCGACCTGTGGATATCAATAGCTGTTTTTTTTTTCAATTCTAATTTTATTTTGTACTTATGAGAACTTTAAAACTCATGTCCAATAAAAGATAGAGGCGATAGAGAGAGAAGGAGGTAAGGGGGAACTGCAGTAAATAAATAATTTATGATTTCGAATCGATTTATTTAGCATTAGGGAATCCCCGTGATTTAAAAGAAAAATGAATTATTTTTAATATATAATAAATTATTTAGAAAATTAAAATTGCTATTCCGACGAGGCATCGAAAAACCATCGAAGATTTCCCCAAAATAAGAAAAAAGAAGAAAAAAATGATAACACGAAATGCAACAACACTAACGCGTTTATTCTAGTTTAGCATGTGAAAATCTGCAATGAGGTTTCGATTCCAACGTCGCCGTTCGCAGGAAGGAGTCCGATGGTGTCGTGTTTCCTTCCCCAATAAGTAAAATAAGAGAACGCCCAAAGCCAGTCTCTCTCTCTCTCTCTCTCTTTCTCTCTCCTTCTCCGATCGATCAATCGATCGATCGTCTTCTCCACTCCCTTCCCTTCCCTTCCCCCCCCACAAATTACCTCCGCAATCGAGCGGGCAGAATGTCGGCGCCGCCGTCGTCCTCGTCGTCTCCGTCCACCACCAACATCATGCTCGCCATCTTCGAGAAGAAGACGACCTCCGTCGACCTGTACCGCCCCCTCCGCTCCTACATCGCCTTCAACTACTCGGAGCGCGAGGCCCAGAACCTGGAGGACGACCTCCAGACCCTCCGCGACCTCCGCTCCGACCTCGAGAACCCCGCCAAGCAGCCCTCCCCACCGCCCGCCGCGACGTCCTCCAGTCCTACTTCCGCGCCCTCTCCGTCGTCGAGACCCGCTTCCCGATCTCCCCGACAAGGACCACGTCAACGCCGTCACCTTCACCTGGCACGACGCCTTCAAGCAGAAGCACAAGGCCTCCCAGCAGAACATCCACCTCGAGAAGGCCGCCGTCCTCTTCAACCTCGGCGCCGTCTACAGCCAGATCGGGCTCAGCTACGATCGCTCCACCGTCGAGGGGCGCCGCCAGGCCGTCCAGGCGTTCATCGGCGCCGCGGGGGCGTTCGCCTACCTGAGGGACAACGCCGCCGCCAAGGCCTCGATGGGCAGCTCCACCACGGTGGACGTGTCGGTGGAGTGCGCGGGCATGCTGGAGAGGCTGATGCTGGCTCAGGCGCAGGAGTGCGTGTTTGAGAACACCATTGCCAAGGGAGCACCCCAGGAGTGTGCGCCAAGATTTCTCGGCAGGTCGGTGTCTGTTAATTCCTCTCGATTATTTGTTTAGGATGTATGACTAGTAGAATCGGTGAGCGTGCACTTAGTATGGACGGACTGATAGTGGATTATTGTTAGTATGTGGTGGAGAGATCTATTCTATAAGATTATGATGGGATCGAAATAGCTGAATTTGACATAAAACTGGTATTGATTTGTGGATTCAGTTTTCTATTTTGCTTGTGAATCCCTGTGCATTTTGCTTTCAGAATCGGGAATCTGATGACTCGGAAAAGTTGGATTTTGGGGTTAAGTAACTGATGATTGATGATAGGATTGTTGTTTGGATTGTACGATTCTGGCATTCATTTCTTGTGGTTTATGGTATATTATAGCACATAGTAATCTACGTTTTGTACTGAGATAATGTTATTCCGTTCATGTGATGAAATTAGTGAACTTAGCACATAGTACCCTTTCGATACAAAACAGGTTGGATTGTACTATGAAGAAGCGTTGGCAGCTCTGAATGTGGCACCTTTGAACCAACATTTTGACAAGGGATGGATATCCCACGTGCAGCTGAAGGCAGGTTTGTTCTATGCAGAAGCATGCTATAGATATGGTTTGGAACTGCATGAGAAAGAAGAGATTGCCGAGGAGATTGCAAGGCTGAAGAGTGGGGTTAATACTTTATTGGAGGCCAAGAAATCGACAAAAGGTGCACCACCTCAGCTTTTGGATGCAATTAACAAGTTGGAAGCAAACATTAATAGGAACCTAGACAGGGCCGTCAAGGAAAATGACAGAGTTTACCTTATGAGGGTTCCTTCTCCTAGTTCCTTGCCACCCCTCCCATCATTCTCTATGGTCAAGCCAATGCCGATGAATGAGGTTTTGGATGCCAGCAAGGAGAAGCTGTTTGCAAGTCTTGTCCCCGATAGCAGTGCAAAAGCACTTTCTAGGTACACTGAGATGGTTGATGAAATTATTCGAACTCAAGCTGAAAAGTTGCAGCAAGGAAGTGAACTTACCCGTGTGAGGCTCAAGGATATGGACCTACCAGATTCTATACTAGCTCTAGAAGGGCACTTCAGTCTTCCGGTAGATCTCAAAGAAGATGTGGAGGCAGTGCAGATCAGTGGGGGTCCAGCTGGTCTTGAAGCTGAATTACAGCAGCTTCGGGATCTGAGGCGAGTGAATCAAGAGCTTCTAGTTCAAACTGAAGAGCTTCTGCAAAAAGAAGCAAGAGAGGATGCCCAATTTAGGGGCCAATTTGGAACACGTTGGACCAGGCCTCAGTCCAGTACTTTGACAAAGAATTTGCAAGATCGGTTAAACAGATTTGCTGCTAATCTGAAGCAAGCAGCAGAAAGTGATGCCCGTATCGAGCGTTCAGTGAAAGATCATGCGGCACTCATGTCAATTCTTGATCGTCGGCCGGTAAGAGCTTCATCACATTCGTAGTTGCATTGACTAAGTTGCATTTTTTATGTGGTATGATAAATTAAAATTTGAGAGGATGCATCTGGCCAGCATGGTTATGACCCAAAATGTGCATGCACCATGGTCTACGGAGATCTCTTTAAGTGGTATATTTAATGGGATTGGGCCATTTTATTGAGCATCTTTTAATTGTATATGGATGACGTATATAGGCTTTGTTGCTTATTTTGAAACTCACTCAATGAGAGTAAAATTCTTCTAAGTTAATTATTAATGAAGAAAACCTACTGCTAGAATTGTTCTTATCATAATATGGGCATATGATCTTTGAGATGAGCTGTTCTATCAATACAATAGAATAACGTATCATTCTCGAGAACAAATTGGGCAATATCACATAAATTGTTAACCAGTAGCTTTGTCCGTTCTAATCAGTTGATCTCCATTTTATTAGCCAGCAGTTGGCTACTCATTTTTGTTATGTTTGCAATGAAAAATTGGTCACGATCCTCTAACCATCTTTATTTAGTTTGACTTATGCCACTCCCCTTGGCAGTTGGCAATGGATGATTGTAGCATTTACCTAAATCATCTTTCACCAGATCATTTCTGAAAAGCATTTTTTCCCCTTTATATCACATGGATTTTGCTATATGTATGGGCCAGATTTATGTTGGATATTTTCCATTGACTTTGATGGCACCAAATGCATTCTAAGTGTTCAAAATCCTGATTGAAGCTTCTTCTTTTTTTTTGTAATTTAGAGCTTGCATGAACGTAGTTCTATTTTTGGTTTTTCATTCATATTTATAGATTGGTCTCTCCTTCACTTTTTCCAGATTGAATCAGCTCTCCCAAGTTTGGCTCGCCCAATAATGTCTTTGGATGCGAATGAAGATGCTATTGTGGGGGCCCTAAAACAGAGCTTGGTAATTATTTCCCTTGCATGACTCAGACCTTTAATTATTTTTCTTAATGTTTTATGTTCCTTGTTCCTGTCATCTCTAGATGGTATACTCAATGATATTTCCTTTATTAATGTCATAACTATATTATTTCATGGATTGTTCTTTTCAGAGACAATTGGAAACCCTTGGTGCACAGAGAGCAGGGCTTGAAGATATGCTCAAGGAGATGAAAAGGAAGGTTAGTTTTCTAGATAGTTCTTTGCTTATGCCTCTGCCATAGAATAGGTCAATCTAATATATAATGACTGAAAAATAGAATATTGAATGCCTTTAGAGATTATGAAGCTGCGAAACCTTAGTCGTCATTATTTAATTTTGCACAAGGACTAGTTTTGAAACAATCATTGCATCATTCAATAATTGGTTTTGTCCAACCTAGTACTGCAACTTCCAATCATTGAATATCGGCATGATGTTCATCCTTTTGGTTAAGACCTGACTTCTTTTGGTAAGCATACTTCCAGGATCATCATATCTTACGTTTTATCCTTTCAGTTAGCAAAGAGGAATTTCAAAGTCCATTTGCTGTAATAGTTTCTTGCATTTAACTCCCTTTTTTTTCTTGTTCTTTTTAAATTTATGTAAGAAGGCTATGCACATTGTGCACATCTCCAAACTGGGTAAGATGGTTTGGAGTCTTTAGGCCTATGGTATTTATGTTCTTGGAGGAATTAGTACTTGGGGTGAGTAGTTTCAAGTTTCGTACCTTACTCGTTGGAATAGGTTCCTCATTTTTTGGAACCTGAAACTTACCTTGTATACTTTGAAACCTAGAACCTACCCTATCACAGTTTCAGAGTTGGGTTCCAGGTTCTTTTCAGGTTCCACCTATATTAGTAATTGAATGATTGTAGTGAATTATCAACTTTAAGACCACTACTTAATGCTATAATTTACTGATCATAACTTATATCAAGACATACGAAAAATATGAAATATTAATAAAGTAAACGTCTTAATCATAAAATAGAAGTTCACACTAGTGGTTCCAAATTATGTACTCATCATCAAATGCTATGGAATATTGCAGAATCACATGAAGACATAGACTAAGAAAAATACAAAACCTTATTCTAGGTTCTAGGTTTTAGGTTTTAAGTTCCACCAACCTATAAATTTGGAACCTACCTATCAAAATAAGTTCTCCAATTTTTGGAACCTAGAACTTACCCTGTATACCTTGAACTTGGAATCGGATAGGTTCCCATCAGTTCGATTGTCGGGTTTCAGGTGCTACCTTGAACTGTGCTCACCCCTAATTAGTACAATTATTTCCAAGGCACCCGCTTTGTTGTATGAATAATGGTTACATCACCTTTCCCCTTCTCAGTTGGATTGGCATTGTGTCTATCACCTTTCTCCTCCTTTTTGAATTGGGCATTGTGCAACTCTTTCATTTATTTTTGAATTTTCAACTACTGATTCTACCCAAAATAATTTTTCTGGTGCAAGGTCTCATCAAGTTGAGTAGTTGTCCTTTCATTTTGTCACAAATTAGCGGTTTGGCTTTTTTCTTTTCCATTTCCCCTTGAGTACATGAGGCTATTGTAGCTTAAGAAGTGTTATTTTTCTTCTCTAAAAACAGTCTGGATATTCTTGTTTAAAAGATAATCATCTGATTGCTGGTGATCTGCAGTGGAGCGTAAAAGTCCGGTGATATAGATAAATTGGTTCCTTAGCAAGATATATGCATTAATTTCTCTTAACAAGGGTCCTGAAATTTAGCAGTTACTCTGACGTTAGTATGAAAAAAAATGCCTTTAGTTTCCATCTGGCAGAGCCATTATTGCTTTTAGATGCACTGGACTGAACTTACCGTTATGTTTGTTTGGATAGGATGATATACTGCCAAAGTTGATGGCATCAACCGGCTCTCAGGAAGACCTCTTTAAGAAGGAGATATCAAAGTATGATCCTATTTGTGAAGACATTGCCCAAAACATTGAGGCACAAGAGCAATTATTGTTGCAAATCCAGGTTTCTTGCTGACCAGCCGCTATTTTTATCTAGATGCTGTAAGAATAGTTCCATTGTCTTGTTTTTAATATTATGTATGTCTTGTTTTGCAGGCTCAAAATGATCAATTTTCTTCCATTTTCAACCTTGAAGATTACAAATGTGGGTTATGGCTGTTCCAAATTAATCTTTCATTTGCTCATCTTCTTTGTTAGTGAATGATAAGCAGAAACCTTTTCGGAGCAACGTATCTTCTTCAATTCTCAGGGTTTTGCATGTTTACTAAAATTTATCTCCCTCCTTTCTCAAGGAGAAACTCAAAAGGCCCGAAGGAAGGAAAGAAAATGTCTCCTTATGTCTGAGTTTTGTCTTGTTTTCCCATATATAATTATTTCAGCCTTTGTTATTCACAGTTCTTGCTCTCTCTTTTTTTTTCCTTTTTAAAGTTCAGATGGGAGACTGTCTATCTTTTTTGAGGAGACAGTTGGAATGAGGTTTCAACCTAGTCCTGTGAGAGCATGTGCATTTTTATTCCTTTTACCTCAAATTCAATCTTTTACTTTGCCTTTGTAACAGCTCTCTAAAAAGCCC
Source organism: Angophora floribunda (assembly GCA_014182895.1). Taxonomy (NCBI): domain Eukaryota; kingdom Viridiplantae; phylum Streptophyta; class Magnoliopsida; order Myrtales; family Myrtaceae; genus Angophora; species Angophora floribunda. The sequence goes on along the minus strand of CM024706.1, from coordinate 34,620,949 downwards.
TTTTTTTGTTTAATGGCTGCTAATGGTATTTTCTCCTTGATACAGATGTTATATTACTATCACAATAAGATATGAATATTGTGTTCGTTTGTGATGTTTGCCTGGGGTCTGCACTTTTTTGGTTCAATTTATTAATTATGTATATTTGTTAATGCTCCCTTCAAATTTTCAGCATCGCGCGAGAAATGTTATAAGCAAATTCAAGCTGCCATAGCTAAATATCGAGAAATCAAGGAGAATATCAATGAGGGGTTGAAGTTCTATGTCACTCTTCAGGTGAGACATGCTTATTTTTGGGTGGTCTGATAATTCCATGCTATTTAATTCCTTAATCAGCTTGTTGTGAGGATGTACCCTGGCTATTATCTGATACTCTTTGATTATCAAAGAGTTGTTTGGTTGCAATGGTTGATTTCGATGGGCTAAACATGTCAAATGATTCTGAACAAAATATGTGGTTCATCCTGGGTGAGTTGTAAGCGCTGGTAGCCTTTTTGATTTGACAGGATGCAATAACAAACGTGAAGCAGCAGTGCAGCGATTTTGTGATGACAAGAAACATCCAGTGCCGTGAAATGATTGAGGATGTACAAAGAAGTATGTCTGGTCTGAGTTTCCAGGATAAAAATGCTGGTGGATATAACAGCAACTATCCTGCGGTTGGACACCAGTCTCAAAGACCCAATTCAACAGATTCCCAAACTGTATCTCATCCTCCTCCTCCTCATTCACAAACTCCTCCTTATCAGCCTACCGAGCAGACCTCCATGACTGGCTATGGCTACCATCCTCAGTCATATGGCTCGGCTCCGCAGCCACCACCACCTTACCAGGTTCCGGCTCCACATGGTACCCCTTACCCCCCTCATCAACAGCAACAGCCTCTTCCAGTCAGCCATGAGTATGGCCAACCTGCATATCCTGGGTGGCGTGGGCCATACTACAATGCCCATGCTCAGCAACATGGTTCTCTCCCAAGGCCTCCATACACTGTTCAGCCTCCATATCCGCCATCTCACCAGGGTGGCTACTACAGGCCACAATAGGCTGGCCAGGGAGATGGCCTCCGTTTTCCTGTCTTGTTTGGTATATGCTACTTGGAACTTTTCCTGATGATCGGATCTAGTTAGAGTTAACTGTTCTGTCTTGATGTCCAGTTATCATCAAGGTATTCTTTCCTGTGTATTATCGTTGAGTTGTGCTATATATGAAGTGATTTCTGTATGTAGCTCAATTTAAGGATTTTGGTTTGTATAGGGCTGGTTCAGTATATGAGCAATAAATGAAGCATATTCTCGTTCTCCCTTCCGAACCACATTGGGTGTCGATGTGGTCAAGGATCCCTACGACATTGCCACTTTTAAATTATATGACCGTCATGATGTTTGTTTTAGTTAAATCGACATATTAAGCAAATCATGCGACTGGTAGATCTGAATTGGTTTTGCTGCATGCACAACCACCACAAAAAGACGTTCTCTTTCTATGGTTCCATCACAAGTGGAATGTCAAACGGGGAGTATCTATGGGTACTGTAAAGTTGCATTTAGCACGTTTGGAACATGTGTTTTGGTTTGCTGCTTCTTCGTCTTCTTTATTTGTATGTATTTACAGCAATTTTGCTGATTGTAGTTTCACTTTCTGAAGATAAAAGCTGACTTTAGAATCTTAACCAGTGTGAGAGAGGGATCGACCAAGTCCTCATGGTTTTTCTCTCTTAGTGCGCTAAGCTCGTACATTTTTTTCAATCGATGTAACAAATAAATCCTGCCTTTTAGAAGGACAAACAACATGATCGACATGTCTATAGGTCCATTGGCAAAAGGAAAAAGGAAGATCGAATCGATCAAAATCGTTCATCTACCTAGTTGCTTCTCAAAATGTCTTGATTCGGCATTTCCTCGGCCCTTGTTCCTATACGAAGAGCATAGGTGGTGATGTGCTTTGCCGATTTCGTTTCTGTTTCGTTCAAAATCTCCTGACAGTGGTGGGCACATAGAGCACACATTACGATCGATCACTTCCTCGAGCTCCTCCTATGTTATGATTGGTATTCCGCTGGCATCGTCTTCGACGACAGGGCAGCCTCCGACAAACCAGCAAAACGATAGAAATGAGCACAAATATCGAACCTCCCCAAGAAGCTCTGCCTCCTTTTCTTTGTGTTTGACAATAGCATTGAGCGTCCGTATCTCTCAAGAGCAGATTTCCTCCCCTACTGTTTAGTTTACGCCCAAAAAGATATTGACCCCTTCAGGATTTCGGAGTCTCCGTTCATCCAAAATCGATCACGGCATTTGAGATACTATGAGAGGATAAAAGACTTTATAGTACGTCTGAATACTTGATGCATTCGGTTGGCTGGGAACTCGTGTTTCTGGAATACCAACTTGGATAAGAAAGCTTTACACTAGAGATGCCTCTCGCGATCATTCAAATTGACTCCAGACAAGCTCAAAATTTTTGAAAGATGAAACGGCATGGTAATTCAAGACTCACAAATGGAGCTTTCAGTATTCAGTCCCAAATTTATTATACGGTGGTTAATTGAATAATAAACCTTTCAATTGTACTAATTTAATCATAAATTTTTTGACAATTTGACAATTTAGTCTAAAGCCTTTTAATTGTATCAATTTAGTCTTAGACCTTTTAATGACTTTCTAATTTAGTCTTAAAATTATTTAAAGATTTGTCAATGCAGTCTTTACGGTCAATTATCCAAATAATTGGTTTAAAACTAAAACGATAAATTTTCAAAAGGCTTAGGATTAAATTGGCAAATTTGAATGATTTAGACTAAATTTGAAAATCATTAAAAAGTATGATTAAATTGGCACAATTGAAATTTTTTTGATTGAATTGATATATGTGCAATAAGTTAAAGACTTTTTTAGTATTAGTGTTCGGAGTAAGAGAGAAAATAATGGCAATGTGTTTATGGTGATTCAACTCCCAATAAGGATCGCGTGATATGTATTTATAAAAGTGATTAATTACAATCGAGATAGAGATAGAAACATAATTACATAAATGCCCCATAATACATTATAAATTACCCATTTAATAAATACTATCTAACTACTGTTGCGTAGATGATAATTTGATAGTGCGAAGGAAACATCTAGATTTTCGATGTTTGACACCGACATGTCGATTCTTCTTTCTTTGTACTCGTGGTTTACCTGCCCGGTCTGATGAATCAATCAAAAGTTTGTTCAACATCACCAACTTCTAATCAGGTGGAAATCCCCAAAAAACCCAAAGCAGACAAAAAGAAGAAAAAACGAAAACTTATATTAAAAGCCCATGTCCCTATCGTCGTGAATTGTCCGATAGCAGTGGACTTGCTGCCCAACTTCGCGTTTTTACACTTCAACTTTTTTTTTTTTGGCCTCTCCACATTTTGACTTGACGAATCTGCCCCAGTATTTAAGGTATTTCGTTTCACACTGGCCGACTAGAACTTGCACTTAAATAGCTTGAAATGAAAAGCACCGCGTCTTTGTCAAGAACGTTCAAGGAAAGAGAACTGAAGTTGATGCTATGACAGAGAGATGCCATGGAAAATTGTCGAGTGTTCCCACATCATTGTTTTTTGATATTATTGTTACGACGAAGACTCTACCTATACATTAAATTTTAACTTTAAGAGACTGATCGAGTAGTATAACAATAAGGAACTCGAGTGTAAATTTCATTTCCCCAAATCCCAATGAACTAGGCCCACGGAATAGCCTGGACAACATAGTCTCTCCATTGCCCGATGTGATCTGCTACCACAAAGCTGCCTTCGACAATTGTACCCATCTCCGACACCACTACCTCTCCGGTTCATCCACCACCATTCTCCCTAGGCTTGGATTTCCACGACGAGATTGTGATGATCATCAAAAACCTCAGATCGAGGTCATAGGAGCTCAGTGAGGAGGGAGGGGGCGGTGGCAGATGAATTGGATTTTGTATGCATTCGGGATTCCTAAATAAAAAAGTGATGGGAGATATTACGAAGTGACAAATCAGTAAGCTAGCTCACGGTGGTGATAGTTTTCGATGCAATATGGTGCCTAATAAGGATTACATAATTAAAGGTACAAACTCAAGGTTTAGTACGTGTAGAATGCAAAACTAGTATTGAAAAGGTGTTTTAATTTCCTAGTTTTATAATGTCTGTCAATTGCCATGCATTCAACATGAGATGTGTTGAGGTATGATTCATACTCTCCATTGATAAGATATAAATGGTTCATACTCTTCATTGATAAGATCTCATATTTTATTGACAGTTTGAGTTTGAACTCATGAATAGTTATTAAGAAGATATAAATTCATTTTTTTTAATTGAGGGATGTATCAAATAGGTACGGGTTTTAAATTGGATATGGTTTTAGTTTAATGGTGAATCATGATAAAAATCTCATATTTTGATTTCTTTTTTTACTTTTATTCTCAATTTTCTTATGGTTGTGTGCCAAATCCTAAGAGGACGGTGGACAGATGCTTTGGCCCAAGATGACATATCGCCCGCGCTCAGAGCAGCTGGGATGATTCATCATATACATTAAATCACGTGGATTCCGCAGGAGGCCCTCGTAATCCGATGAATCTTATGCACCGCCCCTGTACATACCAGTAAGAATTAGTAATACTTCCGACAACCACATGCCCGCAGGGCACGATTCATTGTACTAACGTCGCGTTGGGAAAGAAAAAAGGAGGAGAGAGAGAGAGAGCGCAACAGGAAAAAAACAAATGATTATGCAGCTTCGCTGCTGCTTCCCTTTTCATCGGCCAAACGCGCACGCCTTTATTCTGGGTCTTTCGTCAACTTCCCGCAACCTTTCGCTTCTCCTTCATCACATGTCACGATATTCTCCCCACTACTTAAAAAATTGTCTGGTCCCTATCGATCGACTCTTCTTCCCTTCTCATTCCCCTCCATATATACAAGAATCCACGCCCCCTTCCCGTGTTCACCAGACAACCCCAAACACATAACCCGCGGACAGACATCTCTCTCCTCTCTTTCTCCCTCTCCCACGTTTTCTCTTTCGAAGTCTTCTCTCCATTTTTTTCCTTCCGAGGGCCGCCGTCGTCGGACATGGGGAACTACATCTCGTGCACGTGCACGTTCGTCCCGCCGCCGTCGATGAAGAAGGGTTCGAGGGTCGCCAGGGTCATCTTCCCCGGCGGGGAGATCAAGCAGTTCCGCGAGCCGGTCAACGCGGCCGAGCTCATGCTGGAGTGCCCCAGCCACTTCCTCGCCAGCTCCCGGTCCCTGCACGTCGGTCGGCGGTTCTCCGCGCTCGGCGCCGACGAGGAGCTGGAGCTCGGCGACCTCTACATCATGTTCCCCATGAGGAGGGTGAACTCCGTGATCACGGCGGCTGACATGGCCGTGATGTTCGTGGCCGCGAGCTCGGGCCCGAAGAGGATATCGGGGGCCAAGGTCCGGGTGTCGCCCGAGGGAGGCGCCGCCGCCGCCGCCTCCTCCACGGAGAGTCCACAGACGGAGGCCGAGGCGGGGCTGAGGCTAGAAGAAGTTGAGGGTTTCCCCTTGGCGGAGTATAAGCATAGGCTGGCCGTGTGCAGGTCGAGGAGGCCGACGTTGGAGACCATCAAGGAGGAAGCTGTTCTTTCAAGGTGAAGAAGGCATTTGGAGATTTTACTGCAAGTCTTGCTCTCATGACGATTCTCGTGACTTTTTTTTTTCGGGCTTAGCTAGAGCAGATGAAATTACTCGGTTGGGACTTCAGAATTGAATCCTCTGTTCATGTACATATAAATTTTTGTGGGTTTTGATGCATAAAGAGTAAGGGAAGCGATTAGGATGTTTCGTATGTTTTAATTGAACAAATAGAACTCTAATTAAATCAAATGATCATCGTTCACTCCGTTGCTTGTTTGCTGAAGATTCTTTTCATTCTACTGTGTCCTTTTGTTCTGTCTAGAACCCAGAAGAAGAAATACCAATTTGTCGTCTGTTTATTTATTTTATTGGGGGTTATGGTTAACGTTTTTGATAGCGAACTCCTAGGACTTTTAGGAGAACGGACAACGGAAACACGGTATGACACGAGAATTGTATGAGCAGTTCGAATTTGACCATGAAACGAAGCTTCCTCTAAGACCACGCGGGGCGGCTGTACGCGGGCGGTACCCGGAGGGAGTCCCACTCGCTTTGCTTGTGAGTGGGGGCTTTGACGAGGATCGACCAGACCCGTGGTCGTGGTCGGAGCACGTGGTCGCCCCCATTGAACTGAAAGAAAAGTAGGATGTGAACTGTTTGATGATGAAAGTAAAAACTTCTTCTATCGCCCAGATAGGAATTCATAGGATATCAAAATCCTGTACTTTTCGTTGTGAAGTCAATTGACCAAACGCGGATGAATGTTTTTTTGGCATCAGCTCTTTGGAAGTCTTAAAATTTATCATGAAAATACACTTATGTTCTAAAACTTATCATGGAAATGTAAATAAGTCATAAGATTGTCAAAAAATGTAATCATTTTTTAAAACTTGTTGTGAAAGTATAATCGAGTGCTAATATTTCTATAAAGTGCAATCAATAGAGGGACTTTATTGGACTAAATTGATAAGTTTTAGGAATTGTTTGCATTTTTAAAATGTTTTATGACTTAATTGTACTTCCTGAAAATTTAAGGATTTGATTGTACTTTCACGACGCGACGAGTCATAGGATTTAAAATGCCAATTATTCCAATTTTTTTTATTTGAAGCATTTCATGGACGAATTTCATGGTTCAAATTTATCGTTATGACCTATGTGATCGATGAGCTTGTTTAAGCATTCTTGGGTAGGTCTCTTATGAGTTAGTTGCATTGTTATAGCAGATCGTTCGCTTCTTTATGTTCTTTCTGTTTAGACTTAGACGTTGGACTCGCTGTCACTAGGTGGTAAGGATCAAATTGCGAAAAGTGGCAAAAAATATGCCAGAAAAGTGATTTTCGGCTCGAAAACAGCCTCCCGTCGGGCTTTGGTCGAGCTTTTAAATCTGTACTAACAAGTCAGATTGACTTCATTCGGATAAAAAGTTATACTCTTCGAAGTCAAGGTACCGAGAAATTCGTTTGTTTAAATGCGGTCTGTAGATTTGAATTCAGTAACATGCTAATAACATTAGAAGTATAACAACAAATGTGGTAGTTTTCCATTTCTCAAAAAACAAAAATTCGGGACTAGGCCTGAATTGAACCAGTATAGTTCAACTCGAAGATGTCTGGAAATTCCAGGCCCGGTCTTTTCAAGTCATGCTGGAAAACACCTCGAGGTGCGGCCCGTGTTCAGCCCTAAAGTCACGATCACATATTCATGGATCTGTCCAACAAAGTTACCTTCCCAAATTATATTTACCGATTGTGAAATACTAAGAAAACTAGTACACCTTTTAAAAATGTTTTTACATCCCTTAGATATTATTTTAATTGAGAAAAGTAGTTTGTATCTGACAAGTCACGCGAATTATTTTAACTGTCATTCTACATTAAACAATTCGATTGTGTATCTACTATACTATACTATTTTTATTGATTGTTTGAAAAGATATTTTATTATAATCTTATTAAACGACTATCAATAAAATTTCGCATGGAGAGCAAGTTCAGTGGCTAGTTGGATAAATCATCTCTCAAAATTCTATTGCGGAAAAGTTGAACAGTCAAATTGAGAAAGTGGCGTACTTTACATGAAGGACAAAAAATTAAGCTGGCGAGTTTCAATGCAAGATACATCACGCCAAATCTCGATAGCAAGCATACTACTTTGAGGAAAAACCAGCTATCTCGAATGAATGAGGCCATGTATACAGAGCAAGATACATTTATATGAACAATACTTAAGAAACGCTATATTTTCAAATAACGTCGTGTTCTGTAAAGCTGATAGATTATGAATGGAATGAATCGAAGGACTCATCTTCTGCATCACCGCAATTGTTCTTGGACGACGACATCATCATCATCATCATCATCATATCCTCCTGACATGTCAACCTCATCGACGCTCCTCCGATGTCATGCATGGAGATTATGTGTTCATTCATATACATTAACTCCAGCGGATCCACAGACGAGCGGACCATGTTGGCTCAGCAAAGTGCGCATGCATGCAAAGGGAACCAAGCGGTCGGTAACTTGAACGTCACCTCACGTTCTTCGAGTTGGTTCTAAATGACACTCTTAAAGTCTCGCGGGTAACCCCACAGATGGTTGTTGCTTAATTAATGTTGTTCAGCAGATTCGCATGACTCGGTAACATGCGTACGTAGTTAATTACTCCCCGTTTTAATTTACTCTGTTCCTGCAAATCCTCTTATTATTCCCATCTTCCATGCACGCATGCATAGAGCTTTTATGACGGTTGAATCTTCGAGGATGACCCAACACACGAAGAAATTACAATCGCAAAATTACTTGACCGCGGCTCTATAAATAGCGGCTCGTGCGCGCTTGGCTTCTTCACTCGTTCGAACAGTAGTCTCTCTTCAGGTTCCAAATAAGATCCCAACTAAACTTGCTAATCATCACCCGATACAAGAAGACATGGGCGGTAAAGGAGGCGGCGGCGGCAAGGGTGGCGGAAAAGGCGATGGAGGTGACGGAAAGGGCGGTGGAGGTGGCGGAGGAGGAGCGAGAAGTGGAGGCGGGGCCGCAAAAGGAGGTGGCGGCAGTGGGGGCATGATGGTTGCGCCGGGAACTGGTGGTTCGGCTTATATTTCGAGGGGTTCGTTCGAGAGCAATCCACAGGGTTACTTTGCTGGGCTCCACGACAGCCCCAAGGGGAGCAAATGAGGGAGCAAATGATGATCAGTCCGTCTGAAGTTTAATCAACTAGTGTTGGAATCAGTATGACTATAATTAAATAAAGACCTTTTTATCTTTTAATCACGACTCTCTCTCTCTCTCTCTCTCTCTCTCTCTGTTATAGGGTTCATCAAGCTTACTATTAGCAGCAAAACGTTTCATTATTTCCGGCCAAGTGATATGCGATGGAGGTAGTAGCCTTCTTTTATCGGTTTGAACCTCAGTTTTTGGGCATGAAACCCGACAAAATATTTTCAAATGTTTGACCAAAAGGAAGTGAATTTAATAGCTGAATGTTCATGCACAAAATGGTTTCTCTTATGTATGTCACTTCGATATGCATTGCATTTACCCCGTCACAAACTTCACTTTCGAGAAGAATGACATTTCCATATCAATCGCACAATTAGTAAGAAATTGCTATGCTGATTTCAGCATTATAACTACATATCCTTTCCAAAAACCACACTGCAATACGATCAGAGTGACAGCTATTATATTAGTTTCCTAAGAAGAGAAATGACTATATGTATTTAGATTTCTTTCACTATTTAGACACATTATAAGGATGCTAAATTTTCTACAGAGAGATTGGTGAATACAATGCTGTCACCAATGCGATACTTATAATGCTGGCACATTATAAGGATGCTAGATTTTTTTGTTGAAAAAAAAATTTAAATGAGAAACAATGTGAATAAGTGACATTTTCTTTTTGGTTTCCGTCTTCATGATGCTTCCAAGGAGGGGCCATGGTTAGTAATCTGAAAAGGAGACTGGAATAGACCCAGGTCAGGATTGTCGGCTCATTTAATATTTCTTATCCGGGCCTTCGGGCTTGAGCATATTCAGGCCCAAAATGGCCCGGACCTGCTCGGCCTTTAAAAAAAATAAACTACTAACATATAACTATTGTGAAATAATAAACAACTACTACCGACCAATAAAAAAAAAAGAAATAATAAACAACTACTAAACCTTCTATGCTAGTTTTATATTCCTAATTGAATTGTTTTAACCGAGAAAATAGTTTGTGTTTGACAAGTTATGGGAATCATTGTAATTGTGATTCTACAATTACGTAGTTGATTAAGTATTAAATATACTATCGCCGATGATTGTTTCATAAAATAAATTTTATACTCATATTACACGAATATAATAAAATTCTGCATAAAAAGCGAGTTTCCTATTTTTTTCCTTCAGAGAAGAGTGAGTTTAGTGGCTAGCTGGACAATGAACTTTTAGATTTTATTGTGCAAAAGTTGAAGAACCAAATAGAGGAAGCGATGTATTTTATAGAGAGGATAAGAATTACATCGATGAGTTTTAGTGCAAGGTTTATAGTGCCAAACTCTCAATAACAAGCATACTGCTTACAAGAAAAACCCTTTTATCTATAATGAATATGGATATGCACAAAGCAAGAAATATCAATAGAAACATATATGAAACACATTATTTTTCTTATAGTGTCATGTTTTATGCTATTGCGAGATTTATGAATGGAACGATTAAGAAGACTATTATCCCAGTCAAATTCATCTTCTACGTTATCGCATATCCTCACACACAGCTCCATCCACAAATTGTGTTTGGTTAGGTATAATTTAAAACTGCATTGGAAAGCAATCTTCTTTTAAATGGTGTTTGAAAAAATTACACTTATAATTTCCAAAAAATGAACCAAATCTGGCTTGCTGGCGTCGCCGGCAAGTTCCGTGAGATAGTTGGTTCAAAATTTTGTGAGGACATATTTGTAAGAAGAAAAACTGTACTAGCATTCCACAAATGCCAAAACCCAAAACTGCTATAGACCCGTGATGTGCTAAGGAACTTTTAGAGGACTAAGGAAATGCATTGCATTTTTCCAAATATCTCAAAAAAAAATAAAAATAAAGCATTCGGCCAAGAGCCTTTAGAGGCCCATAGGCCATTGAAATAGCCTTTCCAAAACTCAACCAATAATTGCGAGCAAAGTGTTTTTTGACTTTATTCCTAAGAATTGGATGGCTTAGTGATTATGGCATACCCTTACACACCACCTCCTGTTCAATTTCACTTGAACGAAGACTTGTCCTGGTTATGTGACTTGGTGATAGTCAAATCTGGTCGAGAGTTACGATTATCATCCTTTGTTACGTGGTGTCGTTCCTTAGAGATCAAACAATAATATGAACAGCAAAAAGCTAACTTTCTTTCGGATATATATTTGATTACTAAAATGCTGTTTAGTCGTGCATAGCTAGCATGAGTTTTCATTCTGAGTTGTTAACCTCATTTGCTAAGTATGGTAAGATCTAATGCACGTTTCGCTTTCTTGCCTTGAATTTTGATGTAATCTACCCCAAAGTAATCTCAAAATATTGCCGTTGGCAAATTCAACATTTGTTTTAGCGTAGATTTTGACATTGGTGCTCAATCTACTGTTACTTTTATAAGGATTGTATTTATCGATGTAGAATTCCTATTTAGGATCATTGTAGTTCCCCTTCAGCCGACGATAAGATGGACGGCTGCCTATAGGTGGTAGGTTAGGGTGAGTGGTACAGCTCCGACCATGGCCAATCTCTTTCTAATCGTCCTTGGGTCAAGATTTGATAATATATATCGCATGACTTGACCTGTGCGAGGAGGAAGGAAGAGAGAGTATGGAGGATGAAAGGAAGATGAGCATGTCCGAAGCGGTGGCCATGAATGGAGGGTTTGGACCTTACAGTTACACCCAGAACTCCTCCTATCAGGTACTTCCTATCACGAGATATATATTACAAAATATACCACTTTAGCTTTTCTCTTGGTACTAGCAATAAAATCCCTGCCTTATGTAGTCTGCTTCTTCAAGTTGCCTTGCACTTAGTTAGATAATCCCATCTATCAACCTAATTAATCCTTGTGAATTAAGTAAGGAACCAGCTACAACTTAAACAGACGTTCCAAATATGAGAATTTACGGTGCACAATTGGTGTGAATGATTGAACATATGTCGTGCTTTTAAACTATTTACATATTTCCTTGATCATTAAGCAAACCGCAATATATTTGATTTCTCACATGTAATTAACCAAAGGTATCGTTCTCAAGAGGACTCTTAAGGTCAGCTCATGGCCACGAACAAGGAGAAATTCTTCCCGATCATGCATTCATTTTTTTTAGATTCGACCTGTACAAAAAAAGGTTTCGTACCAATTGTGCATAGCCAACAGTATCCTATCTATATCCTAAAGACCAATTACCATATATACCTATGACGATTCATGAATTCACTTGAGGCTCAATTTTAATTTTAGGGTTTTTAATTGTTAGTGGGGAAAATTACCAAAAAAATCTTAAATCTATTGCAATTGTGCCCATTCAATCCTAAACATATTTTTTTTGATAATTTAGTTCTAAATCTTTTGTAATTGTATCAATTTAATCCATCTGGCGAAATTTGGTTGGCTAATGCCGACATGGCCAACGATCGATGCCATCCATCTGGTGAACAACTTTTTAATAGTTATTTATTTTTCCTTTTTCCTTTTTTGTTATTTTTTATTTTTTTTCTTCTTCTTCTTCTTCCCTTGACTTCTTCTCAACCTAGGGCATTAGCAAGGGTTGTGGCCCTCGCCTACCCTCATTGGTGGCCTTGCCCAAATCTGGATGATGCCTAAGGGCCATAGGCGACGTGGCTTCACCTAAATTTGGGCGAGGCCAGCCTCACCATGGTCGAGCCCCGGGCAATGGTGGCCTCGCTTGCGGCTGGCGAGGCCATGGCGAGCCTAGGTGGAGGTCGCCATGTTCTTGCCAGTTGCTGGTGAGGTTGCCTTTACTTGCTACTTGGCCATAGCGAGGTTGGGCTTGTCCTAGATTTGGGTGAAGTGGCTAATGAGGGTGGGTGAGGGCTGCAACCCTCACTAGCCTTTGAGGCCCTTGGCTAGTGGCTAGTGAGTCTTGCTGGCTATTGGATTGAGAAGAAACCAAGGAGGAAGAAGAGAGGAAAAAAAAAAGAAAAAGAAAAGGAAAAAAAGGGAAAATAAAAAATTCAAAAAAAATATTAAAAATGTTTGTCGGACGGACAATTTGTGGATGGCCACATTAGCACTAGTTGGCCAAATTTCGCCGGATGGATTGAATTGGCACAATTGCAAAAGGTTTAGGACTGGATTGGCCAAAAAAATATGTTTAAGAGTGAATTGGTATATTTGAATAGATTTTGGACTTTTTTGTAATTCTCCCTCAATTATTGCAACATAACTTTAATGACATAAATAGAAAGATAGTTGGCCGACTAAATTGGTACAAGTGTTTTTGTGCATAGCCAAATCCCCTTGTAAATTTTCTTTTTCGCCAAATACTACTTGAATCCAAAGTCGCTTTGCAAAAAGTTTTTACCAAATACCAATCCAAAGGGCTTTACCTTTTAGCATTTGCATTACAGCCAAAACCCATTTTCAAAGTTGAACCAAACTCACTCTAAATCTCTTTTTAATATTTCAGAATAGAAAATTGAAAAATCGAACCGATCTGAATTGAATTGAAGACTTGGTTTGTATTATATTTGGTTTAAAGTTATACACACCCAAACGGTTCAGTTTGGACTGGGGTTTTCTGAAAATTTGAATTGAATGTTGAAACTCCTACTTAAAAAGGTGTGCTGAAGTGTTGACTATTGATTAAGGGGTTAAACTTCTATGTATCAATCACTTCATAAAGGTAGTGCATGTATTAGATATTTAGTGAATCTTTCTTGCATCTCGTACATTGTTAGGGTGGCTGGACATTGGACAATCTATCCACTAAACATATGGATGTTTTTTGGAAGTCTTAATTGCACGTGTGGATATAAGTATTGCAAAAGTGATCACCAATATCTCCCTATTCTACAGAAAGGAGCCGCTGTAGCGGCTATGGATATGATCAAGGAAGTTTTACCCACAGCCCTTAATCTCAACCACCTCTTTTCATCCTCTCCGAACCCCATCATCAAAATAGCAGACTTTGGTTGCTCCACAGGACTCACATCGGTTCAAGCCATTGAAACTATAATAAAATGCCTCTTAGACCTCATCCAACCCACCGAACAACCTCAATTTCGTACCCCTGAGTTCCAAGCCATCTTCATCGACCTCCCCACCAACGACTTCAACACGCTTTTCGCCAACTTCCTGCCCGAGAAGCGGCAGTACTACGCCATGGCAGCCTCAGGGTCGTTCCACGGCCGTCTCCTCCCAACTGCGTCCCTACACTTTGCATACTCGGCCTGTGCGGTACAGTGGCTATCCCAGGCTCCGCAAGAGATATTGGACAAGTCTTCCTGTGCTTGGAATGGAGAGAGCATTCACTACGCAAGCTCGCCAGCGGAGGTCGTCGGGGCTTACGCTGCTCAGTTCGAGAGAGACATGGATGCGTTTCTAATCGCAAGAGCGGAGGAGATGGTCGGTGCAGGATTGGTATTCGTGATCGTGCCTGGTGTACCGGATTCGGTTCATGAATCTCAGACCACTGTAGGATCGGAAATTAAGCTGCTAGGTTCTTGCCTCGTGAACATGGCCAATGAGGTATGTAATCGCATGCATGGGCCAACACTTGATGCGTGAGATCATATGCAAGAATAAGAATAGAGAGATTGAGTTATGCCATTTCATGATGCTCTACAAGGATATGGCGAGGCTAGGGGTGTCAAATGGGTGGGTGGGGTCGGGTTTGGGTTGGGTTGGAAATATCGACTCCATTTAACCCATTTTGACCAATTTTCATATAATGTGAATTTGATGATCCATACCCGACCCGACCCATGTTTGACCCATACTCGACCCGACCCATATTACTGAAACACAATAATAGTTAACTCAATTTAGGAAAATCTACTCCCATTTAATCCATTTTAAGCTCCTCACGTATAAGTTACTTGAATAAAACATTTATATTAAATTTAAAATATAAATTAAATAACAAAAAAATTATTAATAGAATAAAAAATGTGAACATCTTTAAATTGAAATACTTCTAAAAAATAATTTTAAAAAAATAAATTTTTTATTATTATTTATTTTCTTGTTTTTTCCCCTTTCTTCTCTGTTTTCTTCCTTCTTCTTCCTTAGTCTTCTTTCTTCTTCCCCCTTGTTCCTCTGCTGGTGGCTAGCGAACTCGATGCTCGGCCGATCTAGGCGAGCCCGAGCTCGCAAGCCCGAGCTCCATCGTGGCCAGCGAGCCGCGAGCTTACCACACAGCTCGTTGACCCAGGTGAGCTCGAGCTCACCGGCCCAAGCTCTGCTACGGCCGGCTAGCTCGCGACTCGCCACCCAAATCTAGGTGGGCTCGGCGCTCACTTCACCGGCCGGCGACCTCACTATTCACCCGATCCCAGCAAGGCAGAGCTTGCCTATGGCAGTCAACAATATGGTTTGGAAAAAAGAGAGAGAAAAACGACGGCAACGGAAGAAGAGAGAACAAAGGTGCTAAGCTGGTTTAGAAAGAAAAGAGAGAGGGGACGGGGGATGGAAGGGGATGGAAGGAGATGGAAGGAGAGAGGACAGAGGGAGGCTTTGGGTTTCTGCATAACCTATATTGAACCCATTTAATTTTTAACTTTACTTTTTAAAACCCATTTATGACCCATATTTAATTTTCACTTGACTCATATTTGACCCATTTAACTAAAAGTGAGTCATTAAATGGGTTTATGACCCATATTGACATCTCTAGGTGAGGCTAGTTGTGCTAAATTTCGCTTTACTAATATTTGTTTCATGAAGATTAGTAGTAGCATGTTTAACTTGGACGTCCTAATTTATATTTATTCCAATAAAACATTCGCAAGAAGTATTTCAAATGTGATCTCATTAAATAAGTAATCACAAGGCTTGGTAGATCATTTTGCAATGAAACTTCTTAACATACTCGTTGCGTTTCTCTTCTAAAAATCTATCAGATAATTCATATCAAAAGGCAGAATATATTTTTTAGTTCATTTTTAGGTTTTAGCCAAATATTATCATTTTCCCATAAAATGACTTATTGAAAAATATTTTTCAAATATGTCACATTTTTCCCAAAAGAAAAAGAAAAAAAGGAGCCTTAGTGAAAACCCGATAGATTGACATGTCATTGGTTTTTTTATATTGTCTATGCCAGGATGAAAATATAATTTGCTTGTTAATTAATATTTGTTTGACCTATGCAGCTGAAATCTATTTATAAATGCTTGTGTATCAGTTTGATACATGGTGAGATATTGTCATTGTGGGTGACAAATAGACATGTGGGTGATAAATAGACAAAGAAATTTAAATGGCAAAATTCAATAATTGGCTCCAAAAATTACGCATGGTTATTGTCTCTCTGAATGTGAATTTTGGGAACGCAGGGGATTATAAGCAAAGCCAAATTAGAGAGCTTCAACGTGCCAATCTATTTACCATCCAAAAAGGAACTGAAACAAGTGATTGGTCAAAATGGATTATTCGACGTCGAGAGGATTCAGAGCCTGAATCACCCCAAAATGCATGTTGCTTTCTCCACCGTCGAATCACGCTCTCTCTTCTTAAGAGCCATACTTGAGGGGTTATTGCTCCATCATTTCGGCGATGAACTGATTATGGACGATTTGTTCCACCGATACTCGCTGA
The DNA here is from genome assembly GCA_014182895.1 of Angophora floribunda. Lineage (NCBI taxonomy): Eukaryota > Viridiplantae > Streptophyta > Magnoliopsida > Myrtales > Myrtaceae > Angophora > Angophora floribunda. The sequence continues at coordinate 34,604,515 of CM024706.1, read as the reverse complement.
AAGTGGCCAAGTCTCCCTTTTTCCTGAAGCCAGAAAGCCACGAAGCCATCATGCTCTTTGTGGTTCTCAAGCGGAAGGCGTATGAAGAGAAATTGCAGTGATGCTACTGGTATATACAACGTTGTTTGGATAATGACGAGTGACTATACCGTCATGGTATTTGTTAAACCTAACGAGTTTCGCATATGCTTGCTCTATTTCAAAGAATAAGCTGGATTCATATGCTCATTGCCTTCCCATTGCTGAAATGTTTAGTTGTTTAACCAGTTCTATCACGTCTTAATCCCGCGAGCTCTGCAAATATTAGGTACTTCTAGTTCTAGAGTGTTGCATTTTTGGTGCTCTAGGAGAAACCAAAACCATCGAGTTTTATATAAAAACAAGAAAGACAAGACTGTGACCATATAGTATGTTAAAATGGATAGTCTATTACGTTAAGCGCCCGTACGTAACGCTCCCTGAACACTCGTTTTTACTCTTTTTGTTCCCGAACAAAAAATCATTCTAACAAAACGCGTTTGGTAAATTTTTTGTTAAAGCAACAAATTTGTTCCCTAACAGTTTGGAAACGAGAAATGAGAAAACAAAAAGTTGTTTTTTTGTTCTAACAATTTTAAGAAACACTTTTTTTCTTTTCTTTTTCTTTTCTTTCTTTTTCTTCTTCTTCTTCCTCTTCCTCCTCCTCCTCCCACCCCTCGGCCGCCCCATCGCCGCCGCCGGCGAGGTCCTGCGAGCTCGCCGCGCCTCGCCGGACCGGGCGAGGTCCTGCAATCTCACCGAGCCTCGCCCGCCCGCCATCGCGAGGCCGCACGAGGCGGGGCGAACCTCGCCCGGGCGGCGCGGGCGGGCGAGCCTCGCCGAGCCACCTGGCGAGGCTCGGCCTCGCAGATCCGGCGAGGCCGAGCCTCGTCGGTGGCGGCCGGCGCGGGCTCGGCCTCGCCCGGGCCGCGCGAGGCCGCGCGAGGCCGGCGAGCCTTGCCCGGCCACCGGCGAGGCTCGGCCTCGCAGATCCGGGCGAGGCCGAGCCTCGTCGCTGGCGGCCGGCGCGAGGCTTGGCCTCGCCCGATCTGCGGCCGAGCCTCGCCCGGCCGCGAGGCCACGCGAGGCGGGCGAGGCTCGCCCGGTGTTGACACCCGAAATTTTATTTATTTTGTCTTAAATGCCCATTTACTTTGCTTATATAAATACATATTATTTATAAAAAAAAAAAAAAGAGACAAGGAGGCCGGGCTAGGGCTGGGCCCGCTGGCCCCCCCCCATGCGGCCCTTTCTCTTCCCCCCCACGTTGGCTCGGCCCACTTTCCTTTTTCTCTTCTTCTATTTTCTTTCCTCGGCCCGGCCCGTCCATCTCTCTTCTTCCCTGCACACAGCAGCGGCAACCTGCAGGAGGACGAAAAATGATGATGATGAAGCAAGTCAGCAGGTCAGCAGCAGAAACAGCAGCAACTCAGCAGCAGAGCAGAGGGCAGCAGCGAGTAGACAAGGCATAGGTGTCGGGCGTGCTGCAAAAAGGGCAAAAAGGCAGCGAAAAAGAAGAAGAAAAGGGAGGAACTAAGAGAGAAGAGGGGAGGAGGAGAACGAGCAGGAGAAGGAGGAGGGACAGGAGGGACCTCCGAGAAACCGAGAGGGGGAGGAAACAAGTGAAAAAAAAGCTTAAAGAGAGAGAGCTTGAACGGGTGTGAGCAGAAAAACGGAGGGGCGAGAGTCGAGAGAGAAACGGAGAGAGAGGAGGGAGAGATAGACTGAGACAGAGGGGAGGCTCGAGTGGAACAAGAAAGGAGCTCCCGCAGCCACCGCGCCTCGACCGTGGCCGACGAGCCGCCGACGCGTTCTCTTCCTCTTCGCCAAAGCTCCCGGATCCGAGAGAGAAGAATCCGGAGAGGAAGCTCGAGTGGGGAGACCAGAGTCCGAGCAAGGCAGCAACTGAGAGAGAGCGAGAGAACTTCAGCTGACGCCTCGACCGCGCGCAAGCTCCGCCCGACAGCCCTTCAGTCGGCGCCCTCAAACTGTACCCGGTAGGCCCTTCTTTGTGTTCTGCTTTCACCTTGTTCGCATACACCGGGCCGGAGTTCGCGGCCGTCCGGCTCACACGAACTCCGGCCCCGCCGGTTCCCTGTTGAGTTGGTTCGTGTTCTGGCTTGCTTTGTCGAGAGTCTCCGCCCGAGTTCGAGTACCTAATGCACTGAGAATCACTCTTTTCCGTAGCACACATTAGCTGTTCGACAAAATGTCCCAAAGAGATCCGAAAAATCAGTTCTCATTTCAACTTGGGATCGATCCGTGTTTGCGTCCATGGCTGCCAAGTCATGCTTGCTGTTTGTATGGTTATTGTTTCTCGGCGTGGTCTTCGCGAAATAATCGTGCGTCGTCGAGAGAGCGAGTGTTTTCTTTGTTCGGTGAACGGATTATCGGTCGCCGGAATAGGTGGCCGGATTTAGTCGACGCCGGTCGGAGTGAGTGACTAACGCGTGGGAGCAGTTCAGCAGTTGCAGGAAGAAGTATGGTTCGGTAAAAAAAAAAAAATAAAAAAGGAAAGAAAGAAGAAGTTGCAGAAGAGCAGGTGAGGCACGTCGGGCGTGCATGGGGAGGCATGCAGGCGTGGAGAAGAAGACGACCAAAGAAATGAATAAAAGAATAAAAGAAAAAGATTAAAGAAAAACAAAAACAAAAAAAAAACAAACAAAAAAACAAAAAAAAAAAAAAAAAAAAGGCCAAAAATAGGATGGGGCCAAGGAGATGGGCTTCGCCGCAGGCCCGCTTTGGTTGGGTCGAATTTGTCGCGGGCCGGGTTTTTTTGATTGGGCTGAAAATAGAAATAGAAATGGGTTGTTTTAATTTCTGTTTTTGTTAATTAATGGGCCATTTAAAAAATTACCGGGCCGTTCGGCCAGCCCGGTTTCTTTAGTCCAGCCCGGACCGCTAGGGTCCGGGTCGGTTTAGTAGGGCCGGGTTTCCCAACCCGGTCCGAATTACCCTTTTTAATAAATAAAAAAATCGAATATTTCCAAAATTCCAAAAAATTAGAAAAATTCAGAAAATTCCAAAAAAAACATTAATAAATGCTTTTTCTTAAATTCTCAGAAAATATCAAAAAATCAATCTTGAAAGTTTGTTTTCTTTAATTTCAGAAAATTCGAAAATATTAAAAAATTAAAAATATAAAAAATTCAAAAAAATTCAAAAAATTCAGAAAAATCAGAAAAAATTGAAAAATTCAGAAAATCCCTTAAAAAGGAAAAAAAAAAAAAGACCAAAATTGAATAAGCCTTTAGGGCTTTACAATAGGTTTTCCTGGTTTATGATATTAGATTATTCCTGCACCTTATTTGGCAATGATATTTTGGATACTATTCCCTTACCTTAGAACGGTTATGACATATCTTAGTTTCCTTGAATGCATTGTCGAGATTTCACTGACACACAATTAAGTTAGGTACCGAAAGGGCGTTAGTTGCATGACTAACGTAATCAAGTCCCCGACCCTGATTCTCCTGTTTGCGTAAAAAGTGAGACACGCTCCCACGTTCGCCTGCTTTTTCTAATCGACCTCAATAGACTAGTGGCGACTCCTTGTTTGCGTTTTATGAATATCCCAATGTCGCGCGGGGTATGGGCTTGAGAGCCCGAGTTACTGAGGCCGTCGGCCCGAAATTGACAATACCCTAAACCTATAATACTCATTATTTTCGGAAAAATAGGTCGCGACACTCCGGCCACCGGCGAGGCTCGGCCTCGCAGATCCGGGCGAGGCCGAGCCTCGTCGGTGGCGGCGGCGCGAGGCTCCGGCGAGCTCGCCGAGCCTCGCCGGCGACCAACAAAAAAGAAGGGAGAAAAAAAGGAAAAGAAAAAAGAAAAAATCAAAAAATTAGAAAATTTTACCAAACGTGTTTTTATTCCCCGGAGTAAAAATTTTGAACGGTTATCAAACACCCTCAAATGCTTAAACAGCTTGATTCCGACAAGAAAAAACATTTACGAAGCGTTAACTGCTCCTAACGAAAACGTTGCGACGCATTTAAGACTACCGAAATGATCCACCTGGGAGTATGAAGCTTTTTATAACGCTGCTACTTGGTTCCATTAACTTGCTTTTTACTTAGTCCACGAGATTAATGCCATAGAAGTTATTCATCTAAAGTGATATTCTTTGTCATGACACAGCTAATACTAATACGAACTCTTTATATATTATTTATGGAGGGGAGTGTAAAATGTATGGGTGAGCAACCGGGCCAATTCAAATTGGGATTTGAGCTGAACCAACCTCACCTGATGAAACATTGGCACGGGAAATTAGACAGACAATACAAATGGCTAAAATCACTATTTGGCTCCAAGAATTGAGCAGGGTTTTTATCACTTTGAAAATAAATATTGGGAACGCAGGGGATCATAAGCAAAGCCAAAGTAGAGAGCTTCAACTTGCCACTGTATTTCCCATCAGAAAAGGAGCTGAAACAAGTGATCGATCGAAACAGATTCTTCGGCATAGAGAGAATTCAAACCTTAAGCCACCACAAAATGCATATTGCCTTTTCCACCCCTGAATCACGCTCTCTCAGCTTAAGAGCCGCTTTTGAGGGGTTATTGCTCCATCATTTTGGCGATGAACTGATCATTGACGACTTGTTCCACCGGTACTCGCTGAAAGTGGCGAAATCTCCCTTTTTCCTGAAGCCAGAAAGCCACGAATCCACCACATTCTTTGTGGTCCTCAAGCGTAAAAAGCCTGAAGAGAACATGCAGTAATTCCACTGGTACATACTGTACGTTGTTTCATGGTGGGAAAAATGCCTTGACCAGATACATTTTTATGGAGGAGAGAATTGATGAGCTGCAGAAATCCGAGTTTAAACAACGAGGCCGTTAAGTGGATTACCCCAACTCAAACGAGTTTGTGCTTCATTCTCCATGTAGTGTGTTTTGTTTTTTTCTCACTGGAGATACTGTACTGTCATGGTTATTTGTTAAACCTTGGTAGATTCGCATTTGCTTTCTCTATCTTAAAGAATACGCTAGTGCTCATCGCCTTCTCAATACTGAAACGTCTGCTTATTTAACCTTCTCCGTCAAGATATCATATCTTATTAACGTGAGCACTACAAAATTTAATTACTCGTAGTTCTGGAGGGTTTACATTTTTTGGTGCTATATGAGCAACCACAACCATTAATCTAGGATGCAAATGATAATCATTTTGGCCAAAAATTGATTTTTCTATTTCTATTTCTAGATGAGTTTTTGAATAAAAATACGTATTTGATAATAACACGAATTTTCTGCTTCCAGAATGGCCATTTGTTTGATAATGACGCTAAATTTCTCACTTTCGGACGGCAGCGCACGATGGGGGGTGGATGGCGAGCGGATAGGGGGTGGTGGAAGGGGCGGGGCTGATAGTAACGGACGCTGGGTAGCGGTGATGGTTGGGCGGCTGGCTAGTAGCGAGAATATGTGTTGAGAAGAGTTTTTATTTTTATTTTGATTTCAGAAATTAAGAAGTAGAAAATTTTTACTCTTTATTTTTTTCCAAACTTATTTCTAGACTAAAAATTTATTTTATAAATAGAAAAATAAAATTATTTTATCAAATGGATTTCTATTTCAGAAAAAGTCCGAATAAAAAATAGTTCTGAAATAGAAATAAAATGATTATCATAACAAAAAAAGACAAGATTGAGACCATACAACATAATCAAAATGGAGGGTCTATTGCACTTTAAGACTACCAAAATAATTTACCAGGGGAGTGTCTAAAGATTTTCACAACGCTGCTACTTGATTCAATCAACTTGCTTTTTACTTGGTCCATGAGATTAATACGATATTTTATAGGCCTGGAATTATTTATCTAAAGCGATCTTCTTCGTCATGAGGCCATTAAAATTATTGGGACCTTCTTTTGTACTATGGTATCAAGCGGAGTGCAAGGAGGGAAGGAGAAAATTGGGGTAGGGGAGGGGCACGGTCCGTCTGCTATCTATCCACGCCCCTCGTCTGTGGTTCGCAACGGATCTTTGACATGTAGCACTCGAGATTTTTTATATATTCTTGAACCAGACCGGATCTCTCTCTCACTCTCGCACACGCCGAGTCTCCCATCAGGCATATGTCTCGCGTTGGAGTCGAGCTTGCGCCGGCATTGAGCTCCTTGGTCGTGACTGAGCTCGACCCCGTGCGCCCAACTCCAACTCTCACCGCAACTTGCTCGTCATTTATACCGAGAACCGGAAGAGCGACCTCTTGATCTGGAGGCCCCCCTCCAAATCAAGTCATCATCGCCGGATCTGCTAAGATCCCGATCAAGATGAGCAGATCTTATTAGGAGTCTGCTGATGAGTTCGCCTGTCTTTTGAGGTTTCAGCATAAATAGGTTTCGGACCTTGAACTTGGAATTTATCTTATTAAAATCGGTTTCCAGTTTTAAGAACTTGGAATTTGCCCTATTTGTCCTGGAACTAATCTTATAACTTGTCCTTTTCTTTTTGTTCGGTTGTAGGGGTTGTCTAAGAACCTATTTTTCTTTTGTTCCTTCTTTTGGTTCCACTTCTCACGGTAAAAAAGAGAGAGTAATAAAGCGGTTCATAATAAAAGTTTAACAAGAGTGAGCGGGCAAAGGCAAGTCAGGATCGAGCGAAGAAATATTTAAGTGAGGTCGAAGGGAGCAGAGAAAAAGAGATAGAGATAGATAGAGAAAAAGATGTCAAGACAAAAATTAGGTTTTTAGACTGTTCCAAATACGGTTCAACTAATCTAATTCTCAAGCGATTCTTCACTCGAAATGGGGGGTTAGAATACTAGTCATAACTTTCGTACGGTACTCATTTTGATGTCAAAACATTTTTTTTTGCTCACTTAAGTATCACAAGTTTACCAAAACATTCACTTGAGTGTCACTCCATCGGAAAAGTTGACATGGTGCCGGAAAAGCTGATGTGGCTGTCGGAAAACAATCTTTTTGTTTGGTTGATGTGCCACAACTTTCGTATGGCCTCACCCAAAGCCTTTGTAGCCGATGGTGAGGGGGCCCTCGCCCAATTTGGGCGAGGGTTCCGCGGCTGGCGAGGGTCAATGGTGGCCCTCGTTGACCCTCGCCAGCCCTAAAAAAGCAAAAATAATAAAAATTGAAAAAATTAAAAAATTATTTTCCGGCGGCTACATCAACTTTTCTGGCGGAGTGGCACTCAAATGAATGTTTAGTAAACTCGTGGCACTTAAATGAGTAAAAAAAAGGTTTTGGCATCAAAGTAAATGCCATACAAAAGTTGTAACGCTCCTAGTATTCTAACCCCAAAAATGGGGAATCGGATCAATTTTTGCAGCTTCTAAATTTGGAATTAGGAATTGGACCGATTTTCAAAATAGCCTGATCTAAATATCTAATAGAAACGATCAGGTTGCGCAGGCTTTGCTTCAAATCCCCGAGCCATCTGAGGGACATTAATGGAGGTGAGTGGCGGCTGGTCATGGCGGGGGTGCGGCGGACGTGGTGATAATGGGGGCAAGCTGTGAGGGAGAGGGAAGGTAGGCTTAGTCATGGTGCGACCGACGCGTTTGTCATTACTGAGCGCAGCAGAGATTGATGGACGCTTGGGAGCAGACTATCTGCATCCACTTCCAGGAGAGAGGATGGTGAAGAAAGAGGGAAAGCGGGATGGATGATGCTAGGCACGTTCTTCATAGTGACTAACATGTTAGATAGAACTTCATTAGATATTAGATATAATTTGCTCATTTAAGGTGTTTACTTATTATATATTTTTCGGTCATACTTTACTCTAATTCTAATTCTTACTTTCAGACTTTTGCTCTGTCTTCTTGCAGGGTGTGAGAATCAAAACTCATACTTAAAACTAAATCTTCCTTACCGTAATTCCCTAGAGAAGATGGGTTTCAAACACCCTATCTATGAGAAGGGTGGCTATTGGGGTTTGTCACTAGGGTAAACTCTACTGGTTAAGTATTCAGTTACTACTCTTTCTACTGGAGAGTCTTTGATCGGAAGGGACGGAGTTTCATCTTGAGCAATAGTTGGAATTTCACAGCTGAAAGTAATAAATGAAAACCATCCAGTAATCAGCTTTTTCCACCATTTTCTTTTTCCATTCACCAAACTCTTATTTCGGCCAATATTTTTAGGGTTAAAGTGACTTATCGATGTAAACTTTTGAGCTTTCACTGTCATTAACTTAATTGAAAGTCAAGTTGATTCTATTGGCCCGACAGTATCGGGAATTATTTTGAATGGACAGAGACAATAAGAGTTGGTGAAATTACGACATCCGAGGTTTCAATTTTTAAATGGACGTTTTTTAGATAGGATTCCGCTGGCTCCTAAACTGGCATCAACTTCAAGGGCAGGTGGTACCGGGGGGGCATGCGTGTGCTTGTGTGCCTCCCGGGCTTCTCGGCCTCTTCTTCTGTCTGAATTTTCTTAGTTGTTTCATGTTTGTCAGTAACCTTTTTCTTGGTCAACGTTAATATAAAAACAAGAGAAATTTTTTTAAAGAAAAACACAATAATCAAAGTTTCATGGTCGGCAAATTGACCTGCGCACGAGTGGATGCTATACATTTCTCGACTTGACCTGCGCTCGGAGAGAGAGAGAGAGAGAGAGAGAGAGAGAGAGAGAGAGAGAGAGAGAGAGAGAGAGAGAGAGAGAGAGAGAGAGAGAGAGAGAGAGAGAGAGAGAGCATGGAGGATGATGGAGGATGAGAGGAAAATTAGCATCGCTGAATTAGTGGCCGTGAATGGAGGGTGCGGACCTTACAGCTACGCACGGAACTCCTCCTATCAAGTATTTCCGATTACAAGATGATTTTGTAGCGGTCACTTGGTGAATCGAATTTCGTAAAATGTTTCAGCACACTGAACATTTGTCCTACTAGCTGTGAAAATAATACGAACTCATGCTCATACATTGCATCCGCTGAAGGTCTAGAACAGAAAGCTCGTGTGTAAATGACTTCAATGACAAAGCACTTCCAAACGCATTCCAACATATTATTGCTTTGATATATCATCTTTGAAGTAGTAGACAATCGTTTTCCCCTGCTGAAAGGTAATAATGTGACATTACTAGCTCGAACTACTAAGCAGAATATAAAAAAGAAAAATTTAATTGGTTTGCTGCTAATTAGGGTAATGGCGAGTGCATTGGCTTTTCTGCCACAAACTTCCCATGATTTACTAATTCCATGTTAGTTTCATAACCAGATTGTCCTCTCTCCCTTTCTTCCACATATTTTTCACTTTTGCTCTCTTTTCATTGGTGAAGAGCGAGACTGTTGAAGTTGGACAATTCCACGATCTTTGTTTGAGTGACTTAACACTACTCTCCAATTAAGTTACCTACTAATTGAGTTACTAACTTTTCTTTGAGTTGCTTATTACTAGAATTCATTTTCTTTCTTTTTTTAATCTTAAAAACTTTTTTTATTGACTGAACAACTTTTATTTGCCTTGTTATTTTTATTTTTTAAAATTTACCAACTTTTTTTAGAATGGCAAATTACCAATTTAGTCTTAAATCCATTGTGAGGATGCTAATTAAGTCTTAAACTTTCCCAATTTTGCCAATGTAATCTTATATCTTTGTATGAAATTTCAATGTAATTTTTCGAGTCATTTGAAATGACGTGGTGATTCATTCATTACCGGCCGTCCTATGTGAGAAACAAATTTGGCATATATGACTCTACTTGAAACAATTTCTTTTTCCATATTTTTCTAATTTTTCTTTTTTATTATCCTTCTTTTGTCTTTCATTTTTCTTTTCTTTCCTTTTCCATGCATTTGTTCATCTACTCCTTTAGAGAGATCCTATTCATTATCCATGGCGGCTCAATCTTGTTTTGAGATTACTGACGCCCATGATGACCTTGCCATGGTTGTGTGAGCTTTCCACGATACTAGGTATCCAAATCTAGGCTCGATGGCGAGCCGTTGAACCTCCAGATATGGAGGCTTGGTTTACGATTATTGAGTTTGTCGAGATCTCAACGGCGATGGTAGACAAGTGGCTGTTTGCAGGGATGATTCACAATAATGTAAACTTCATTTTTGTGTAGCCACATATGATCACACATATGATGATGCTTCTATTGGTTTGACTTAAAAGCAAATTAAGTAGGACTGGGCCATATTTTTGTTTTCTCACCCTCTTAGGAGAAGCGCAATTGCAATGCAGTGTTGGCGAACTCATGCAATCCGAACAATACAATAAGAGAAGCAATGCTCGACATTTCTTGGAAAAGAAGAAGACTCACAGCATAATCAGTCTAAAAAGAAAGGAATTGCAAATATTGTATGGAGCACCATTTGCTTTGATGTTTGTGAGGGTAACCTTGGAGCAACGAGATACAATGAGATGTTGTATCAAGAGTCAAGTGAAAGTTGATTACAACTCAAACTCTAGAATGAGAAGTGAGAACCCTAGGTTTTGGTGATGAAAGAGAGAGAGGGGGGAAAATTATTTAAAAAGTCATAAACCTATTATACTTTTATCAATTCAGTTATAAACCTTTTAATTTTCTTAATTGAACCTTAAATATTTTCATCTTTGACCAATTAAGTCTATTCAGTCAATTTTAGCTGGAAATCACTAACATAGACATGGTTATCCTACGTGGCATCATTAGCGTTAACGTGAACAAATTTTAATAATATTTTAATTTTTTTGGTTTATGACTTAATTTGTACAATTAAAAGATTTATTACTAAATTTATGACTTAAAAATGCAAATTGACAAAATTACAATTTTTTTGGACAATTTTCTCTATAAATTCACTCTTCAATCGTTGAATCAACCTATACGGTTAACTTATTACACATAATTAACTGAAGTTATCGATCTCAAGAGGTCTTAAGGTTAGCTCACGGCCACGAGCAAATATTAATTTCTGCCTAACTATGCACGTATTTTGTTTAGACTCAGCATGTGTTAGAAAAAGGTTTTACACAAGTTTTGTGTAATTTATAGTATTTCATTCTATATCGTAAAGACCAATTACCATACATATCTATCACGTATCACGAATTATATTGAGGCTCAGTCTTAATTTTCGGGTTCTCAGGAGTCATTTCTAAATGGCTACAACCAGCTAAATAGAATTATATTTGGTCCCTTAAAATGCTGTTAAGTTTTTTTTGTTTTTTTTGTTCATGGTTAGCCTGATCTTTCCTTGGTGATTGATTAGTATTACAGTCTATATATGAAGAATTGTAATCTTTGTAAGTCATTTGTGCTAAACATGGTAAGATCTAATACATGCGTTTCAAGTTTTGACTTCTCGTTTGATGTCCCCACTACAAAATGTGGCCCAAAGATGAACGTCATTGTCAGCAAGTTGATGATTTTTTGTTGCTCGAGGTGATACTGCTCACAACCCGACATGACCTGCACGTAGAGAGAGAGAGAGAGAGAGAGAGAGTTTTGACTTCTCGTTTGATGTCCCCACTACAAAATGTGGCCCAAAGATGAACGTCATTGTCAGCAAGTTGATGATTTTTTGTTGCTCGAGGTGATGCTGCTCACAACCTGACATGACCTGCACGTAGAGAGAGAGAGAGAGAGAGAGAGAGAGAGAGAGAATGGAGGACGAGAGGAGGATTATCATCTCTGAACCAGTCGCCATGAACGGAGGGAGCGGACCTTATAGCTACGCCCAGAATTCCTCCTATCAGGTACTTTCTATCACAAAGTTTTAGCATACTTAACCTTTGTCATCTTTTATCTATAGCCGGTGAAAGATTACGAACTCGTGCTCAAGTATAGCATCCATGGAAGAACTATAACAGGAAGCTCGTGTATTAGCTGGTTTTGATGACAGAGCACTTCATTGATATATCTCTCAAGTAGTAGATGATCGTTTCACATTGCAAAAAGATATCGATGTGAGATTACTAGCTCGTACTATATAATTCACTGCTATATGATGATTTTAGATGAGTAATAGCAAAGTACTTCGGCTTACCAGCCATAAAATTCTCTTGATCTCACAATTCCATATTAGTTTCATTATCAGATTGCCCTTTCTCATCCTTTCTTCTGCATCTTTTTCATTTTTCCTTCTTTGGAGAAGGCCAGGAGTGTTGAAGTTGGACTACTCCGTAGCTTCGTTTTTCTGTGTAGATTTCTAAAATAGTAGGTAAGAGTTACAAAATTATTGGTAAAAAAAGTTACTAGTTACCTAATTTCTCCATAATATATCAGTAACTTATCAATACTTTGAATTGATCACCCATTTTTTAGGGTAGTTTATAAATTATCAAATTTTATTATCTTTTGCTAATCTTTTTTTATCTTTCTTACCATCTCCTTAAATTTATCAATATATACATCAATTTTCTAATCTTTATTTGAACGACTTATCAAATATATAAGACTACCTACTTTTCTATTGAGTTACCAACTTTTATTTACTTTTCTTATCAATGGTTTCTTAAATTTACCAATTACTATATAAATTACCGACTTTTATATGAGTGTCTTATCACAATTCTCCAACATCACTAGTTGGGTTACTAATTCTCATTTAAATTGCTTATTACAAATTATTTGTTTTATTTTTAAATTTACCATATTTTCTTTTGAGTTACCCACTTTATCTACCTTTGTTGCTAACTTTTATAATTTACAAAGTCTTTTAAGAAATTACTTACCTCAGTTAGAGTGATGACCAACTTCCTTGGATTACGCTACCTACTAATTTTGGGTTGAACTCCTATTTGGATTACTTACCGTTATTTGATTTTTCTTAAATAACAACCTCTCTTATCTCTAACTAAAAACTCATGTTTACCAATTTTTATTTACCCTTTTTATCAACGGTTTAAATATACCAACCCATTATATGGAAATTATTGACCTTTACTTCTTGACTTACAAACTTTTTTCTGATTAAATCATCAACTATATTTTGGTTACCAATTCTCATTATAATTGCTTCCAAACATTTGTTCCTTGAATTTATACTAACTTTTCTATTGAGTCATTGCTTTTATTTTCCTTGCTCACCAACTTCTTAAACTTACCTCTTTTTAAGAATTGCAAACCTTAATTAGAGTGATTACCAAATTTTCCCCAATCAAGTTGTCAAATAGTTTTGCATTCCCAACTCTTATTTTAGTTAGTTACTGATGCACATTTGGTTTTATTTTTTCAATTACCAACTTTTCTTAATTCTGGCAAAAAACTTATCCTATCTTTACCAATTTTTATTTACCTTTCGTAGCAACAAATCTTCAGTGTACTACCTATTGTATGAAATTACCAAACCTTTTCTATGATTTACCAACTTTTCTATGATTAAATTACCAATTAGTTTTGGGCTACACACTCTTACTTGAGTTTCTTATCAATTATTAATTTTTTTATATATTACTAATTTTTCTATTGAGTTACCACTTTTATGTGCCTTACGTATCAACAATTTTTCTATAATTAAATTATCCGTTAATCTTGCATTGCTAACTTTTATTAGACTTAGTACCAACCTTTATGTGGTTGTTTTTTCTACATTGCTAGAATGGCTGGAAATAGGACAACCTATCTACAGAACATATGGATGTGATTTAGAAGAGCTTAAATTAAACGCAAGAAAATAAGTATTGCAAAAGTAATCACCGTATATTGTCCTATTCTACAGAAAGGAGTCGCCGCTGCCGCCATGGATATAATCAAGGAAGCTTTACCCACAACCGTTGATCTGAACCACCTCTCATCATCCTCTCCAAACCACATGATCAGAATAGCAGACTTTGGTTGCTCCACAGGACTCACATCCGTTCAAGCCATCGATACCATAGTACAATGCCTCTTAGACCTCATCAAACCCATCAAACATCCTCAATTTCGTACCCTTGAGTTCCAAGCCATCTTCAACGACCTCCCCACCAATGACTTCAACACGCTTTTCACCAACCTCCTGCCTGAGAGGCAGCAGTACTATGCCATGGCGCTCCCCGGGTCGTTCCACAGCCGTCTCCTGCCAACCGCGTCCCTACACTTTGCATACTCGTCCTGTGCACTCCACTGGCTGTCCCACGTTCCGCTAGAGATACTGGACAAGTCTTCCCGTGCTTGGAATGGAGAGAGAATTTATCATGTGAACTCGCCTCCTGAAGTTGTCGGGGCTTATTTCGCTCAGTTTAGGAGAGACATGGAGGCGTTTCTCAGTGCGAGAGCAGAGGAGATGGTCAGTGAGGGATTGATATTTATGGTCGTGCCTGGTGTGCCGGATTTGGTCCATGATTCTCAGACCACCGTAGGGTCGGAATTCGAGTTGCTGGGTTCTTGCCTTGTGGACATGGCCAATGAGGTACGTAATTGCATGCGTGGGCTAACACTTGATGCATGAGATCGTGCGCAAGAATAATATTAGAGAGATTAAATTATGCATTTCATGATGATGGGCGATGCTAATTGCACTAAAGTTCGCTTTCCTGATACTTGTTTCATGAAGGTTAGCAGCAGTGTGTTTAAGTTGGATGTCCTAATTGTTGAAAATATAACGCGGAAATGATGGGATCTTGCAATTTATGTCAATACGAAAAAACTAGAGAAAAATAAGGGCACTAGAAAATTTACGTGGTTCGGTCCAAGTATTGGTACCTACATCCACGGGGAGAGCCAGCAGCAAATAATCTACTATAATCAGAGAATCAAAGTTACAATCACTCACACACTTGAGTGTTTCTCACACCTAGATTTAACCCAAACCCAAAGAGTTTACAAATAAACAATGTAAACTCACAGCACAAAATTACCATGTGTTCAAGCCCTCCTGCAATTCGCTCACGAACATACGAAAAATAAGAACTCCGTTCTTTCTTGTATGCTTTGTATGGCAACTGCAGCTTCTTGACTTGGCTTCTATTCTTGTGCGGCACTCTCTTCATCTATATGCTGAAGAAACCATTTATATATATATGTATAAACCTAGCACTACTAGGTTTCTCCTATAGATAAGAGATGAAACCTTTGTCTTTATCCTTTTGTGCAAAAGTAATCCTAGTCAAACTTGGAATAACAAGAAAACCAATCTTGAATAGGATAGGAAATATTTTGAACAAGTCAAAATCCTTCTATGGATTGAGTTCATGAAAAATTCAAACTCGAGTCATAATTTAACAATAATTATTCCAACAAAATACATTCACAAGAGTTATTTATGAGGGGATCTCCTTAAATAAGTAATCATGTGGTTTTGTAGATCATTTTGTAGTGAAAAGTTTTGAAAGTTGCAATACAAGGGTTTGTTTGATAATGATTATACTCTCGAAAATAATTTCTAATTAAAAATCATTTTTTATTTATTCTGCTCTCAAAGTATTTAAGATGTTTAATAAACTATTCAAAATTTTTATTTATGGAATAGAAATGCGTTTGGTAAGAAGTCTTCAATTTTTTTTATTTTTAAATATTTTTTATTATAATTTTTTATATTTCTCTTCTTTCTTTCTTTTTTTCCCTTTTCTCTTCTTCTTTCTCTTTTAGTGGGTGGCCATTGCTACCAGCGGTGGTTGGCAAGCGGCCGGGTGAGGTCCGGCGAGCTCGCCAAAGCCTTGCTAGGCCAGGGCGAGGTCTGAAAAGCTCGTTGGAGCCTCGCCGATGGCCGAGCAAGGCTCACCTCCCTAGATCTAGGCAAGTCTCGCTCACCTAGCCACTGGTGAGGCTCAACCTCGCTAGGGTGGAGCAAGGTCGACCTTGCGTCGTTTGGGCGGGGTCGAGCCTCGCTAGGCCGGTGAAGCCAACCTCGCGTTGCTTGGGCGAGGTCAAGCCTCGCTAGTGGCCAGGCGAGCCTTCGGTGAGCTTGCCGGACCTCGTCCTAGCTTGACAAAGCTCCGATGAGCTCGCTAGATCTTGCCCAACTGCTCATCGGCGGCAGCGGCAGCGGCGATGGGGTGGCGGTGGGTTGGGAGGTGGGTTGGGAGGAAGGAAGAATAAAAAAAGAAAGAGAGGAAAATTAATTCTCAAAATTGTTCTTTTTTTATTTATTCTCGATTCTATTCCAAATCTATTCTCAGAAACAAATTTGTTTCCAGGAACAAAAAAATTTACCAAATAGATTTCTATTCCAAATCTGTTCCCGGGAATAAAAGAATAGAATTAGTTGTTCTCGGAAGTGTTACCAAATAGGTCATAAGTCTATAGATATATGCTACAAAGAAGGTAATAACTTTCGTGAAAAATGACATCTCCAAGTGAAAACCATGTAATAATTTATTTTTTCAAAGGTGTTAATATTTCTTGGATCTTGCAGTTGAAATCTATATATTAAATAATTAAACGTCAGGTTGACACATGCTGAGATATTAACATTGCACGTGAAAAATGGACATAGAAAATACAAATGATGAAAATTACTATTTGGCTCCAAGAATTAAGCAGGGTTATTATCACTTTGAAAATTAATTTTGGGGATGCAGGGGATCATAAGCAAAGCCAAAGTAGAGAGCTTCAACTTGCCGTTGTATTTCCCATCAGAAAAGGAGCTGAAACAAGTGATTGGTCAAAACAAATTCTTTCACATTGAGAGGATTCGGACTCTGAGCCACCCCAAATTGCACGTTGCTTTTTCCACCCCTGAATCGCGCTCTCTTTGCTTAAGAGTTGCATTCGAGGGATTATTGCTCCATCATTTTGGCAATGAATTGATCATTTATGACTTGTTCCACCAGTACTCGCTGAAAGTGGCGAAATCTCCCTTTTTCCTGAAGCCAGAAAGCCATGAATCCATGACATTCTTTGTGGTCCTCAAGCGTAAAAAGCCTGAAGAGAATATGCAGTGATTCCAACGGTACGTACTGTACGTTGTTTCATGGTGGGAAAAATGCCTTGGCCACATACATTTTTATGGAGGAGAGAGTTGAATAGCAGCAGAAATCTGAGTTCAAATCAACGAGGCTGTTAAGTGGATATCCCCAACTCAAACGAGTCTGTGCTTCATTCTCCATGTAGTGTTTCTTTTTCATTGGAGATACCGTACTGTCACGGTTATTTGTTAAACCTTGGTAGATTCGCACTTGCTTGCTCTATCTTAAAGAATGCGCTAGTGCTCATTGCCTTCCCATTACAGAAACGTCTACTTGTTTAACCTGCTCCGTCAAAGATATTACATCTTAATACCATGAGCCCTGCAAATATTAGTTGTAGTTCTTGAGGGTTTACATTTTTTGGTGCTATAAGAGCTGTTAGGAAAATCCCTATGATGTTTTGAAAATGACAAAATAAATCAAAGGCTATTAACATATGCTTTTGAGTCTGCTAGTGGTAAAAGGAAATGCATAAGGTGTCTCTGAGTCTATCCATACCAGACAGAAGATCCAAAAAGACACAGTTTCTGAGTCTGTCCGTACCAGACGGAAGACCTGAATATACGCAATTTTTGAGTTTGACCTTGCCAGACGTAGAACTTCAGTTTGGCAGATCTAGAACGTATCTTCAGGACTAGACGGAAACCAAGATCACCAACGGTTATGATTTTCACTTACCATATTTATATTAATCAACAAGATCAATCATCATACAACTTTCAAAGAAAGATGTAACACTTATGGAAGCCCGGATTCTGATTTTATGGGCGAACAGAATCAAAGGGGATCCAATCTACCTTCAACGGTAAAAAATACTTACCTTATAAAGTTTGTCCAAAAAAGGAAAGGGAAGACTAATCTCTCACGGAAAAAGCCAATAGTCGAGTGTGGCTTGGAGAGTATATAAGGAGAGAATGCGACCAGAAGAGATAGGGAGGATAAATATATTCCAAGGTTGATTCAATTCTTCATTAATTGTCTGAAAAAGAGCGAAACCGAGTGATCCTAGTGAATTACCAAGAAGAGTGACTTTGTGAGACATATCATCGCTAAGTGCTAACACTCAAGAGTGTGTAATCACCTTTGATCACTTAATGAAATCTAGCCCATTGGCTGATCGTCTGGAGAGTGGACGTAGGCTTGACAAAAGTCGAATCACTATAAACTGTGTTTATAATTTTCTCTACTCTCTCTATTTAATTTTAGTTTATAGATTGCAAAAGCTTTATTTTAATTGTGCGTAAAATTCCTCTACACTTATTCACCCCATTCTAGGTGTTAATACTAGTTACAACAAGAGCAACCACAGCCATCAATTTAGTATCATAACAAAAAAAAGACAAGATTGAGACCATACAATGTAGTCAAAATGGAGGGTCTTTTACACTTTAAGACTACCAAAATAATTTACCTGGGGAGTGTCTAAAGATTTTCACAATTCTGCTACTTGATTCAATTAAATTGCATTTTACCTGGCCCATGAGATTAATATGATATTTTATAGATCCCGGAGTTAATTATCTAAAGCAATCTTCTTTGTCATAAAGCAATTAAAACTATCGGGAACTTCTTTTGTATTATGGTATCAAGCGGAGTAAGGAGGGAAAGTAAAAATGGGGTTAGGGGCACGGATCGTCTGCTATCTATCCATGCCCATCGTCTGTGGCTTGCACGGATCTTCGACATGTGGCACTCAGATTTTTTAACATTTTTGGACAAGACCAGATCTCTCTCTTACGCACACCCACACCGAGTCTCCCAGCGGGCATGTCTCATGTTGGAATCGAGCTTACACCGCGCATTGAGTTCGACCCAAAGCGCCCAACTCCAATTCTCACCACAACTTGCTCGTCGTTTGTACCAAGAACCGGAAGAGTGACCTTCAGATCTGGAGGCCCCCCTACAAATCAGAGCCATCATCGCCGGATCTACAAAGATCTCGATTGCGATGGGCTGATCTTGAAGAGAGTCCGATGGTGAGTTCACCCGCCTTTGAAGTATCCATTTTTTTTTCTAATTAGAGTACATTATTGTTATAATATGATTAGAAGTGATCGATTTGAGGATAAGTAGGTTCCACACTTAAAATTTGAAACTTAATATGTTAGAATTGGTTTTTAGTTTTTGAAACTTAAAACTTATTTTGTTTGCTTTTAAACTGATCCCAGACCCTTCCTTTTTTTGTTCAGTTCTGGGGTTTGCCTAAGAGCCTATCTTTCTTTTGTTCATTCTTTTGGTTATGAAACTGATTTTAAATTCATCTCAAATAATTCTTTACTTGAAATCGAGAATTAGACCAGTTTTGACCGCTTCCAAATTTGGAACTGAGAATCACATTGGTTTTTTGGATGGTCTGATCTAAATTTCGAGCATAACCGATCTGATAGCATGGCCCTATGGTTGAGTTGAATCCACGAGCTATTTGAGGGACATTATTGGAGGTAGGTGGTGGTTGGTCATGGTGGGGGTGCGGATGTGGCAATAACGGGGCAAGCTGTCGAGGGAGAGAGAAGATAGCCTAGTCATGGTGAGACCGGCGCGTGTTAGCCATTAGGGGGCGCAGCAGACGATGCGCATCCACTTCCAGGAGAGAGGATGGTGAAGAAAGAGGGAAACGCGGGATGGATGATGCTAAGGCATGTTCTGCATAATAACTAACATGAATGAAAGAATTTCATTAGATATTAAATATAATCTGCTCCTTTAAAGCGTTCACTTGCTTCTCTTTCTAACGCAGTCTTTGACAGGAAGGGATGGAGTTTGATGTCCAACAATATTGGAAATTTCATAGCTGAGAACAACCCACTAATCAGCTTTTTCTATTATTTTCTTTTTCCTTTTGCTGAAGTCTTATTCCCGTCAATATTTTTTTTCAACAGCATTTCAAAGAATCATCTAATTGGAGCCATTATCGAGAGCATATAGATCCCGAATTTGCTGGTTTATACCATAAAGCCCAGTTTGCTCGAGCATTAGCCTTAAGCTCACTCCTCTTCCACATTCGAGGGAAGGGTGGCCCCAACTATTTTTAGGATTAAAGTAAACAATAGACATAAGCGTTACATCTTTCACTGTCATTATCTCAATTGAAAATAAAGTTGATTCCTTCGGGAATTATTCTGAATGGACAAAGGCAACAAGGGTTGGTGAAACTACGACATACGAGATTTTGTTTTTTTAATTTTTTTTCAATGGTCGGTTCGTAAATAGGATTCTATTGGCTCCTAAACTGGCATCAACTTCAAGGGCAGGTAGCATCGAGGAGCATGCGTGAGCAAGTGTGCCTCCCGTGCTTCTCGGCCTCTTCCGTTTGTATTTTCAAAGTTGTTTTATGTTTCTCAGTAACCTTCTTCTTGGTCAACATTAATATAAAAACAAGAGAAAAATTAAATAAAAAAAACGCACACAATAATCTAACTTTCATGGTCGGCAAATTATTGATTCTTTTGCCGCACGACTTGATGCTATATATTGCACGACTTGACCTGCGCTGGAGAGAGATACAGACAGAGACAGGGTTTGAGAATGGAGGATGAGAGGAAGATTGGCATCGCTGAATTAGTGGCCGTCAATGGAGGGAACGGACCTTACAGCTACGCCCAGAACTCATCCTATCAGGTACTTCCGGTTACAAGATGATTTTGTAGTAGTCACTTGGTGAATCGAGTTTCCTAAAAAGTTCTAACACGTTAAACATTTCTCCTGCTAGCTGTGAAAAGAATACGAACTCATGCTCATATGTAGCATCAGCCGAAGAACTAGAACATAAGGCTCGTGTATAACTGGCTTCAATGACAAAGCACTTCTATATGCATCCCAACATATTACTGCTTTGATGTTAAATATTTCAAGTAATCGATGATCATTTTTCCTCGCTGAAAGATATTAATGTGACATTACTGGCTTGGACTATTAAGCAGAATATAAAAAATAAAATTGGTTCGCTGCTAATGATTCGGGTGATAGCGAGTAGATTGGCTTATCTACCACAAACTTCCCTTGATCTAATAATTCCATGTTAATTTCAGTCAGATTGTCCTCTCTCTCCCCTTTCTTCCACATCTTTTCCACCTTTGCTCTCTTTTTATTGGTGAAGAGCGAGACTGTTGAAGTTGGACAGTTCCACGGTCTTTGTTTGAGTCAATTAACACTACTCTCTGATTAAGTGACTAATTGAGTTGCTAACTTTTCTTTGAGTTGCTTATTACTAGATTTCATTTACTATCTTCTTTTTTTATCTTACAAACTTTTTTTTATTGACCTACCCATTTTTTTTGGCCTTACGTGTTAACTTTTCTAAATTTAGCAACTTTTTTTAGAATGGCAAATTATCAATTTAGTCTTAAACTCATTTTAAGGATACCAATTAAGCCCTAAACTTTCCCAATTTTACCAATGTAGTTTTGAACTTTTGCACGAACTTTAATTTGACTCTTTTAGTTATTTGAGATGACGTAGTGGTCCATTTATCATCAACCGTCAAGTTCTAGAGACCCCAAATGTCAAAATTGGTATGGGGGCACTTAAGTGCTAAAAATTCTAAAATGTATACTTAAGTGTCAAAATTAGAAAAAAATGGATTACTTAAGTATCAATAGTAAAAAATTCTGGCCAAATGGCTAATGTGGTATTTTTCTGGCGAATTGAGCTCAAAACGACGTTATTTTTTGCGCTAACGTGACTAGATAAGCCCAAAACAACATTATTTTGACGTTGACATGGCTTTTAATATAAATATCAATTAAATTACATAGCAAAACAAATTTTAAAAAAAGAAAGATTACAACACATGTTTGGCAAGGGCTTGCGTAGCCCTCGCCGTCATCGCCCTACTATTGCCGGGAAGAGCTAGCAACGATTGAGGGAGGGTTGGACGGGGTTTCGAGCCCTGGCCAAGGGCCTAGCCAACTAGCGAGAAGGGCTTGCAAGCCCTCACCTAAAATTGGGGTGAGGGTTGTGGCCATCCCCTAGATCTGGCGAGGGGCGAGAGCTTGTAGGCCCTTGCCGCAGATTAGTTAGGGCTTGCGACCTTGATCGACCCTTGCCTAGCAAGCGTTAACCCTTCCCATGATGGTGGGATGATGGCGGCAAGGGTTGTGTAAGTCCATGTCAAGCTTGCTTTAATTAACATTTATATTTAAATTCAAATCCGAGACAAAACCACATTGTTTTGGTTTTTTTTGTTGACTTAGCTTTCTAGTGAGCCACATAGGCAATTTATATTATTACAAATAAGTCATGTCGGATTTTTGACCATTTGTTGAATTTGACACTTAAATATATCTATTGGAACTTTTGTCATTGATGTGTCCCATTGTCCTATTATGCTCTCGTATTAAGTTTTAGCATTTATATTGTACTTCTACCTTAGCCATCCTAAATAGCATAACCATTTGACATGTATAACTCTACTTGAAACAATGTTGTTTTGCATATTTTTCTAATTTTTCTATTTTGTTTTCCTTTTCTTGTCTTTTGTTTTTCTTGTCTTTCCTTTTTCATGCTATTGTTCATCTACTCCTTTAGAGAGCGCCTATTCATTGTCCACGGGGGCTCAATGTTTTTCTGAGATTATCGACGCTGACACCCATAATGACCTCGTCTGGCTGTGTGAGGCTTTGACGATGCTATGTATCCAAATCTAGGCTCGACGGCGAGCCACTGAACCTCCAGATACGGAGGCTTGGTTTAGGGATTCACAATAATTTAAACTTCATTTTCATGTAGCCACAGAGGATCACACATATGATGATGCTTCTACAGCTTTGACCCAAAAGAAAATTGAATAGGATTCGGCCATATTTTTGTTTTCTCATCGTCTTAGGAGAAGCACATCTACAATGCAATGTCGCCGAAATCATCCGATCAAACAGTACAAGAAGAGACGCAATGCTCGATGATTTCTAGAAAACAAAGAAGACCCACGACATAATCAATCTAAAAAGAAATGAAATAGATCTCGCTATCATTCTATGCGTAGATATGTACCGCAAGTTCACATCTTTTCGTGCAACCATATCTTTGACAAAGTTATACTTGTATCTATATGTTTGGTCTTAGCATGATATTTTGATCCTTCTGTACGCTATCGGGCCGTCATTATCACAATTAACCAATAATGAGTTTGCAAAGATTCTCAATCGACACCTAAATGATCCAAAAATCTCTTTAAGCCAAACACCCTCTTGTACACCCCGGCCGATAATGCCACGAACTCGGCTTCCATCGTGGACAAGGCTATACACGTTTGCTTTTACTACTCCAAGATATGGCGCCATTGTTTAGTAAGAAAAACAAACCGGAGGTAGATTTCCTTTCATCTAAATCTCCCCAATCAAAGATCCGAAAGTAGCCCCTTCAAGTCGCAGATCCTTTCCTTGATAACTCAACATATAATCAACAGCTCCCTTCGTATACCTCGGCGCGCATTCTTTTTAACGGCTGTCCAATGTGCTTGACCTGGGATTGGATTGGCATTCGCTACCATTCCAACCGCAAACATATGTCGTGTCTTGTACACATCATGGCATACATTAAGCTTCCAACAGCACTAGCATAAGGAACACGTTGCATTTGTTCCTTCTCTTGTGGAGTCTTAGGACACACCTTATAGCTCAATCATTCACCTTTTACAATAGGAGTATCTACGGGTTTACAATCCTGATACAAATCGTTCAAGAATCTTATTTATATAAGTTTCTTATGAAAGAGACAATATTCTCTTCGAACGATTTCTTAAAATCTTAACTCCAAGAATATATGCAGTCTCACCCATGTCTTTCATCTCAAAGTTGGAAGACAACCAACTCTTGACAGTATTAACAAACTCCATATTGCTTCAGCAATTAGTATATCATCAACATATAATGATATGATCACAAATTGATCTTTGGATCTTTTGATATATACACAATGATCCTCATCAATCATTGTAAAATCATATGCCATTATGGCATTATGAAAACGTATATACCATTGTCTCGATGACTGCTTAAGGCCATATATCGATCTCAAAAGTCGACATACCTTTTGCTCATGACTTTTAAAATGAAACAATTAGGTTGTTCCATATAAATCTCTTCTTCTAATTCTCCATTGAGAAAGCAGTCTTAACATCCATTTGATGTAGTTCAAGATCCATACTTGCCACTATTGCCGTAATAAGGCGAATTGAGGTAAATCTCACCACAGAGAAAATGTTTCCTCATAATCAATTCCTTCTTGTTGATTATATCCTTTCGCCACAAGTGCGTGCCTTATATCTTTCTATTGAGCCATCGCTTTGCGCTTTAGTTTGAGAACCCATTTGTTCCCTAATGACTTTTATGGCCCTTTTTGGAAGATCAACCAGCCTCCCAAACATGGTTTGACTTCATTGACTCCATTTCCTTCCATTGCATGCATCCATTTTTCCTTATCAGGGCAATTTAGAGCCTCATTTACATTATTCGGCTCATCTTCATCTCGTGAGCAACCATAAAAGTTTCCCTTCAATGTCAAAACGTCGACGGGAATACTTTTATGACTTGTTCGCCGTATGGGCAATTGTATGCTTTGCACATTGCTCTTCCTTATGCTCCCACTGGATAAGATAATGACGATATCATCCCTTTAGATGGTTGCAATTGAGATTGATCTGAATTTAATTCTTCACTTCTCATATTGCTCCCACTTGACGAACTCCATCATCTTGATCCAAGGTTTCAAATAGGGAGTAGTCCTCGCCTATTTCGCCCTTCTTAGGAAATTCATTTTCTAAGAATGTGACATCTCGTGATTCAAATTCAGTTATACTCCCACTTTCTTGCTCACTTATAAGCACATACCTTTTTGAGTGTTCTGAGTATTTTATAAAAATACTCTTCTTGCCTCTAGGACCTAATTTCCCATACTTGTGAGATGGTTCAAGAGTATAGGCAGCACAACCCCTAGGTTTGAGAAAACTCAAATATGGTTTTCTACCTGTCCATAACTCATATGGAGTGGAAGTAACTGATTTAAAAAGCACCCGGTTAAGTATATAAGCAGCAATTAACAAAGCGTCACCCCAAAAGGTGATGGTTAAGTTAGCTTGTGCCATCATGGACCTAACAATTTCTAGTAGAGTTCTGTTTCTTCTTTCCGCAACACCATTTTGTTGAGGAGTATAGGGAATAGACAGTTGTCTTTTTATTCCTTTTTCATCACACAAATTTCTGAACTCATCGTATAGATATTTCGACCCTGGGCCGATCTAATGCTTTTATTTTCTTGTCTAATTGATTTTCTACTAAGCTCATAAACTTTTTGAAGCAACTAAAAGCCTCAGATTTATGAGAAATCAAATAGACGTGTCCAAACCAAGTATAATCATCAATAAACGTGATGAAATAAACAGCTCCATGCCTTGCCCTCACATTCATTGGACCACAAATGCCGTAATGGATTAATTGCAAAGGAAATTCAGCTCTTGT
This sequence comes from Angophora floribunda, assembly GCA_014182895.1. Taxonomy (NCBI): domain Eukaryota; kingdom Viridiplantae; phylum Streptophyta; class Magnoliopsida; order Myrtales; family Myrtaceae; genus Angophora; species Angophora floribunda. The sequence continues at coordinate 34,579,243 of CM024706.1, read as the reverse complement.
CCCTTTCCAAATGGTTTCTTGTTGTTTTCCCAACTAGGCAATGCTCACAAGTGGGCAAATCAACTTTTTCGATATTGCCCAATAAGTCCTCTTTGGCTAATATATTCATTCGTTGTTGGCCTATATGACCAAGTCTAGCATGCCATACATTCACATCATTATCACATGAATTAGAAGATGTGAAGAGGGAATAACAAACATTAACATTACTAGAATCAACATCCAGCACAATAAAACCATCTAGAAAGTAACCACAACCATAGTAACTCGTTCCTAAAAACAAGTCCACACCACTATTATGGAAGTTCAAATTAAAACTAAACTTAACCAACACTAACACAGACACCAAATTCCGACGAATCTCTAGAGCATATAATACATCATGTAGGAATAAAGTGCGTCCACCACGCATATTTAATTGGCAAGTGCCAATCCCTTTTACTTCAACTCGAGTTGTTCCCTTACATAGATCCATTTCATTCCGCTTGGAATTCTGCTCAACTCCACGAAGGCACTCTCGCCCTTCGCTACATGGTCCGGGTGGGCTCCCGACCTACGGTCCACAAAGGATCGTATTCTACCAAAAGTACAGAACTTGATACAAAAACAAAGTTCTCAAGAATACAAGGGTGTTTACCTTCTTTGCTCGCTACAATTGTGAGCATAGTGACCTTTCTTGCCACAATTGTAACACTTAACCCTTGACACTCTATTCATACGAGGACGGTTTCCTCTCTCACGTTGGTCAATTCTTGGTTTCTTCCCTGAAGAGCTCGCTCCTTTTCCTTTCCACCTTTTGAATGAGTCGATGCTTACGCTAGAGCTCAAGCCTCCCGTGAGCTGAACCCGCATAATAAATATCGGCTCGGCTTTGCTGCCAAGAGGCGATCCTCTTCTAGCTCAAGATGGCGTGACCGCATCCTCAAAGGTCTTAATGTTCTCATTGTGGGTCGTGCACCTTCATATGCTCCCAACTTTGAGGCAAGGAACAATCACCGTTTTGTACTTGTTGTTCATCGGGCCGAACGTGGCCAAAGATCCTTCAGTCATTTATCATGTTTGACATCTTCCTTAAGTGTAGTTTCATGGACCGATCATGAGGTTTCTTGTATGAGTCAAACCTTATAGTGAGCTATCTCAGCTTGGTCACCGATGTATGACCAAATCTTGCCGCGTTGCTTCCCACATCTCTTTGGCATTCTCAAACGCCTAAACTCGCATGACATCATTCTCCATGCTACTCAGAATGTGATGCGAGCAAGAGAGTTCTTTCTTTTCCATGCAACAAATGCATCCTTATCTCTTTGTGTTGTGCAGTGTTCTTCTTCAGGCTCTTCCATAACCAAAGAGCTTCAAGAGCCTCTTTTGCTCTTCTAGCACATACAATCGGATTTTCATATGCCATATTTCATAATTATCACCGTTGAGCTTCTCTCCTTGTTCAATTCAGCGACTATACTTTAGTTGCTGAAGCCATTGGATCCAACATATCGTACACAATTGCAAATACTGTACGTAGAATTATCTGCTTCGATGTTTGTGGAAGTGACCTTGAATCAACGAGATTCAACGAGATGTCCAATCTACAGCTGAGTGAAAATTGATTGCGGCTCAAACTCTAGAATGAGAATTGAGAACCCTAGATTTTGGGAGAAAATTATTTAAAAAGTCCTAAATCTATTGTACTTTTACCAATTCAGTTATAAACCTTTCAATGTTGCCAATTATTCCTAAACATCTTCTCTTTTTGCTAATCGAGTCAATTTGGCTAATTTTGACTAGAAAATATTGACATGAACGGGCTGACACTGACGTGGCATTTTTTAATGATATTTTGAATTTTTTTTTGGGGGTTTGGGATCTAGCCGACGACCCTCACTAGCCAGAGGCGAGGGCTGGCCAAAAGCTCATTTATAAATGGCTCCTATTATAGAGTACTTCTATATGCATCCAAAGATATCACCACTACAATGATATATCTTTCAAGTTGAGATGATCATTTTCCACTGTTGGGAGATATTGTCGTGAGATATATATAAATAGGGTTATTTATTTATTTATTCTAATGATGTGGTTTACTGAGATTATCCTAAATTTTTATGTATAATTTGGTTCACCTACCATAAACTTCCCTTGATCTCAAAATTCCTTGTTGGTTCCACAGTCAGATTGTCCTCTCTCGTCCTTTCTTTCATCATCTTTACCACTTTTGCTCTCTCTCTCTTCATTGGTGCTGGGCGGGAGTGTTGAAGGTGGATGGTTCCACAGTTCCTGTTTTTTTTTTCTAATTATAAAATTTCTGGAAGATATGGTATTTGCAAATTGTAAAAATAGTGGTAATTTCATGGAAGCATCAATAAGTTTTTAAAAAATCACCGATTAGTTTGTTCATCAATAGATTTTTGATAGTTACGAATGCTTGTTTGCAATTTACCAATATAAGAAAAGTCATAATTTTGGACGTAGAATAATAGAATTCTGCCTTGAAGTCTGATACGATGGTGCGCGACAAGAGGGCAAGCTTGTTGTAATTTTTAATTATTTTCGATAACAAGCATACTGGTTACAAGAAAAATCATTTATCCTGAATGAATGTGGGCAGGGTATAAAGCGAGATATATCGCTATGGACAATACATGAGACGTATGTTTTATGCAGTCGTGAGATTATGAATGAAACGAGCAAAGGGCGGTTGTCCCAGTCAAACTCATCTTCTTGGACAACGACATCATCATCTTATCGTCGCCGACATCAATCTCTCGTCGACCTTCCTTTTCGGTCCTGCATGAACCAGGTTGTTTTTCAGAGGAACGGTAGCTCCAGCAGATTCACGGACTAGCGAACCATGCTGGCCAAGCAAGTAGGCACGCGTGAAAAGGGAACGAATGGGCATCTAATTTGAACGTCGCCTCGCATTCTTCGAGCTCGTTCTAAATGACGCTCTTAAAGTCTCGCGGATAGCCCCACAGATGGTTTGTTCCTTCATTAATGTTGTTCAGCAGATTCTCATGACTCGGTAACATGCGTACGTTGTCAAATCGTTCCCCTTTTTTCTTCTATCCGTTGCGTAAATCCTCTCGGTCCTATCTTCCATGCACGCATGCGCAGAGCTTTTATGACGGTTGAATCTTCGAGGATGAGCAAACAAACAAAGAAATCGCAATCACGAGATTACTGACCGCGGCTCTATAAATAGCGGCTCATGCCGCTTGGCGTCTTCACTCATTTGCATGATAGTCGCACTTCAGATTCCACAATAGATCACAACTAGCTAGTCGAAAGCCGGTCGAAGGCATGGACGTTCAAGCAGGCGGTGGCGCTAAGGGTGGCGGCGAAAAGGGGAGTGGTGGTGGCGTAGGAGGAGCAACGGGGGGCGGCAGCGGAGGCGGTGCTGCAAAAGGAGGTGGCGGCAGCGGAGGAACTATGGTTGCTCCGGGAAGTGGCGGATCCGAGCATATTTCGAGGGACCTGTTCGAGAGTGACCCAAAGGGTTACTTTGCTGGAGTCCGTGAGATCTCCAAGGAGAAGAAATGAGGGAGTTGTCGAATGAGTGGACTATAGTTTGACGTAGGAGTGGAGCTTAGTTGGAAATTAAATAAAGAAAGACCCTTTATCTTTTAATCAAGATTCTCTCTCTCTCTCTCTCTCTCTCTCTCTCTCTCTCTCTCTCTCTCTTATAAGGTTCATCAAGCTTGCTCATTTGCATATTATATGTTTTATTTTCCTTTGCGGAGTGAGATGCAAAGAAAGTAAGTGGGATTGTATTGTCGGTTTGAACCTGAGTTTTGGGCATTGTCTTCAATGCTAAGAATATCATTCTAACTTTGACCATATGAAAGTAAATAAACTTAAGTCCTTTCAACTGTTCAAAATATGATATATAATTCTTGGCGGTATACACAACTCTTCTTCCGACACCCAATTTTATTTTTAACTGAAGCTTGTCCTGGTTATGTGACTTGGGCTATAGTTGAGTCCCGGTTGACATTGGTTATGATTATCCTTTGTTACTTACAACAATTTTGAAAGCAAAAAGGCTGTTTAATATATGGATTTATAAAAAAAAATTGGTTAATTTATTTTCATTGCGAAACACAATTTTTATTTTTATTAATTTTTAAATTTAGGGCCCAAGATGTCTAACTCGTTTACACCTCAAATGTTTGCCAACTTGGTCGGCCTAAGATTCGGATTTACTTCAAATACAGGGTCTTTGTAATCACTTCCTCGCACAACCCACTTCCGCAGCCTTTATTTTTATTCGTTGGTCAAACTTTCAAACTATAACTGCTTACAATTATACTGATTGATGGCGGGGAAGGCTCACCATATAAAAATCTAGAGGTATATTCTTTGGATCGATAAAAGAAATAAATGGAATTTGCTGTGTCGTGCTCTCGTTATTTGAAGAAGTAGAGGTTTAACGCGAGAAGGAAAATGCAGGTGACTTCCGGGATAATGAAAATGTTGGTGGATTGTGAACTTCACCCTCGTTCTTCCTTATGGCGGATATCCACGACACAAAACGACGGTTTCATCGTCTTCGAGCACGTCTCTCTGAGCTAGGTCTAGAGCAAACCACCCAAAAGGTGATTGTTTAGCAGATTTTCATGAGGACTGATTCTGTTCCTGGTGTAATTTACACCATCAATTGTTGCCTAATTCCAAACCAACGTTCCTATGAAGATCAAGAGCCCTCTAGATCTTTACATGCACTGTGTGCACTTGAAATGTCTAGACTAGCTTCCTCAATAAGTAGTCTATTCCTTAAAGTTTTCTTGCGCTTACTTAGATAATCGCATCTATCACTCTAATTAACCATTTTGAGTCAAGAAACAAGTTACAACCTAAATAGACATTCCAAACATGAGATTTTACTGTGCATATAAGTGTGAAAGATCGAACATATGTTGTGCATTTAGACTATTTACATATCTCCTCGATCATTATGTAAATCAATATGTTTAACTTCTCGCATGTAGTTAACCAAATTTATCAATCTCAAAAGGACTCTTAAGTTCAGCTCATGGCCACGAGCAAGGAGTAATTTCTTATTAATCATGCGTGGAATTTCTTTGGACTCGACCCGTGTAAGAGAAAGGTTTTATATCCCTATGACGATACGCGAATTAACTTGAGGTTCGATTTAATGTTAGGGTTCTCATCAGTCATTGCAACCTAAATATAATGACGTACATTGAAATATAGTTGGTCGACTAAATTGCTGCAAGTGCTTTTATGCATAGCTTGCCTGATCTTTACATGGCAATTAATTAGTATTACAGTATATAAAGAATTGCACTCTTGGTAATCTCTTCTTTGCTAACAATCGTAAGATCTAATGCTCGCGATTCCCTTTTCACCTTGATTTTTTATGTTCCATTTCTAAATCCACCCCATCGTCGGCACATTAATGATTCTTTTTTGCACGACTTCATGCTATATATTGCACGACATAACCTGCATGCGGAGAGAGAGAGAATCATTAGCATCTCTGAATCAATGGCAAAATGGTGGCAATGGACCTTATAATGCCCAGAACCCCTATCATGGATTTCCTATATAGGATGAATTTAAATTTTAATGTCTGTGGATCGTTTTGGTAGTGTCACTTCATATAATTTTATAGTGTCACGTGATAAATCGAATTTCATAGAAAGTTTTAGTAGCTTAACATTTCTCTTCTTTTCTCTACTAGCTGTGAAAAGAATACAGCCTCATCTTTAAATGATGCATCCACTGAAGAACTAGAATAGAAAGCTTATGTATAACTGGCTTCAATGACAGAGCACTTACTATATGCATCCCAACATATTACTGCTTTGATGATATATCTTTCAAGTAGTAGATGATCATGTTCCACTACCTAAAGATATCGGTTTTCCTAAATATTTTAGTTATCATTTGGTTCATCAATCATGAAATTTCCTTGATCGCATAATTTTTAGTTTAGACTGTCTTCTCTCATCCTTTCTTCAACAACATTTCCCCCTTTACCTCTCTCTTCATACATCCTCTTTCAATCCCTATTATATGAAATTAACAACTTTTATTTGGTGAATTTTCTCTCTTATAGCACAAGTTTGCTAGTTATGAGTTGCTACTCGTGTTTGCGAATTAGTGTTTTTCTATATTCGTGTCATCACCCGCTTCGGCCGCACCAAAACTATCACTGTCATAAAGTCATTTGCAAAGACTCAACTCGATTGACCAAGTGAGACAACCCTTAAAAGGTGTACTCTAGCGTTGACTGTTAATTATGGGTTGGACTTCTTCGTAAGGTATGGCATTAGATATTAATTGAGTCTTTCTTGCGTCTCGTACGTTGTTGAAGTGGCTGGACACTGGACAATCTATCCACTAAACATATGGATGTGTCTTGGAAGAGTCTTCATGGCACGTGTGGATATAAGTACTTCAAAAGTGATCACCAATATCACCATAATCTCTAGAAAGGAGTCGCTATAGCCACCATGGGTATGATCAATGAAGCTTTACCCATAACCCTTGATCTCAACCACCTCTCTTCATCCTCTCCAAACCCCATCATCAGAAGAGCTGGCTTTGGTTGCTCCACAGGACTCACATCCATTCAAGCCATCGATACCATAATACAATGCCTCTTATACCTCATCAAACCCATCAAACAACCTCAATTTCGTACCCTCGATTTCCAAGCCATTTCAACGACCTCCCCACCAATGACTTCAACACGCTTTTCTCCAACCTCCTGCCCAAGAGGCGGCGGTACCACGCCACGGTGGCCCCAGGGTCGCTCCACGGCATCTCCTCCCGACCGCATCCCTACACTTGGCATACTCGTCTTGTGCGCTCCACTGGCTGTCCCGTGTTCCGCTATAGATATTGGACAAGTCTTCCCGTGCTTGGAATTGAGAGAGAATTTATCATGTGAACTCGCCTGCCGAGGTCGTTGGGGCTTACTCCGCTCAGTTCGGGAAAGACATTGAGGCGTTTCTCAGTGAGAGTAGAGAGGGGATGTTCAGTGAAGGATTGTTATATATGGCCGTGCCTGGTGAGCTGGATTGGGTTCATGATTCTCAGACCACCGTAGGGTTGGAATTCGAGTCGCTGGGTTCTTGCCTTGTGGACATGGCCGATGAGGTATGTAATTGCATGCATGGGCTAATACTTGCTTGGCATTGCATATTTAAACTCATTAAAACTCGATTCATATCATTATGCATGCATGAGCTAATACTTGATGCATGTGATCGTACACAACAATAAGATTAGATAGATTAAATTATGCATTTCGGGATGATTGGCGATGGTAATTGTACTACAGTTCGCTTTACTGCTACTTTTTTCATGAAGGTTAGCAGGAGCGTGTTTGACTTGGATGTCCTACTTCTTCCAACTAAGTACATTCCCAAGAGTTATGTCAGAGGGGATCTCCTTAAATAAGTAATCATGTGGTTTCGTAGATCATTTTGTTGTGAAAAATTTTGAAAGTTGCAATACTAAGTCCACAGATATGCTGCAAAGAATGTTATAACTTCCCTGAAAAATAGTATCTCCATGTGAAAACCATGTAAAACAACATACTGTGGGTTGTTTCCACTGTCTATTTCAGGATGAAAGTAATAATTTTCGAAGGTGTTAATATTTTTTGGATTTGTGCAGTTGAAACCTATATATTCAACGATTAGACATGAGTTTGATACATGCTGAGATATTGACATTGCACATTAAAAATGGACAAAAAAATTGATACATGCTGAGATATTGACATTGCACATTAAAAATGGACAAAAAAAAATTTAGCTCCAAGAATACTTAATCGAACCGATCATAAGCAAAGCCAAAGTAGAGAGCTTCAACTTAGAGCCCTAGTGGCTCAGGAAAAGCCCAACCTGGTTTTCTTGATGGAAACCAAAAATACAAATGGTGAAAATCACTATTTAGCTCCAAGAATTAAGCAAGGTTATTATCACTTTGAAAATGAATTTTGGGGACGCAAGGGATCATAAGCAAAAACCCAAGTAGAGAGCTAGACAGGGCGGTGTGTAACCTCGAATGGCGAATCATGTTCATCCATGCTGAAGCATATGCTTTGCTTGCTATAGGATCTGATCATAGCCCGATCCTCCTAGACCTGGAAAAGCAGTACAAGAGAAGGAAAAAGAGCTTTAAGCTAGAGGCTTTTTGGCTGGAGGACCCAGACTGTGCAGATTTAATTAAGAACATATGGAATGTAGAAAACACACGGCATGATCAACTGGTTGGAAAGCAAAAGAAGGTGGTGGTAGCAATGACTGAATGGAGCAAGAGAAAATTCCAGAATTCTCATACACAGATTACAAAGCTGAAATCACGGCTTATAAAACTCACAAATGATGCTGATGAGGAATCGCATAAGGAGGATTTTAAAGCTCTAGTTACTCAAATTGACCAATTATGGTGCCAAGAAGAAATGTATTGGGGTATGCGGTCCAGGATTAACTGGCTAAAATGGGGGGGGACCAAAATACCAAGTATTTCCATGCTTTGACTATTCAACGACGTCAGCGAAACAAGATTACCATGCTGAAGGTAGATGACCAAACCTGGTGCCGAAACCCAACAGCCCTAAAACACCACATTCGAGACTTCTATCAGAAACTTTTCAAATCAGTGGGCACCAGAAGCTACCAGCCGGTCCTTGCCCAATGTCCCCGTGTAGTCCCGCAGGCGATGAATGAGGAGCTGATAAAACAGGTCACAAAAGAAGAGGTTAAAACAGCTGTCTTCCAGCTAGGAGCCACTAAAGCACTGGGACCAGACGGTCTACATGGGATCTTTTATCAAAAAAACTAGTCAGTATGTCATGAAGACCTCTTTAAAATGGTGGACTTTTTCTTCAGCCAAGGTAACTTTGACCCAGAACTAAACAAGACAAATATAGCCCTTATCCCAAAAGTAAAAAACCCGGAAAGCATCTCCCAATTCAAACCTATTAGCTTGTGCAACTTTAGCTATAAAATTATTGCAAAAGTATTGGCTAACAGGCTGAAACCGTGGCTCCCTAGTATTATATCAATGGAACAAAGTGCTTTTGTGAGTGATAGACAAATTCAGGATAATATTCTCATTGTTCAGGAGGTGCTGCACCAACTAAGAGTCAGGAAACGAAAAAGAAAATTCCAGGCAGTCCTGAAACTTGACATGCAAAAGGCCTACGATAGAATTGAGTGGGATTTTCTTTGTGACTACATGAGGACTATGGGTTTTGCTGAGAAATGGATCCAATGGATTTATTTTTGCATATCAACTGTAAGCTTCAGCATTCTGGTTAATGGAGAATCCTCTATGGCCTTCACCCCTTCGAGAGGAATCAGACAAGGTGACCCCCTTTCACCCTATCTTTTCATCATTGCAGCAAATGCACTAACTGCCTTGATGTCTAAGGCTGTGGAGGACGGCACTATAAAAGGGATAAAGTTGAACCCTACCTGGCCAACACTATCCCACCTACTTTTTTGCAGATGATGCCATATTTTTTCTGAATGGGACGGTAGATGAAGCTCAAAACCTGGCGGGCATCTTAAACTAGTACTGTTATGCCTCGGGACAGGCCATTAACCTCAATAAATCGGGTCTTTTCCTAAGTAAGGAGTGCCCACAGCAGCTAAAACAGAGTATCTCAGCAGAACTAAGGGTTCCCCTCATTGAAAAAACAGGGAAATACCTCGGTATTCCATCTGATTGGGGGCAAACTAAAAAGCATTTGTTTAATTGGATACTCACAAGAGTGGAGAGTAAGCTAGAAGGGTGGAAGGAGAAATTGATATCAAAGACAGGGAAAGAAATCCTCCTAAAAACTGTTATCCAGGCAATCCCCCAATATGCTATGTCTATTTTTAAAATTCCAATATCCATATGCAGAGCAATTGAAGCAAAAACAGCAGCTTTCTGGTGGAAACAACATGCAGCAAAAAGGGGCATACACTGGAAAAAATGGGATGATCTGAAATCCAGGAAAGATCGTGGAGGACTCGGGTTCCGGGACTTAACAAAGTTCAATATAGCCATGCTGGGAAAACAAGCCTGGAGACTAATCCAAACGCCGAATGCTTTATGGAGCCGAGTTCTAAAGAGCATCTACTTCCCAAATGGAGACTTTTGGGAGGCACAAAATAAGCAACAATCCTCTTGGGGATGGAAAAGCATATTAGCGGGGAGAGAAGTCCTGGAACCACATACTCGGTGGATAGTTGGAGATGGGAAAAGCATCTGAATTAGGGAGGACATGTGGCTGCCCTCAGGCTACCTACACGGCCCATCTAATCGTCAAGACCCCTATTTAGTGGCTGACCTAATTACCCAACAACCGAGGACATGGAACACTAGCACACTAAATGATTTGTTCGCTGAAAGTGTGGTAAAGGAAATTCGAGCGATTCCTCTGGGGCTACAACCTACACCAGACAAGATAAGATGGACAGCCAACTACTCGGGAGACTACACGGTCAAAAGTGGTTACAACAGTGTCCACAACAACAACAGGCCATTATCAGCAGCAAATCCCACCTCCTCCTACCAAGTACCTCATGCTCTATGGACACAAGTATGGAACCTACGTGTGTACCCAAAAATTAGACTTTTCCTATGGAGCATATGCAACAACACTCTCCCCACAACAGAAAATCTATACAAAAGGCAGCTGAGACACGATCCAATTTGTCCCCTTTGTCGCAAAGAACCCGAAACCATGGAACATCTATTTATATTATGCGATTGGACAAAGGATACATGGTCTGAACAGAGCATAAATGTAGACATAAACCCATCACACATCAACCGCATGGACAAATGGATCTATGAAGTTCTCACCGAAACACGAGACCCATCCTTGAAAGCCTTGTTTGCTGGAATCCTATGGCAGATCTGGAAACAACGGAACGCTGCAATCTTCCAAGGCCGTCCACCCCAACCGTGAGCAGCTCTTGACAACGCTCGAATAGAGGCCAACCTGTTCGCAACATGGGACCGGCATCACAACACATCAATAGAGACGGACGAAGCTGCCACACGAAACTGGATTCCACCGCAAAACAGCGAGCTCAAATTAGACGTGGATTGCGCTTGGACAGAGACCACACTTACCGGATCTGTTGTTGGTGTCTGCAGAAATGCGGCGGGAGTGCTCATCGGCGGCTTTGCTCGGGCGATTCACGCGCCATCTGCGGGTGGGCGAAGCCTAGGCGTTGAGGACGCCTTGCGTGGCTCGCAAACGTAACACGAAGCACTTCAAGAGGAACTGAACTCCCGCAGCTGCACTCCCCCACGTGACTTGAAAGTCAAGATCTCCACCGACAGCCTCACTGTCTTCAGAGGAGTCATGGGCCTGGACAACTCTCCTTGGGCGGCCCAATCAGTAGTCGCAGATTGCAGGGCCTTGATGCAAAGATTACCTTGGGCTAAATTGCAACACAGCCCACGCGAGAAGAACCAAGCCGCAAATTGGACTGCAAGAGCCCACCGCGACCGAACCCTCCCGGTAAATTGGCTTTCGCAACCCCCTTATCCGCTTTTGCAAATTTTATGTATGGAGTGCATTTCCATTTCCCATCAGAGAAGGAGCTGAAACAAGTGATTAGTCGAAACAAATTCTTCCACATTGAGAGTATTCAAAGCCCTGAGCCACCCCAAAATGCATGTTGCTTTTTCCACCCTTGCATCGCGCTCCCTCTGCTTAAGAGCCACATTCGAGGGATTATTGCTCCATCATTTCGGCAATGAACTGATCATCGATGACTTGTTCCACCGGCACTTGCTGAAAGTGGCAAAATCTCCCTTTTTCCTGAAGCCAGAAAGCCATGATTCCATCACCTTCTTTGTGGTCCTCAAGCGTAAAAAGTCTAAAGAGAATATGCAGTGATTCCACTGGTTCATACTATACTTTGTTTCACGGTGGGAAAAATGCCTTAGCCAACCATTTTTTTCTAGAAGAGAGAATTTACGAGGAGAAGAAATATAAGTTCAAATCAACGAGGCCGATAACTGGATATCACCAACTCAAACAAGTATGTGCTAAGATCTCCATGTAGTGTGCTTATTTTTCATGTGAGTTGATATTTGTTGAGAAAACCCCCGATATGTATTCCTGGGTTATGTAGACCTACTAAATGCAAGAGTTAGTTTATTTTCAGGATATATCCGCATTGAAAAGGACTTTGATATAATTGATAAAAAGATTCTCATTGACTTAAAAGAACCTATGTGGAGCACACTTAATCTTGGATATACCAAAGTGTTAAGTCTAAAAGATCTACAGGAAAACAATTGAATATGTTCAAGAAGTTAGGTGTATCTACCGCCTGATATCAATAGGGTAATGCATGTGTATCAATAAGGTAATGCATGGATATCGATAGGGTATCACATAAATATGGCAAGTGTAATAAGTAGATATGGGTAAAGCACTACACAAATATAAGTAGATTTTTAAGTGGATATTGATAGTACACACGAGACACCAGCAACTAGATATCATTGATATTAGCAAAGTATACACTAGGCCATGATTGTGAATATGAACAACGAATTTATAATTCTAAGATAACAACTTTATCATGAATATTATCTTGAGATCATTTACCTATTAATGGTTGTGATCTGGTGAATTTCTCATTTAAAAGATTTTGATTGACCAAGAATATCTATACAAAAATATTAAATCGAGCAAGATAACTTGATTGATTTATCATCCCAATATGTTCCATAGATGAGCTACTCTAATTCTGAAAACCAATATTTGATTTTATGGGGCAGCCAAATCTAAATGAATTTTGATTTATATTTCAATGGTTAATCAATCTTCTTAACAAATTGTATAATAGCTAATTTGGAGATTGATCCTCTTGAAGATTGTCCGATGGGAAGCTTTGATGTTGAGGAATATAAAAGAAGACCAAGATGCTGAGGTGAGAGAGATATCAAGAACTTAAAATTCTATATTTAGAGAGAACTTTATATCCTTTTAAAATTGTCTTCTAAGAGCTAATATTGTAATCTTTAGAGAAGTGACGGCAATGTGAAAGTTTATGCCTAGGTGTGAGATAATAAGTTCTATCTGCTAGATATTAATAGATCTTGCTTGTCTTATCACTTTGTTGTGGGCAATCACATTTATAATTACTCGGTATCTTTTAATTTGACAATATTTTATCAATATTTTTTTAAAATCACCCCACGTCTAGCCACTTCAAATATAACTAATGAGTATGCTATTATGTCATGATTTTTGTTAAACCTAGGTAGATTTGTATTTATTTGTGCTATATATATGCACATATGTACACGTGTATATGTCATATAATCATTGTCTTCTCATTGTAGAAATGTTCAGTTGTTAAACCTGCCCATTTGCTCACTGACAACCTAGATTATCTCAAAATAATAATAAAAGAACTTTAGGCCCAAACCGTGGGCTTTAGGGCCGTCTGAATTTTGAAGCGGCTGCACATAGTAGGTCAAAAGAGAAAAGGCGTGGGGCCCCCCACCCATTTGTTCCGACACTCACACCAAAACCTGAACAAATCCGTAACTAATCAGCAATCCCACCCCCCGCTTTCTTCATAAGAACTCTGTAGATAATCGTAACGGAAAGACATCACCGATCCCCTAATCCTTCAACTGTCCGATTCAGAGCCGTTTCCTTTTCGATTCACCCGCCTGTGAGCTCCGTTCGCCATAGCCAGATCGGAGAAGAGAAACCTCTCCCTTTCTCGCGGGGATCCATTTCCATGTCTTGGATACCTGCGATCCTGCTGCTCGTGAATCTGGTGCCGCTGGGCTCCCACCGGGCGACGGCGTCTCCTCCCTCGTCCGCCGCCGGATCGCGTTCGCTTCTGCGGGCCGTCGCCTCCGATGGCCCCGCCGGGGATTACGCCGTCGAACTGAACGCCACCAACTTCGATGCCGCTCTCGGGGGCACCCCCGCTACGTACGCCTTGGTCGAGTTCTTCGCCCACTGGTCAGTGCTTCTCCACCTCTCGATGGCTTCGTTGTGGCACGGTTTTTTGCGTGCGTGCGGTGCGAGTGAGTTCGATGATGCTTCGCCGTTTGATTTGGTTAGAAACGCCGTTTGACGCTATTCATTTCCCGTTCGCGAGCCTGTCTCCCCGGCGAAATGATTAGCGTTAGGTGATGTAGAAACGTCTCTGGTAGTTTTGAGATCAGGTTAGTTGGCGCGCTTGTGTTAGCTCCACCGGTGTTGCATCTGTCGCGTGGTAGTAGTTTTTGAGCTAATAAAGTAGCACGTTCCTTTGCTACTCCATTGCCTATGACCAACTGAAGACCGTGCGAGAGATATCTGCCTATGTTTGGCTGTGTTGAAAATCTATATTTTCTCTTGAATTAGGAACTTGACAGCAGGAGGAAAATATTGTCATCACTGGGTGAAAGCCGGGTGACTTGCTTAGGATGGATTTTTATCATGTAGCCAACATAGAGGTATCTGTGAAGCATGTTCAGTAAACAGAAATTAAGTCAGGGCTGAACCCTTTCGTATATTGTTCTGCTAGTCATCAGGGCGATAATATCATGACCATCTTCATATATATCAGCCATTATTTTAAGTCAGAGAGAGGAGCAAGCTGCCGAGAAACATTAGACGGCAAGGCTACCCTGGTACTTGTCACTAACAAATATCTATCTGTGGTGTTTGTTAGATAAAGGACTGAATGTTGTGTAGTAATCACGCTATTTGTCCATTGGGCTTGATTGCCCTTGCATCAATGGACGTGATAATTTTGGTTGGGTATATTGGCAAGACTTAACAGGTTCATTCTGTGCCTCCAAACATTTGTGGACCATCATCTTGTTGTTGCTTTGCTGGATATCAATGGGCCCTTCATGGTTAAGCTGCAGAAAATTTTAACTGAATATTGACTCAGAATGACCTTATTACCAGCGCTGGTTCATGCAACCCTTTGGTTTCTTGATATGGATATCATGTTGGAAAATTCTTGGGGCCAATAGGAGGAGCACCAGTTGAAAGAGTAGAGATGAAAAAAATCATGCAACTTGCAGGTTTGTCAGAGACATTGTGGATGAGTTGCTCAGAATATGAATTTTAAGGACAATATTGTATTTTTGAGATGCAGGCTTTCACCCTAATGCTCTCCCTTTGCTATGAGTTGGCCTGTAATACTAGAAGAGCAGATAGCTGCAGCTGATTATAGTGCTAATTATTAACACACTTGTTAGCTTGAATATGATTGGCCCAATCGTTTGGCTTTACATGTTCTGGCTGGTTAGCTGGTGGAAACATGTTAGATTTCACTTAGCCTATGTTCTTATGCCATTCTGTGTTTTCACTTTGTGGCATCTGAGATTGAATTAGTTTGATTAACTGATTCTGTTATGCCTGGTCAATGATCAGACACAATTTTGGACAATCTATAGCACTGGTTGCTTAAGTTCCAAGGTCTTATAAATTCTGGAAACCAGGATGCTCACTTAGATTAATTCTTATGCTAAAGATATGTTTGACATTAAATTTGTGAAGATTACTATCTCCCAACATATTGAGGTGGCAACAACAGCCCTTACCGTCTAGGTATATAGGTATAATTGCTTATGCAACAGCATGACAGGCACCAAATGCTTTGGTGAATTTCAAAATGCTCAGTTTTGCCATGCAGGTATGTTAAATTGTAATTTAAGGTTTCCACTGAAAGAACAGCTCTCGGCTACTCTCTCTCTCTCTCTCTCTCGCCCAATGAGTTTGAGTGTTCAGCCTGTGTTTTCGTCGGTTTCTTTGTGTGCCAGCATAGGTGTATGGATTGGTGGTTGGGTATTAATGACCAAATTTCTGATTGCTGTTGATTATTGATCTTGCAGGTGTCCTGCATGTAGAAATTACAAGGTACTATCTGCTAGTGCTACATATCAAATATTGAATTCTTTATTATTTTCTCTTAATAAACTTTTTAAGATTCAATTTTGTAGCCGCAATATGAGAAGGTGGCTAGACTTTTCAATGGACCTGATGCAGTGCATCCTGGGATAGTTTTGATTACAAGAGTAGACTGTGCACTGAAGGTACTTAAAATTATTGTCTCAGCATTTCATTCGATTCCAAATACTGTTGCTTTGGTAGACTCTGCTTTACCTATGAAAAATCACTGGAAAACTCTGGTTTCCTTTAGAGAGGTATTTATGTCGGGACTTGTGGTATGATGGATCAGTACTGGCATGGTTGTGCAAAATGACTTAGGAATTTCAAATTGGATAGGTAATCACGTTGGCGAATATCTGATGTGCAGGCTGCTAATTTTTATTGAAAAGGAAAAAGAATAATTTGCAAATTAGCTACTGATAAAGATGGACGGTGTACTACTTGAAGGCCACCACTTTTTTGTACCATCCATCTATCTGATGATTAAAAATGCTGGCCCCTTGTTGTTTCAATTATTTATGTTGTACTATAGATTAACCTGCTTATGTGGTCTTCGCTGGAATCTCTTTAATACATGATTCAGCTATTTGGCCCATTTTGATTGTTTGGCAGAGCAGATAAACAACAAACTTTGCGATAAATTTTCTGTGAGTCATTATCCTATGCTCTTCTGGGGGCCTCCTTCCAAGTTTGTTGCTGCCGGTTGGGAACCAAAACAAGAGAAAAGCGAGCTGCATGTAATTGATGATGGACGCACTGCAGAACGCCTGTTAAATTGGATCAATAAGCAAATAGGCAGGTAGGAAGTATCTCTAGTATTTTCTGGTTACTAACTGATATTTGTGGTATCTTATAAGTCTTGGGACATTCTAACAAATGCATCCAGCTACTTCAATTCCTTTCGTCCACCTGAGATGAGTTTCTCCTTTCGGTTTTGGAATGTATTGACAAGCTAAATTATGTGCAAGCTTCCATGCTTGGAATATGAAATAGGCTTTCTAAATTTGGTCAACTTATATTTGCTGTGCGTGGGTTGTTCAATAGATGCTGATTCACTTATCACTTATCAGAATCTATACCTTTTCTTTGGACAGAGTCAGAATGTATAATGAATAGTCACAATTGTGAGGGATTGAAATCGAGATTTCATATGAGGAGCTACTTATTAAATTCAAACATGAAGCTACATTACTTTTGGGTTGAGACATGTCTAATCTTCAAAGTGAAGTGGGCTTTAGCTTTTCTTTCACATTTGTGGACGATGATCTTGTCTGTCTGAAGAATTTGAGCCACTTATTAAGTACTGCAAAGTTAAACTTTGACTTCTCATGTTTTTTTGTCCTCTATCGTTCAATACTGAATGTACAGCTCATATGGTTTGGATGATGAGAAATTCGAAAATGAGCATCTCACATCAAATTTTTCAGACCCTGAACAGGTGGGATCATTGTAGTCCAAGTAGTTCTTTTTTATCTAGTTATACTCTTCAATACTACTATTGACTATGAAATGGTTAATTGAAGATTGCACGGGCTGTATATGATGTTGAGGAGGCCACAGCCACTGCCTTCGACATTATTTTAGAACACAAGGTGCAATTTATTTACCTTCAATGTGGTTCTGTGAGATCTATCCTTGTGTCTTTCCATTTTTTGCTGAATCCCTTACATTGTTTTCAATTTCGTTTCCGGTCCCCTTCATATATAATATGAAAAAGATCAACTCGGAAAATCGGGCTTCACTCATACAATTTCTGCAACTTCTGGTTGCGCATCACCCTTCGAGGCAGTGAGTTCACTTTCTTTATTTTCGCAACCATGATTCCCATTAATGTTCTGCCTAGCTAATTTTTGACTTAGACTGTCTGTTTTAGGTGTCGTCAGGGTAGTGCAGGAGTTCTTGTCAACTTTGATCAGTTTTATCCCTTGGATATGCTGACACTTGACAGAGGGGAAGTTTCTAGTGGTGATGACCAGACAGCCTTTCATAATTTCCAGATATGCGGCAAAGAAGTTCCTCGTGGATATTGGGTGGGTACAATGTTAATTTTATTTCTACATTTCTTTGAAAATTTGCATTCTCTGCTTTTGTTGAATACTGGATATTTCTATATGTAAGATTTATGTACTTTTTGCATCTGATCAGTGTTGATGTATAATAATAGCATGGCACTTCCAATTAATGTTTGTTGAAATTTCTTTTAATTCATTGAGGTTAGACTATTACAGTTGGGGGATAGAGAGAAACAACACAGTTATTATAGCAGATCTAATTATGATGTTGAGGAGTGTTGAAAATATTTTAACGGGCTGTAGCCTATGGACATATAAACCAGTTATTACATATCATCTTAAGCCCATCCTTATTGTCCATCTTAATGAGATTAGAAAGAAATTGTGGAAGGTTACAAATAAATGTTGAACCCCGAAGGAAAGGAGGTTAGCTCATGCAAATCACAAGGTTCATCAAGCAATTGGTAACCTGATTTTTGGTCTAGGTTGCTATAATGTTACCACCCATAGAAACTCACAATAGTCAGAGTCCCCTTCATGTATTTGACACTTAGGCAGATCATTGAACAATAAACATGATGGGTTTGTGACATCCTCAAGTGCCAGTAAAAGAGAGCATGAGATGATATGTAAATGGAAAGCACCTCTCAGCCTATGTGAAATCAGGTAATTTAGATGTTGAAGAGCAGTCATCAATTTTGCAACAATGGCAGTCGGGTATTGTGCCTCAGCACACTAGAACTAGGTGCCAAAATAAGCTGATGTTTTTATCTTCATCCTTTTATCACTGTGCTCATACACATTGACAAAATATTGGACTTCACGATAGAAGAAACCCTTTTCCTGTAATCATTTCCACATTGCCATCTCCCTGGAATTTCAATTATATAAATATTTCAGCAGCTCAATACTGGTACTCGTTGTGTTTTGTTGCAGATGTTTTGCCGTGGCAGCAAGAATGATACAAGAGGATTTAGGTATTATTGTTCTCCATTATTTCAAGCCTGACTCATCACTCTGCATCTAAGCATCATTTATGGAAGGTTCAGTATAATGTAGCAAAGCTCATGTCATTTCTTGTTACACTTTGTCTAAGGAGGATACTCCTGATAATCAAATTTCTCCAAGATATATATGCTGTTTCTACCAACATTTGATAGTGAATTTTGAACAATTCCCCAGTAAACTTCTTTCTCTTTTGAGTGTGCAGTATAGAGGTAATGCACCTGTCACGCTGTATTCTGCTATTATGGTTTCACAGAGTTTGTAGTCTGTGTGCCTCTGTAGATGCCTGCAGTGAGTTGATTTTGTTGCTGTAATTGTTGCGATGGGTTTCTTTGACTTATTTACTTGATCTAAAGTTTTCAAGAAGAATTTGATTTCTTGGTAAAAAGGCTTCTTAAGTGGCCTTTTTATGGGGAAACATGTAATTTGGGCCAGTTGCATGCTGCATATAAGGATGGCAAAATATGACCATGGCATGGCAACCCATCTCAGTTGGGGCAGCCCCACCCTGCCGTGAAATATGGGTGGATTCAATTCATAACCCATGCAGTAAGATATGTAGATTGTGTCGATTAGGGGGTTAGTTAGTGAGAGAAAAGGCAATTTGTGGAGGTGACTTTTTTTAATATGGTCAGAAATGGAGGTGACAGTTGGAATGACCTGTATTTGCATAGTTAGCTGTATGGACCAGATTTGGGTTTTTTAAACAGGATAGTTATTGAGAAGACACTAATTCAGTTCTCTTTGGTTAGTGTGCCTCTGGACTCCTTAGCTTTGCTACAGTTCTGGTAATTGCATTTGTAATTAATGTCCCAGCCCTGGTTATTGCAAAACCATCCCCTTTTTTATCTTGAACAGTTGAAGTATCCTTTGTAGTCTAAAATATGAGCATCAATAGGATTTCTCTTACCTAATTACTATCCAGTCTTCATCTGCCTTTTTAGTTCAGCTGATTTGGTTTTTTTGCAGCTGTGGACTATGGGTGCTTCTTCATTCTCTATCTGTAAGAATTGAAGATAGAGAGAGTCAGTTTGCATTTGGAGCCATATGCGATTTTATCCACAACTTTTTCATCTGTGAGGAATGTCGCCAACATTTCTATGCAATGTGTTCGAGGTACAACCATCTAATAACCACGTGCTTAAGCATTTTTAGTATTATTACCATTTACCGTGTGCAAATATTTTCTTCAGCGTTTCTACTCCGTTCAAGACGACACGTGATTTTGCGCTTTGGTTGTGGAGTATGCATAACAAAGTAAATGAGAGATTGATGAAAGCTGAAGCTTCTCTAGGCACTGGTGATCCCAAGTTTCCAAAGATCATTTGGCCTCCAAAACAGCTTTGCGCATCTTGTCATCAGTCTGACAGTCGAAGGAACGATGGTTCTATTAATATTGACTGGGACCAGGATGAGGTTTTCAAATTCCTGAAGCAGTACTATGGGAAGAATCTTGTGTCTCTTTACCAAAAGAAAGATGTTATTCAGAAGGATATAGCTAATGGAGCTCTGGAAGATTCAGCAGCCTCGACAAGTGCGGTTGTTGTGCCTATTGGAGCTGCATTAGCAATTGCTGTTGCTAGCTGTGCCTTTGGAGCCCTTGCATGCTACTGGCGTTCACGGCAGAAGAATCGGAAGTATTACCACCATTTATACTCTTATAAAAACATATGATTTTGATTAGGTACTGATCAGATTAGGAAAATAACTAAAGAATCTTATGGCGGGTAAAAGGGCGAAACTGTTCTCAGATGCTAGGATTGCCGACCCTTTCTTTTGGAATTTGGGTGGGAGAAGGGGGGTGAGTTTGCTTGCTCGGAGTGAGATTTTCTTATTTCTTTTTTGTTTCCTTCAACAACATTTCAGGCCAAGAAGAAGCTGGAATTAGCATATTTTTTGAAGGACAGTCGTTACACACATTGAGGTGCCAAAGAAAAGGTAAAATCAACCTCTGCAGTAGGAATGTCCTGAACATTCTCGTACCAACGGGCGTTACACAGTTACTGCCTTTTGAAGGTCCGATATGGATTGTACAGATACTTTTTGGACAAAATTACATGAATTTAGATGAGATTGTGCAATTCCAAGGCCTAATTAATGTACGGGTCCTGAAAGTGTGGTAGAGGGTGACCGGTGAGTGTCACTGTTGATTTCTGAGTCGGAATTTTGTCTTGTATTTGTGCTTTACGGAATTGTTGTACATCGATGGTCGAGCGGGATTTCTTCTTGTCTAAGGAGAATTAGTTGCTTCTCGAGGCGAAGGAGCAATTTTCGCTCGTGGTTCATGTAGAGAAAAGATTTTAAAACGTGGGACCAGATAGAAAGGGATGATCTGAATTCTCATAGCGTCTGTACTCGTTTCTTCCTCTTGCTTATTTTTATCTGACTATATGATTGAATTCTATACAGTGGAGGCTGAATCATGTAATTGAATCGAATACGGGGATGTGGCACCTCTTCTTCTCCCCTTTTGTTCGATCCAATTTGAATGGATTGTCATACCTCTACATTCGGTAAGGCTCGGATGAGAAGGATTGGCGCGATCGAGGTGCTTCGAATGTGCAATTTGGATCCTCATTTTGCCTTGCCCCTCGTTGGACTTATCTCCTTTAAGTTTGATGATTTGAGTGTGTACGTACCGCGATTTACAAGATGTAGATTCCAAATTGCCAAAGAAGAGAGAATAGAAAATGCAAAAGCCGCTCCAGCCTGCGAGGGCAGTTTCGTCATTGCACAGTAACCGCTGAAAACTGTAAACTATTTCTAACTAACCAAACGGGGCAAGTGCAGTCTCCCGCCAAATCTCGGGGCTTGTTGATTAGAAGTCTCTCTCTCTTCTCTCTCTCTCTGCAAGCTTCTCCATCGATGGCGTCCTCACTCCTCGTCTTCCTCATCACCGCCTCCATCACCATCACCCTTGTCTCCCGCCGCTCTCTCTCCTCCGCCCTTTACTCCGACTCCCTCCATCAAGCTGCCCAGACCCTCGCCGGCGCCCGCTTCACGTCGATGGCTCTGACCCTCGAGCTCGTCTCTCAGACGCCGGGGGTCATCCCGCGCTCTCAGTCCCTGACCATCTTCGCTCCTCGCGACTCCGCCTTCTCCAGGTCCGGCCAGCCCTCGCTCTCTCTCCTCCAGTTCCACTTCGCTCCGCTCTCTCTTTCCCATCACTTCCTCGCCTCGCTTCCCTACGGCACCGCCGTCCCGACCGCGCTGGGCAACCGCTCCCTTGTCATCACTTCGCTGCCGGGCGACCCGTTCGTTTCCCTCAACAGCGTCAAGATCGACGGCTTGCCTCTGTTCGCCGACGAGTCCTTGACGGTCTTCGGAGTCGAGAGGTTCTTCGACCCAGGTTTCGAGCTCTCTTCGCCCGTTCAGGGGCCCCCGCTGGATCTGAACTGCGTCTCCTCGCTGAAGAGGGGGAACCGCGCGGGCTTTCCGGGCGACAGCTCGTTCCACGAGGCTTCAAGAAAGATGAGATCTTCAGGGTATTCTGTGATGGGTTCGATTCTTGGAATGCAGCTTCTGGGGTTCGAGTATCGGACCGCTACCTTGACTCTGTTCGCTCCAGTTGACAAGGCGATGACGTACAACAAGGGCAACTTCAGCGAGTACGCTTCCATCTTTCTTCAGCACGTGGTTCGGTGTAAGCTTCTGTGGAGCGATCTGCCCGCGTTCAGCAATGGGCCTGCGCTGCCGACGTACAAGAAAGGGTATGGCGTTCGTGTCACGAAATCCGGCGACACCTTCATGGTCAATAAGGTCGCTATCCTGCACCCGGAACTGTACGTGAACGAGTGGATCGTCGTCCACGGGGTTCGCGAGATGATCGGAGCGAGGAGCAGGGCGGACAAGCCCGGGCACAAGGCGGCGCACAAGGGGTCCAGAAAGAGTGGCCATCTCGAGGAGAAGGGATGGTTGAGGAGGCAGTTCCGGGTCTGGATCACCATCTTCCTACTGATCTCTGCTCAATTCTGTTGTTGAGTTCTGGTCGATCCGTTGCATTTCTAGTTGGACGTGTGTGCTGTTTTGGAGAGATCTGGCAATGTCAAAACAGGGTGCGGCAATGTCATGGAGATGCTGATCTTCAGTGGGATTTTAGTTCAGTGCCCATGATCCCTCTGAGAAATTTCTTAATTGATGAGCACACCTCATGCTTTTTCAATTTTTAATTTTCTTTTCTTTTCTTCTTCTTATGCCTTCTGCATGCTAGCTGATATCCCAAAGAAAATTGCTTTTTACTTTCTGAAGCATATAGATTTTCTATAAACGGGCAGTGTCGCTCTCTCTATCAGCCACGCGCTTAATCTGAAGATGGCCACAGCCTGAACACTTGCTAATATCAAACAGTCCAAGAACAATCCTTCGACGGGAGAGTTGCTTCCCAGCCGAAAAACCGGTGAATTTCTGGTGGTGCCAAAAGATAACCATGCAAGATCATATTTACGAGCAACTCTAATCAGCAGATGCCGTGAATTACACATTCACAAGCCACATTTTCTTCCGGGAGGAGAAAAAACAAGAATGAAATTACTATATGCTAGTAACAAACAGGATACAGTAGAAAAGGCTCTAACCCTCAAAACTCAAAGTGAAGCTTTGCCCCACTTGGTTTTCTTCCTGCCGTAGAAGGACGCTTAGAGCTATAAAAAGTGGAAAAAGGATAATACAGACTTTTGTAATGATCCTACTATTCGATCTAAAATTCACTAATCGTGTTGGGTGACATGGTATCATGGCGAGCATTGTTGTTGTTGCTGCCGCCGTTGATATTGCTGTCCTTGTTATTACTCTTGAAGTTCCTGCAGACTTTGATTGGTAAGGATAGCTTCGCAAACACCTCCTCCCTTTGGGGGCGGTTTGCATAGAGTATCCAGAGGACAAGGCACAGCATGACTCCTATAGAGATCAAGCCCAGTCCAGCGTTGACCAACCTCAGATGACTTTCCAGAGGAGGACAATGAGTCATGGTGATCTCCTGGAACGTGTCCCTCACGAAGTCGCAGTTTTGAAGGCTGAGTAGAGGAGGAGCATAGTGCTCGAGCGCATAACTTTCATTCACTGCCCCCACCAACTGCGTGTAAATTGCAGGGGTGATTCTACCAGGTGTAGTGCATAAACCAGATGCAGAGACTTGGCATGTGTAATTCTCCCAGACCTGAAAACATTTCAAAAGAAATGCAGAAGTTAAAAAATCTACCAAGACTTGTAATGCAACCAGTCGAAGTATGAGGAAAGGTACTACGCATTGCTTGGCAGATTGTTTCTCTTAAACTACTGCAAGTTTTGTACCTACTGGTACAAAACTTTAACAAAAACCATGAAAGACTAACTACTTTGGGATTTAGTTATCATAAAGAATACAAAAGGGAAAGCCCAGAAGTATTTCATCAGTGAAACCAAAGCAGACAAACGCACAGGATCACTGGATCTCGCATTTGCACGGTGTCACTTAGCTTCAAAGTAATTGTTCTCATAAGTATATGTGTTAGAAACAAAAATGACAAAATAATGGCCAACGGGTATCGTACCAGAGAAGCATTTGCAATGGACACTTCTTGCGGTCCACATTGGCGATCTTTCAGAGCAGAGTCAAATGGATAGCAGAGAGGTGGCATCATAGGTCCAGACTGATTGTAGTAATAGAGATTGCCCTCAGCTGGGTATGTGTTGGCGTAGGTATATATAAATTGATTCACAACATTGACAATATCCGTGATGACTTGTTTACTCTGTACTAGTGTCTGATTTGTGGTTCTCTGGTCAACACAAGGAAGGATGTTGCTAAGAGCAGATTCAGCATGGGGATTCTCCACCCATTCTTCCATTGCCATGCACGTGTCAGAAATTGCACTGAGACAAAGAGGAAAAGTGATGGTCATGTTTCTATCATTCCCAGTATTCTCATTCACATGGCATGAATACATTCTCAAAATATTATAGATCTTAAGAAGGCATAGATTCAGGCAACAGGATTGATTCTTAGTCATGAAAGGCACAGCCAGTTAATATAATGGCAATGCAAGCAGAAGCTAAAAATTTTTAGGATACGATACAAGAAAGCATATAAATAATAAAGAAAAGGGAACCATTGAAGGTTCAAATTTAGTATATAAAACATCAAACCTCAAACATAAAAATGATATTACTTAAGTAATGAAGTCAGCATGCAGATATGTCTTAGAGAAATAAACAAACTAATAAAGTCTGCATTCTGCATGCACCTATATAGAATTCTACAGGCAGATCTTTCATTTTATTGAGTATAGAGGTTAGGGAGAATTGACAAAGATGCTTGCAATGGAGTTCAGCATCTTACTTGTTAAAAATTACAAAAATTCCACAGAGGATGAAAGTAACAGCAACAAGTAACCACCCACTTATGACGAATCTGCAAAGATACAAGATAGCACATTAGACTCGAGTAATAAAACAATATTGAGAAAAAATACAAATCGTTGTTGGATTGCAAAAGGATCATTGTCAATGCAAAAGCCTTACAAGTATATTGCATGCCGATGGCCAAGGACAGACAACACTGGGAGATGAAAATATAATGAATCAGAGGCAAGAAGACAAGGAGAAATAAGATCATACTGGTCAGATAGAGATTGTAAATAATAGCAGTGTGGCAGACACATACAAAGTCCAATGAGCGACAGCAGAAGCATCACAGCAGCCACAGTGATCAATGTCGAGCGCCTGCACAAATGCATTGAAAAAATTTATCGTTGCCTCATATACCAATAAGAACTCAGTATATTAAAAGCGTTGCAAAGGACAATACATACACTGCATTAAATACTCTTCTTATTTTTTTGGAGTTTTCACTTGTCTTCTCTGCCAGAGTATCTGCTGCAACATTTAAATCTTGATTCAACCTGTCTATATCACTCATGACATTGGATGGAAGGAAAACTTGGGCCACACTGATATTCTTCGCAAGAGACAAATACTCAGTAACATTTCTGAGTGTCTGCACTGTGTAGTCTGACTGGTTGACAACATATTTCAGAGTACTAAAAACTTCACCATGAAATTCATCCTGTCCAACAGATAGAAGTATACATCCAACCCTGTACATACAAAGATAAAGAGTGTGTTAAGAAGAGCTTGAAAAGTAACAGAAGATCCAAAGGTTTTATAGAGTGTTGCTTACTCAAACATTCGCGACTATTCTATTGGTAATGAAATCTTTAGATCAATTTTCAGATGTTTTATATCTTAGTTAAATTGGAAGAGATCATTCTGTCAATCACATCACCACAGAAAGCCAAGTAAACAATAATAAGAATGATAAAATAACAGTTCAAAGAGAATGTGAAAAGAGAAAGTCACTTAGAAGCTTTCACCGGCAAAATCTCCACATGAACAATCAATGGGACACACGGAAATCTCTATCCCCTCTACCTCTTATGCACACACAATGCGTGGGTAATTTGCTAAAGAAGACAAAACTCACGAAATTAGGAGACAAATTTGGCAAGAAGTGAATAATGTGCTCATATGATCATATCAGACATGATATTACTCTAACATTAGTATGTACAACCGAGTTATACATGCATAAATGAGGACCCCTCATCCAATTAAGTGAATTCCACCCCAACAAACCACCAAAAGTCAGATAATTAACTGCTGAAAGAATAAAAAAGAAAGCATAAAGAGAAGATAAATAATGGAAAGAAAAAAAAAACAAAGGGAAAAATACATTGAGGTTAACAATTTATCTACATGAGCTTCAAGTTGGGTCCTTACGCTGCTGCAGATGTGAAGAGCAGCAGCATTATGAGGCATATTCTTTGTGAATTGGGAGATCCTCTGTCTTTTATTGTCATTTGCCATTTCCAGCAATGATGCACCAGTAGAGCCAACCCAAAGAAAACAAACCATAGGACAGCAAGCACAAAACCAAAAGCACCTGCGAATGCAACAGACTGCAAAGATAGATAGTTAGGAAATTCAGGTAATTAGCAGAGATGTAACCTGTTCTTAATGCAATAAAATCATTTAACATAGCTACCCCAACATGTCCTTGCAGATTGGAAATGATGACACAAATCCAATCAATATGCATCAAAATGCTCTAGACAACATATTAAGTACAAATACATATGCCAACTTGATTTTGATCATGACAAGGCAGAGGCGTCACAAGTATGCAAAACACAAACTGTTGGATATCATTTTATTATTTTTTTCCTTGTCAGATTATAATCCTGACTAATAGAAATTGCAAGGAGCCATTGTGATTTAAACAGCAGAATCGGCTATTTAGGGAGACAAACCAAGTAATTCTCAAAATGAAAAGAAAGGGATGGACCATCATGTGAGGCTTGCATCCCTATCCATGCAACTGAAGAAACAGAGGAC
The DNA here is from genome assembly GCA_014182895.1 of Angophora floribunda. Classification (NCBI taxonomy): domain Eukaryota; kingdom Viridiplantae; phylum Streptophyta; class Magnoliopsida; order Myrtales; family Myrtaceae; genus Angophora; species Angophora floribunda. The sequence goes on along the minus strand of CM024706.1, from coordinate 34,551,949 downwards.
CGATATCCAATTTTATATCAAAGCAGTCACGGGGATTTGTTGAGCTTTTTATAGGTAAACAGTCAAATGCAAAAATTTAACCTAACTAGTGGATCCACTTATACCGCGACGACGCTTGATTCCCAAAAATCATCAACTCAATCTGCCACATTCGTATATGCCGGTACATGCCAAGGAACCAAGAAAAACAACAATACAATTTGGCTAGGACTCCTTGCACAAGAGAAAGACAAAGAGGAATAACTACCACAAGACTCGACGCTTCTAAATATTTTTACTAAGAGATGCCATGAACAAGAACTAAAAACCAGACTTACAGCCCAGTAATGCCGATTAGAAATGTCCCAACCGTCTCGATAATGCTTAAACCCACGAAGAATATCAGGCCTATTTGTTCTATTTCCCGCTAACACCAGTGTGCTATGCGGCCCACTCGTTTCTGGCCCCGGCGCTTCTGCAAGGGCAGCCTCCACGATGCCATTTTTCCATGGCCCCAAATTCTCTTGACCTGCGGGTACAAACTATTAGATGACAAAACGCCAACTGCATTGCAGCAAATACTTGGGACAAGGTCTATGCTGCTAAAAAACAAGCACGAGTAACATAGTGCAAAGAATCTCAGGCCTGCCAATGCACTACATCATATACTGAACCAGTACAACACTTCAAACAAAGTAATACCCAGCTTTCTGGCAATCCCAGAAACGAATCTTCTGCACTTAACTGCTAAGTGGAATATAACCTCCACTGTAAAGTTCTACGCGAAGAAAAGATTCGTGATGTCGCCTTAGAAACGAAACAGAAGGAGATTCACCGACAAGCCCCATTCCAAGAACTACTACTTCAGATAAAAAGAAAGAAACGCAAAGCTTCGATTTCGGCAAGATCATCGAAATCCTAATAAAGGGACTGACCCAAGATGAACTTGAGTGGATCCTTGACGAGTCCATGCCGGGTCGAAGCAGAGTCATCTGCTACCGAGCTCGAAGAAGCCCACGAGAGGACCAAGAAAGCAATCAAGAACCTCCCCATTTCTCGTGGCCGCTTCTCCTCCTTCCCGGCGAACCCGATATCACTGGAGCCACCGCAGGAGAAGAAAAAGCATTTCCAAGATTCGGCCCCCGCGCCAAACCCCGGGAAAAAAACCGAAACTTGGGAATTGGGCGACGGAGAGAGCGGTTTAATAGAGCCACTTGGTCATCAATCCGGCATACAGAGGATCCCAAGAATCAGATGGGCGAAATCGAATGCAAAAAGCTCACGCATTCCCAGCATATAAAAGAGGAGACAAGGAGAGAGAGACGGAAATGGCGAGTCACATGGGGAGAAGTACCGGGAGAGGAAAAAAGGGCGGGTGTGAACGGCACCAGCAAAAGAACTCTCTCTCTCTCTCTCTCTCTCTCTCTCTCACTACGCGTTCTCTGTGCATTAACGAAGCAGCAGGGAAAAGCAGCGTGGGCTATTTCTTCTTTATCGATTTTTGCTGTTCCTTACCCCACCTGATATCTTGTCCACTTCTGCTTTTCTCCCTTCTCTCTCTCCAGCTTTTCTGGCTAGCTTTCTTTTTGCCGCTTTTCATAGGTTAAAATCTATGATGTTAAATCACCCACTAAGATCATAGCGAAAACGAGAGCATCTTTCCCCGCCGATTTGCTTCGCCTAATCAGCTTACACTTTGCTAAATATGGGAGACAAACATCTGGTGCATTCAGGTGCACCGAATCCTCGCCGCAACTGCGCCATTCCCGCATCGCGCCCACGAGATCATGTGTGGTTCCGCATAATCTATACAGATCCGCGAATTGACTATTTCGAAAAAGGGTCATCAGATTCAGATCGTCAAGTTACGTACAGACCACTAAAAATCTCATCTTTAGTCTTCTAACTGATCAAGTTCTGCACTTCCGAAACAAGTGGAAGTCGGACGGGTGACGACGGAGGGAAGTCCGGCGGCGCCGTCTGCGCGTTTCCGGCTGCGTAGGATTACAAAGAGGGAGGGGAGCGCATCGCCGCCGACGACGACCAAATGCACGCGCAATTCACGCGGGGGGGAGGAGCATGAAAAGGCGCGCGCCGGACACCGCACCCGGTCTCCACCACGATTCCGTGCCGGGGTGTATGATGTTTTCTTTCGTGGCGGTGGATCACCACCGTGAATCACGCAAATGTCACGTCGTCTTTAATCAATCAAAGCGAGAGAAAACGTGGGTCGTCCTCAGAAACACATAAAATCCAAGCGTGACATGAGAAAAGGGTTCGTCTTTATCTTGGTCCTTCCTCCTTTCCCTTTCTTCATGATTTATTATTAACTTAACGATTAAGTTTTCCCATTCATTTAGCACGTCGAAAGTTATAACTTCTCCCACCACCCGAATTGATCGTAACGCGTCTATTCAATAGCATCTCGATATCAGTTTCAATTTGGGCAAAATTCTGTTATAAATGGTGGTCGCACAAAACAATGATATTGGGTGTATTAAGACTCGTGTAGGCAATGAACTTGTAAAATGATAATAGTGGATTATGATGGGACTTTAGATAGAATCTACTTATGAGTACATCAAGTTGCTTTATATGTAATAATTCAACACAAGTAACATTCATCATGGAAAAAACATGATATAATGTAACATTTCATATCTATTAGTAAAGTGGTGACGCCGTGTATATATGGCCAATGGCTATATTGCAAAGAAAATTATTGATTAAGTGGGCGGTATTTGCATAATCAAATGTATACAACAATATCACTAAGATTTAAGTCTGTTTTCAGTGTTTGGATTTATGCATTTTTTCGATCTAAGTTCTTTGATATGCACAACTTTTCTAATCAAAGCCCCTCCTCCTCCAAATCCGATTAATTAAAGCTAAGGAGTCTGTCGGAGCTGAAAAAGGTTACGTTTCAAAGGCTCAGGTACAATATCATGTAGAGAAATCTATCACTCAAGATTTGATTGCGATTCTCATCTTCGGGGTTTTTTGTTGAAGAGGGTTTTTATGTTGCATCATGCTAGCTTTGACAAACAATCAGTCCCAATGAATTGAAGCTGGACAAGTTCGATTAGCTCCAACTAATTGGGTGGGAAGCATGGCAAATTCAATTAGCAAAGTTATGCAAATTTAAGGGCTTGATTAAAAGGATTAAAGTTCGAGAACTTAAAAAAAATAAAAATTTACCCATCAAACACAATTAAGATATTGTCAACAAGTCCCTCTCTTAAGGGATTTGTTAAGCAACAAAATAAAGAAAGTTTGTTATTTTTAATGCACGGTTATTCCCTCATTTTATTGTAACTTACACATTAGAACGAAACTATTTTTAGTGATCAAATATACCAAAATAGTGTCTTGAGGGTATTCATTAACAATAACGTTTCCATCGTAATTACTCACTTGTCGCTTGAGTAGACTAGACTAATAGCCAAAAAGAAAGAAAAACTTGTTCTCCCCTCCTTTATTTGGCATCTTAAATGCACTCACCTATAAAAAGAAACGTGGCAAGGCACGATCCAATAAGGTCTACTTGTCTCGCGTTTACTTCCACGAAATTGGACGGCAAGCATACGAAAACTTGCTCGACAAAAGAAGAGCGACAGCAACGATAAAATAATCAATTCCTTGAATGCGTAAAAGGAAACAATCACGACCGCTTGATATAGGATTAAAGGACAGGATCTCCATCACGGTCAGCGGTCCAAAGTAAAGGGGCCAAAACCCTAACGCGCGTCCGTTGTTTCTATTGGCTTTATCTAAGTTTGGCTTAAACTTTGGCCTTTAGGTACGTGGATTAGTTGAAGGAAAAGGACCTTGGTCGACTTTGACCCCCATTAGGTCATCCACAGAGACAAGACGCGTCCAACGAGAAAACGCCATGCAAACACGCACGTATGTCATCCGGATTTCTGAATGCTCGAATCCAAGCGTCGGCCGGAATTTTGCCATTCAAAAGTGAAACTGTCAAGCGAGGCACAGCTTTTTTGCAATGGTGTGGCGGCGAACACATGGGACGTGGTCTGGTGCTGTTTGGTCATCGGTTTCTGCTTTCGTTTCGCTTTTTGCTCGGACATTACCCGGCCAAGGGAATCGTATATTTAAATAGGGTTGGGCCGGTCGGTCACGCTAAAAATGTGGGGCCGCCTCTCTCGATCCTATCATCCTCGGGGCAGTTGAAATTTACGTCGGTCACATTAGCTCATGAAAACGAAAGGGACCAGACATTTACACATAGCCAAGTGAAAACGATGTTAGATAAACATCCCTCATTTAGCACGACAAAACAATCATTTTCTATTGAAAAACTTTCAAATAAACAGATGAAAGAACAAGTCAAGTTTTACGAAACTAAGTGAAACCAAATGGTACCTAAATAACTAGGGTTAGCACCATAAAAAAATCCAAACCGGCTCGTTTTTGATAAATTTACTCCAAACTAAAAGCTCAAGCCAGTATATCTGTAATAATTTACCTTCCGTTAGTTTTAATTAAATTTTACTATTAAATTATTAAGTTAGATAACACAAGACAGTTAATCAGTGTTCCAATATGGGGTTTTACTGTTACATGTATACTAGTTTATAGTTTCTCATAGTATTAATCTAATTTAATAGAAACCAACGGTAGGTAAATTTATCACAAGTATATAATTAGGTAGTTTGGAGTACATTTGTGTTAGCTCAGGGATTTTCATAGTGTTAACCCAAATAATTACAACATCAAGATGATCGAGATACAGATCCTCCAGGTCCCTTTTATATCTCGTGAGTCTCGCTCGCTAGAGCCTTATTTCTCCAAGGCTCGGATCTGATCTGGGCCATATGGCCCCAAGAAAAGCTCAAAACTCTCGATCTGTCCAAGTTTTGCTTCTGCGGATCTACTTGTCCTTGCCTTTTGAAATCGATTCTGATTTTACATTGGCCCAAGAAAAGCAAATAGCTCGAGTCAGATTCATAGAGACATTCAAAGCGAAGAGAGGGAGCCATATAAATATGCGATCCACCGGTTAGAATTTGTTGCCAGCGGATGAATCGAACTCAAATTTCGCCCGGGAACTTTGATTTGTTCAGAATTTACAACGCTTTTGAAACTGTCTATTTAAACTAGTCGTTGCTCTATTTTTCTGCTGATATGAAAGGTGCAGCATCAAAGAAAATAAGACGTCCGAACGGACTGCACTCAAGAAGGATATGATGCCTCTAAGCGACGATGATGATCGGATGGCTAAATGTTGTCGGAATGTCCGATTTAGGAATATGAATTTTAATTTTTCACACCCTGAGTATACAACCTATTCCCAGCAGGAAATTAGCGAATTTGAATACGACTTGATCAGCCTCTGTGATTTATGTTTGAGTGCAGCTTTTATATCGGCTGATTATATGTCACAAGAAATATATCTGCACTCTATCTAGGCTAAGTTATATTTGTTCGAGCCATCATCATCTTGATTCATTGGCAACATCATTCTTGGGGGGAACCCGAGGGCAACAGTTCACCAAGAATTAATCCAATTTAGGATCAATTTCACTCTTTAAAACTAAACCGATTGAAATCAACTTAACCTCAATAATAACCAGCCAATGCAATCTTACAATAAGTAAATATAAGGTCGAAATGATATGGAGACAAAACCAACAACAACGCTAATAATTTACGTGAAAAACCAATGAGGGAAATCAAGGACGGCCTAAAAGCTTATACCATTCTTAGTAGAATACGCAGTGTCCTTTTGTAGTCTCACATCGAAGGGTCGTCATCAGCAATATAATCATGTTTTCTCACCATAAAAGTGGACCGACATAAACGAAGCAAGAGCATCATGCTCGGATTGAAACCAATTCGGTGGCGCACTCACGCAGGAAGCCTTTCTTTCTTCCTTTTTATATAACTTGTTTTCCCTTTTATTATAGTGTTAGCTGGGCCGACAAGACGCGGGACCCAGCCAACAGTGATCCCCTAGAATCGTCGGCTAGTGCGCACGGTGGCTGAGGATTGTTTCCTTTTTAAGAAAATGGAACTCCGTATGGAATCCGAATCAGCCGAAAGACAAGTCGTGCAATCATGACGCTCCTCCTCCCTTAAAATCGATGAAAATCAAGCGGGCCGCAGAGCTTGATTCTTGCGCTGGTTGGCAACCGAAATGACTAGGCATGGTCACGGTTGAGACGATGATTTGAAAGGTTGCCAGTCCACTAGCTGCCGTGATCATCAACGCTCCAACCCATCATCCCCCAAGCATCAAATATTCGCAGCAGGCATCTCTGAGTGTCCATAGTTCCATGGCTTCTACCTCAAACATACATTATCGTATCAGTTCGCGACTTCCAGCTTCGAATCTGAAGAAGGAAGGAGATGAGGAGGAACGCAATTGTTGGAGAAGAACTAGTGAACAGGGAAGTAACGATGGTTTGACATCGGTTGTGTCCACTGGACTTTTCCATCAACCTCCTGTTTTTACTGACCGTGTGCAGATGCAGATCATTTGGAATCCTCTTAGATTTTAAATGTTTTTACAATTTGAAGTGACCTTCCTCAGCTCATTATTGAATCAGGCAATGGCTCCTATCGATTCTCTATTTTTATGTTCTTTTTTTGTGTTCCGACATTGCCCAAGGCTGGGGACACCATCCACGGCCATCGGGAGCCACATGGCCTCAAGTGGGTGGAGAGAGAGGGGGCGCGGGAGAGGGGGGAATAACTACAAGGATGCTATTGTAATATAAAGGGATAATGACATAAATAGTCTTTGAACTTTGGCTTAATGTATAATTTGATATATGAACTTTTAATTTATTAAATGTGATATTTGAACTTTAATTCAACGTACAATGGGATCTCTGAATTTTTAATTTATTTAATATAATCCATGGCCATCGGGAGCCACATGGCCTCAAGTGGGTGGAGAGAGAGGGGCACGGGAGAGAGGGGGGAGCAACTACAAGGATGCTATTGTAATATAAAGTGATAATGATATAAATAGTCTATGAACTTTAGCTGAATGTATAATTTCATATCTGAACTTTTAATTTATTAAATGTGGTCTTTGAACTTTAACTCAACGTACAATGGGATCTCTGAATTTTAATTTATTTAATATAATTCATGGATTTTTAGTACTTGTTCAACATAGTCCCTCAACTATATGAAAATGTTCAATGTAATACTTAGTCTTGAATTAATGAAAATGGACTACATTATATATTTTCATATTGTTCAGGGATTATATTGAACATATACCAAAAGTTTAAGGACTACGTTAAACAAATTAAAAATTCAGAAACCACATTACATATTTGGTCAAAATTCAAGGACTATATTAAACAAATTCATAATTCATAATTCAAATTGTACATCGAGTTAAAGTTCAAGAAATATTTATATCATTTTCCCTAATATGAACGTGAAAGTAAATCAAGATCTTGCAATTAAATCAACGCAAAAGAATCAAAGGCATAAACAATGAATAATAAATGACACTAAAAATTTATATGGTTTGATTCGATTGTCAATACTTACGTTCATGGAAAGATCTAGCAATAAATAATTCACTATAATAAAAAAATTAGAATTACAACCACTCATATGTTTGGATATTTCTCACGCTTAGTTTAAGTCAAATTTAAAGTGTTTACAGATAATGCCAAACTCACGACACAAAATCGAAGCTATCTCTATACGGCCAAGAAAAGACAAGAACGTTGTCCTCCTTTTCCTTTATGTGTCTACACTTGTACGGCTCTAGCAAGTAGGAGATGCAAAAGCAAAACCCTTAGCTTTTATTTTTCTTTGACAATTACCTTTTTACCATAAAATAAACATATCTGTGACCCCTTATTTTGTCTTGTAGTGCAAAACTTTTCCAGGTCAAACTTGAAGTCAAATATGGAACGTTACGCTAATAGAAAACAAATCTGATTCGGACAAGGGCAATACCAGATTTTGAATAAATCAAAATCTTAAACGGATCTGATTTTATAAAGGGCTCAAACTTGAGATAAGAATTCGATAGACATGATATAAGGAGATAGGTGACTGCATCATGACTGCATCATGATGATTGACGGCCTGACATTTTACGCCTTTAATTAAATGGAAGATTTATAATATTTAATAATGAAAGCACTATTTAACAAGATCGTGAAAATAATTTCCCAATGAAACCAAGGCAAATTGGTTCGGGGAACTAAAAATACTTTGTTTTGGTCGTTTACATAGCCTTCATTTTAATGAAAATAAGGGAGCTAGGAAAACCCAAAAGAAGAGATCTTTCCCACTGTTTCGGTGAAATACAAACACATTTTAATTATTTTTTTAAATTTCTGATTGAGATATTCCATTTTCACTCGCCAAATATTTTTCACAAGGAAATAGAAAACGAACTAATTGACATTTATTAAGAACCAAATTAGTGATTATTATTTTATGACCCTGCTAGTCATCCCCGTGTCCATTCACCTTACATGTAATGGAGATTTCCCAAGTGCCTTCGATCTTCCCTGTTTTCTTCGAAGTCGGTTTAAAAAATTAATTGTTATTTATATGCATTATAGCAATATATTAAAAAATTATTACCATGGCGTTGACATGAGTAGCTATATTTGTCTATTTAATCAAATCGAAACATAATTAGGTCTCATTTTTTATCCTTTCTAAAACTACCTTTTGGAAGGTAATACAAAGTAATTGACGATTAAATTTCCTTGACCATCCATATGATCCCACTTGCTTCGTTTGAAAAATAACTATTTTCACCCGTTTCCTCTCCTAGAAAAATACGTACTCTGATCTAGTGTTTGTTGGTTTTAAGGCTTGATAGAGATTGAAATATTATATACACACACTCTATATATAGAGTGTGTGTATGAGTGACGGGGACCGACATTGCTTGTGATGGCCAGAGGTGGCTATCCTCGACCATCCGTATTCACCCCATTTGCTTCGTTTGAAAAATAACTATTTTCACCCGTTTCCTCTCCTAAAAAGGCACTTACTCTGACCTTTAACTTTAGAGAATTCCTGATCCATTTTTTTAAAAATCATTTGCTGACGACACTGCATTCATTTAGGTTCTAATTTATGTATAGATTTTGAGATGAGTTTCTTATAATATGAAAAAATGATTTTTTGACTTGATGGTGTTAATAGAATCCTGTAATCACTCAGTATGGATAGTGAAATTTTTAGTTTATACTCGTGAAAGAGTGCATACATATGCGTATAATAAAAAGTGAAAAATTTCAATATGTAAACTGAAAAAAACTTGTTGAATGTTAAATTATTTAGGAAATTGGTTTAAATGATTGTAGGCAAAAAAAAAAAAAAAACTCATATCTAAGTTTGATACGTGAGAGATTCATGAAATTGGATGAAAATTTTCATGAAAATCTTAGATCAAAGTTCCTTTTAATATATACATAAATGTTGTTATCATACATGCATAACCTTTCATTTAACATTGGGGAAATGTGTGACAATGACATGTAGAGAATACAAATAAGAGGGGATTCGAAATTTAAGTACAAAAATTGATTGTGATGCATATCACGAGAATGATATAATTATTTGATTATATCGCATCAATAATATTATTGATATATAAAATACTTTTGTCCTAATACATGGAGAGACTTAGTGCTCCGAAACCCAAATAAAGTCCAAGTTCACCATCAATGCGACTTGGATCATATAATGGTCTGAATGATTGAGTTAAAATGATCATCCAGATTAGCCGCTTAGATTGAAAAACTGCACCAAGTAGAAGAAGCAGTCGGAACACATGGCGGATTCGTTCGCATGGAAATAAAGATGGGATCGGTAGACAGCATCGCTGCATGATTGAAACTGAGAAAAAAATCGAGGCACCCAGCTGTATGATTCGATGTAGAAGAGAGTGGACCCAGCATGCCCGTGCTGTTGGGTGTCAGTAACATTCAAACAGCATAATGATTAGAATCGTAGATTTACATTCGCATTCGCATGTGCCTCTTGTCTTTCCCTCTTCTACTTTTATTTATTATTATTATTTAAAGCCTCGCTCATCCACCTTCTTCCTCGGACCTACCTTTACACAAGCTAATCAGTTGATATGTTCTCTCATTCCTACGTGTGTGCTTTCAGAGATGATGTTGCTAGACACGTCTCTTTTCCGTGCTTTCTTCAACTCTCTGTGGGACAGTGTTAAAACCCTAGGCGTGATGTGCTACCATGGAGATTTGTGGAACAACAAAGTAGGGTTTGGTTGTCTTGATTGCTTTCTTGACTCGTGTTCTCTCTTTCTATATCCTTTTCACAGGTTGACAGAAAGAAGAGGGAGCAAGAAGAGTGAAATCTGTACATTTGTGAGTCTGTGACAGTATGTAATATGTAATAGGAAGATGGCGGAAGAATTAGAAGGAGCTCCGTTAAAAAATTGGGTGTGTGCGGAAGTATGATTTTGATATGGTTGATAGTTTGTGTTTTAATGTATGCAAATGTATGATATAGTTTATATTTGATTAGGGATGGACAGGGGATGAGATGGGATAGTTTCACTAATTTATAGAAATGATTTTATAATAGTTGGAGAAGATGTTGGTGGAGGAGCATATTGATATGGAGTTTAAGCTCATCTCCGGTGGAGGTATAAGCCTCACACACTTACAAATGATGAACTACAAGCCTATTTATAGGCAATTACAACCGACATAGTGTTTTCTTCTTTTCGAAGATAGTTGACTTTAACTTTTTGACTAAAGCTTTCCTTCTTCCACTTGACTTCTTGTTGCCCACGTTCAGTTTCTTCTCCAGCCGCTATTATTGACTTTTATTCAAGGTTTCTCACTTGAATCTTCTCCGACTTGGCTTTTGCTTAATCCTTCGTGAGTCTTCTAGTTTCAGCTAGCAACCGCCATTCTAAACACTTCTGGACAAGTGTATTTTGCTTCTTGATTAAGCTAGCTGGATATTTAACTTCAAGTCTTCCTCTTCAACTTGGTCATTCCTCGTTCTCTTCATGATTAAGCAAGAAGGTTCTAGATTTTGTTGAAAATGGATTACCAATTTCCAACAAGCTCTCTCCAGTCCATTCCAGGGCAGTTTATGAACCGAAATACCCAGCTGCTGAATCGTTGGTTCAAGAGCCAATCCGCACTTGCGGGAGCATCCGATGCGTTCCTGATCCAACGGAGCAGGAGCTGAGTTCGGTTGTTGCTGTCGCGTATCGGACTGAAGGGAGCTCCCTCTAACTTTAACTTCATTTTCTCCACCAATATACTCTTTTAAGATGTATGGAACTTTCAACTAACTCGTGCTTTACAGATTGTCGAGTTTTTGAGCGGTCTCTTCTTATAAAATTCGGTAATTTCCATATTTAGCATGAATGCAACTGCAAGCACGTTCGCCTTATACCTATTTTTTACCATGAGATGGGCGAGAGAACTTCACGCTGAAGATTCAGAGCGTGCATGCTCGTCGGGAGAGAGCCTGAGTGGAGAACACTGCGTTTTATTGTACGTGCACGTATTTCAATTTCATCGTCATCGAGGATCTTGTAGTTTATATAAAAACGAAATGTTTGCAAAGTATGATGTACGTAGAGATTCTGCTATATCCTGATTCATCATTTTGCCGGAGGCACATCGGAGGAGGGCAGGGAATTTCGATTGTGTAGCCCAACATACGGTTGGAAACGTTCGCCATCTGTGCTTAAGTTAGTACTACCTGTTAACAAGTCTACTGTAAACGAACTCCAGGAAGGGGTTTGTCTGCCAGTTTAACCCGGGGGGGCCGATCGATTTGATAATTTGTTCGTTACGAATGAATGAGATGCATAAGGACTGTTCGTCTATCTTCACGTTTGGCTTGGCAAGAAAGTCGAATTTCTTGTCCCCGCTAACATAGGAACTAGCCAAATAATGGTTCACTTAATTATTAATTGATTTGCAAGACTTCAATTTACAATGTAAAAATGGAGAGAAATTTCATATAGACTTGTTTTTTGGATGATGTGGTTGATAGAAACAATCACAGCGAAAGAATTGTATTGAAGCTTGTATCGTTTAGTGGAATTTAAGATGAATTCGATAGATTCTTAAAATGTAATTGGTTTGATCTAGTATAATAAATTTAAATATTACACTTGTTCATGAAAATCATATCATTTGTTGCATTACATGCATTATGCTACATGGAAAGGAATGGGAAGGAAGATGAGAAATTTGAAATGGCTAGGGCTACTTTGTGTTAACAGGGATACATTAAATATTCGTACAACTTGCTAAATGATCAGCTGAAAAGATGTGCCAAATCTTACCATGGTACTTAGGCTTTGTCCCATGTCAATTCGAGTTACATATGTCCTGTTTGTGTCATGCTTACGTTGTTCACGGGCCATATTCTCTCTTTATAATGTTATATTAAACGTAATGTAAAAGGGTTATGGCATGATCTTATTGTCTATTTCCTTTTAATCTAAATTGGAAAATTTTCAATTGGAATTTGAGATAATCTCGCAAATATTTTTTTGCTAAGTGAAGAGATTCTTTTATTTATTTATAGATCCAAATATCTCTATATATTGAACCCACTTATCTAGCACACTTGAATTGATTAATTAACTAATGGCACTAGGCATATGAAGAAATTAATATCTTTTGTTCACGGGTCGTATAAACATAATGTAAAAACAGTCATTGCATGATCCATTGTCCATTGTCCTTTAATCTAAATTGAAAAATTTTTAGTTGGAATTTAAGACTAGAGCCCAACTAGCCTAACGGCGGCGCTTTTGTGATGGTAGGAACCTTCAAATTTTGGCCATGCATTTTTATGGAGGAAATTGGAAGATGTGTCCCAACGGTTTCAATTTTTTATTTTTTATTTACTTCCCATTGCTCCCTATTTTCTTGGCTTAATTTAGGATTAGATTAGAAGTTTTTTTTTTTTTTTTTTTTTTTTTAGATTAGAGGATTTCAAAAGGCCCAAAAAGCACTAATTTGAAAGGGAAACTCTCACCAATCTCATTAAGTGGAATATTTTGAATATGAAGGATTAAAAAACAAATTGAATACTTTACCAAAAAAAAAAAAAATTGAATACTCAAATATATGTATAACCACAAATCACAAGTAGAAAAATATAATCAGTAAGTAAAAAAAATATTTTATAATAAATTAGTAAATGAAAAAATTGCGTGTTAATTTGAATGTCGTAATGAAGATATGCAAGGACCTTCAACATTACGGTATCAATTTTAGGGTCCCATGAGTCAAATCAATGTCCCGTTTTCCATCTTTAGCACTTGTAGCTGACATTGCATCGTCCCTTTTTGGGAAAATACGATGCCATTCTCTACTCATTTCCCAAGACTTTCTCGCACATACTGTTTTGCTAAATGAAACGTTTGTTTTATTTATATAAGTCAAAAAGTCTCTAAACATTGAACCTGTGTATACACGTGAATCAGTTAATTGACTCATGGCACTAGGCATATGAAGAAATTAATATCCGTTGTTCATGGGTCATATCCCATCTTTATAATTTTATATTAAAAGTAAAGTGAAAGAGTTACGGCATGATCCCATTGTCAGTTATCTTTTAATCTAAATTGGTAAGTTTTCGATTGGAATTTAAAACAATCTAGCAAATACTGTTTTGCTAAGTGAAGAGTTTCTTTTATTTATATAGGTCAAAATGCCCCTAAACATTGAACTTGTGTATACACGTGAATTGATTAATTGACTCATGGCACTAGGCATATAAAGAAATTAATATCCTTTGTTCACAGGTCATATCCTATCTTTATAATTTTATATTTAAAGTAATGTGAAAGAATCACGGCATGATCCCATTGTCTATTGCCTTTTAATCTAAATTGGAAAGTTTTCGATTGGAATTTAAAATGATCTCGCAAATACTGTTTTGCTAAGTGAAGAGTTTCGTATAAGTCCAAATGTCTCTAAACATTGAACTTGTATATCTGGCACATGTGAATTGATTAATTGACTAATGGCACTACGCATACGAAGAAATTAATATCCTTTGTTCACAGGTCATATCATATCTTTATAATTCTTATATGAAACTTAATGTAAAAGAGTCACGATACGAGCCTATTGTCTATTTTCTTTCACTCTAAATTGGAACGTTTTCAATTGGAATTTAAGACAATCTCACAAATATTATGTTACTAAGTGAAGAGTTTCTTTTATTCATATATTGGTTTATGTCTCCCAACATTGAACTCGTGTATCTGGCAGACGTAAATTGATTAATTGACTAGTGACACTAGGCATATGAAGAAATTAATATCCTTTGTTCATGGGTCATATCTTATCTTTATAATTTATATTAAACGTATGTAAAAAGATTCATGGCATGATCCGATTGTTTGTTTTCATTAATTTAAATTGAAAAGTTTTTAGCTAAATTTTAAGACTAGAGCCCAACTAGCCTAACGATGGCGCTTGTATGACGGTAGGAATTATCAAATTTTAGCCACGCATTTTCTTGGTGGAAATTGGAATATGTGCTCCAACGGTTTCAATTTTTTTTATTGACCTCCCATTGCTTCCTATTTTCTTGGCTTAATTTAGGATTAGATTAGAGGATTTCAAAAGGCCCAAGCAGCACTAATTTGAAAGGGAAACTCTCACAAATATCATTAAGTGGAATATTTTAAATATTAAGAATGAGAAAAAAAATTAAATACTCAAATATAGATAACCACAAATTACAAGTAGAAAAATATAATCACTAACTTTTCGATTTAAATTAAAAGAAAAAAGAAAAAAGAGACTTTCTTGCAAATACTGTTTTGCTAAGTGAAGAGTTTCTTTTATTTATACATTAGTCAAAATGTCTCTAAACATTGAACCTGTGTATCAGGCATGCGTGAATTGATTAATTGACTAATGACACTAGGCATATGAAGAAATTTATATCCTTTTCTCATGGGTCATATCCCATCTTTATAATTTTATATTAAATGCAATGTAAAAGAGTCACGACATGATTCCATTGTCTATTTTCTTTTTAATCTAATTTGGAAAGTTTTCAGCTGGAATTTAAGACAATATCTTAGATATTGTTTTGCTAAGCGAAGAGTTTCTTTTATATACTTAAATAGGTCCAAATATCTCTGAACATTAAACCCGTGCATCTGGCACACGCTATTGATTTATTGACTAATGGCATTAAGTATATGAAGAAATTAATATCATATGCTCACCAATCATATCCTATCTTTATAATTTTATATTAAACATAATGTAAAAGAGTCATGGCATGATCTCATTGTCTGTTGTCTTTTAATCTAATTTTCAACTGGAAATTAACATGATCTCATAAATACTGTTTTGCTAAGTCAAGAGTTTCTTAAATATATATATAGAGAGAGAGGTTCCAATGTCTCTAAACATTGAATCCGTGTATCTCCAACACGTGAATTGATTAATTGACTAATTGCACTAGCCATATGAAGAAACTAATAGCCTTGGCTACAACTTTGCAAATTCAGTTGAGTGAATGTTCTCTTCCATATTTATTAATAAAGGGCCTGCGTTTGCAGAATGCAACCGCGTGCCCTCTCTAATAGGCACGAACATCATCATTATCATCAATTTCTACTCTCTTCTTGCTTTGCCGTGGATGTACATAGGCCTATGGCCGAGCCGAATTGTGTAAAATTCTTTCTGTCATTCCATTATCCGATCATCATTCCTGGACGCTCGATTGCAAATCAGATGAGGCGCGAGATTCAGAGTTCAAATTCGATTGGCATGGCCTTCGGTGGTCTTAGCAAAGCAACGCTAGCTACGGTTTAAACCCTTGCTTCTGCAGCAAATCAAGAAACTCCAACACAACTAAAACTTTAAGCATGTGGGTTTGCGAATGTCAAGCATATTTCCTGATGGAAATGCTTTTGCATCACGAGATAATCATAGAGGTGAGGATTTATTAAAAAGCATAACTATAACATTCGGTCGGAAACATCTTAAGTCGAACATCGCATCATCAGTTAGTAACAGCTACTGACTAGGGTTTCTAGGCAAATAGATGATATGTTGCCAAGATCTCTCTGGCCATCTCAACCAGACGGAACAAGACCAATGCCGAAGACGTCGGCACACTGAGCGCCACCAAAGCCGCCACTCCAAGAACAATCCCGGGTCTAGCGTTCATCATGCGAGACTGCAGGAACCCCACGATTTCTAATATAATGGAGTCGTAGCTCGCGTAGCAGCGCTTCTCCCATTCCATCCACTCGGGGGGCGGCTCGAGGCCCTGCTCCGCCGTCCTCACCTCGTGGATCCGTTTCCGGAGCACGATCATGTCCCGGTCCACGAGGCGGCCGCCGGAGTACTGGTCATGGCGGTAGTCCTCTTCTCTCCTTGATGCGAGAACCCTTGCACGGGACCTCTTGGCAGCCGCTTTCTTCGTCAGATTCGGGGAGCGAGAGAGGGTGGGGTGGCAAGGAAGCGTCGAGGGCAAGAAGGGAGTCGATTGCATGGCTGCTTAGGGTTTAACGAAAACGCCCCGGGGGGAGGGAGGGTTGAGAATATAAAGATGGGTTTGGTGGGTTGATTATGGTTTCTAAGAAGATGTTGGGGAATGAAATGTGGGGATGGTCGATGGCTGATGGTGCGTTTATATACACTCTGGAGAAAGGAGGAGCTTAACGTGTGACCTAAAGAAAGAATATTAGGAGAATAAAAGGACTTGGGGCGTGGAAGAGCGGCCGGAAAACGTGTCATCAGGAACTGTAGTTGAAGCACGTTTTCTTTGCACGTGGACACATGGCAATTTTTGAATGGTTCAGAGTAGGGATGACATGGTACTTTTAGGGTACCTAATATTTTCTCCTAGACAGCCGCAATCTTCATTGACTTTGAGAGCAAGTATTGGATACGTTCCATTCGATATACGTGAACACGTGAACTCACTCCATTTTAATTATCAGGGATATCACATGAGTTTTATCGATATTGATTGATTAATATTAAGTAGACCGGCATGTTCTGTATGCACACGAGAATTCTTTTGGTGAGTTTTGAGCATTTTATCTGAGCTGACCTCTTTTAACCTTTCCGCATCCAACTGGAAAAATCTCATCCGATCTCTCCGTTGGTCCCTTTTAAGATTTTCCTGGAGAGCAACTGGGCTCTGCTATGATCCGCTTTAAATCGACAAAATCATAGTTTCCAGCACAAAGTAGCACCTCATAAACTCAAACTACCAGCAGAAATTGAAGGTGGCTCGAGCCTGAACCTAGCATAATAAGATTATGGGCAAGCTGCAGAGGTCCTTGCGCTAGAACCGATCGAACATTTGAGCCCCAACCAAGATGATTCCACATTTTTCGTGTCACCGGACGGTTCTCAAGGGAAGGAATGGCAATCTTCTTCTTCGCCTTAGCTAAGAGCGCAATACATAACTAATTTTAGCACCTCATGCAGATTATTTTTCGAACTGGACGCTGCCGGCACTTTCTCCGTTTCAAAGTCGAAGTTGCACACTCCGCGGGGTAAGAGAGAAGTAATGGGTGCGGCTGTCCTAGATACGCGATCTTTCCTTCAATGCTCTTAGTCCATCAACTCGTTATTGGTTTTACGCAGCTGATGCGATGCAATCTGGTTTTACACGGCTGATGCAATGCGATCCAGTTGAGTAATTGCATTGTATATGAAATATATCTTCTTGAATGCAAACGACTTGTTTCAATTGGCTTATTTCACCATGTTTCGCCCTGTGCCGACATTACCACACACTGCGTGAACAAAGTATTTCGATATCCGATCTGATCATAAGTTTCACATAATACAAAACAAGCGGCACACTTTATAATGATTCCCAAGGAGAACTTATGAACCCATCTCATTTGCAATGAATATCACAACAAAAGGCATCAATAAGATTAAAATCTGACCGAGGATTAACTATTTGCCTGACGGCCCTTAAAGAAGGTATATGAAAGGTGATATTCAACTATACCATACAGTGCAGCCAAAAGGAAGAATGATCAATGATGGGGCAGACCGAGTACAACTAATCCCTCCGCCGTCCACATTGCCAGGAAAAATCGGGCGTTTACACGTACACTTTCATAATGCTGACGACAAAACAAAGAAAAGAACAACCCAGGAGATGCTTCTCTCTCTCTCTCTCTCTCTCTCTCTCTCCACCTCAAGCTTAGGAAAAAAGAGTCAGATGCAGCACCAGAAAACAAAGCTAGCCCACTCAAGAAAAATGACCATGTATGTCTACGTCGGCGTGCACTCTGACAGTATCCACGGACGGTCCAGAGGTGTCACCGTCCAACAGAGGCCAAAGATCTCCTTATTCAAGGCGTGCTAAGCACCAACAAGTGACACGTACCATTCCACACATGAAGATGTCAAGAAGATGAGAAGAAAAAAATCCAATCCTTCCGAATTTGCAGCTCAGTGCGCGATGGGATGGGCATCAGTCATCGAGTTATTCTAATGACCCTTTTGTCTGTAAAGCGCCACAAGATCTAACCTAAATGCCCCAAGTTAAAAAATTGTGTATATTTGCATCACTTGTTGAACATCAAGCGTGTCTTTGGCAATAATTACAAATGAAGATACAGTATCATGAGATTGCGAAATTCATTCTCCCCCTCCTCCCCCCCAAAAAAAAAAAAAAAAAAAGAAGACAGATATCAATATACAGGAATGAGGCCCTCCAATATTGCAATCTCATCTCCCCTAATTGGCACCTGTACGAGATAAGTTAATGAATAATTGGATGTGGTATGAGACATCATTAATGCCCAATTAGCTACAAACCTTCTAGGATAAAGGGATGGATTTGGTCAACAGCCGGTGATTCAAGCTGTTGATTCGGTTCAACTTCATTGGACGGAGACGGCTCCTGTTGCAGATTTTCCTTAGTTTTTTCGAGCCCTAAGTGTTCAGGCTGCAAGGAAGATTGGTGAAGAGGCCGGTACTCGAGCTGCTGGTACTTGGGTTTGTTCTTCTTAAGGAGTACGTAAGTGGTGTAATACCAAAACAGCAGTATTCTGCTTTGAGCTATGACTGTATCCCGAATGCGACTCCCTGCAAATGACAGCCTTTCAAGTGCCTGCAAAATATAGAAACACTGGGTCACGCAACTGAAGCATTTATCAATGCTTGGCCATTTAAGGCAGCTATCCAAATCCTCCAAGTAATAACACATTCGACAGATAATTAAGGTTGTGAGCAAAGCATTTATCAGCAACTTCAAAATGTGAAACCCCTCGTCTACTCAGTATAAAGGAAAGGCTGTGTGCTGTGTGTGAGAAAGGAAGAAGAGAGAATACTCAAAAAGGAACTTATTTTATTTTTTCTAGCCTCTAGGTCTTGCACATCTCCTTGACAATATTTATACATTTGACAAATAATTGCAGAGAAATATTAAAATCTACTCTTGGCTCAACATTCGCCCATTCAATACATAGTCAAACTAGCAATTTCCATAAAATTCAAATTTCTAGTGCGTCAGAAGATTGAACAAGTTTAATATCCCACAAAAAGTACCTTGCCAAACGTCCTAGGATGAATGCAGATTTTCATGACACGTTAAACTCCAAAAAATGGCCACATTCTTGAATTGCAGATTTTCATGACACGTTAAACTCCAAAAAATGGCCACATTCTTGAATTGCAGATTTTCATGACACATTAGACTCCAAAAAATGGCCACATTCTTGACTAGAATTTGTGAATCATGGAAAAAGCCTCAACAAATAATTTTGATGACTGTATGTAACATGCAACAGGTCGTGAGGTGTCTTAAAAGAACTTCAACTGCTCTGTTACCTGTTCTCCAGTCTGTATGTCAAAGGAATGCTCATGGTCAAACTTAAGGCCACTAAATTCATTGATGCAAAGCCCCTGAAATGCCCTGAAAGCACAGAGCCAAAATTGGGGTGAATCAATCAACAAGATCATTTGTTAATGAACCATAAATTGGAAAATATAATGCGTTTACCATCTGATAAGTGAAACATGAGGAATCCAGCGGAAAATTATTGGTGTGTTATCTGCATTTACGTAATAGCCACCAAATACAATGAATACTGTCATTAGGGATGGCCCCAGTGCCATTGCTGCTTCAGTGGTTGGAACCATTGCCCCAACTGTCAGTCCCATTGCAGATGCAGCAAATGATTCCACTGTCACAACTCCGCAAAACTTTCCAAATCTGAAATCAGAATCCTCCAATATGAGAGGTGAAGCAACCAAAAGGTTTAACATGCACGCAATTTTCTGGGCATAAGATTTTTAGAGATCTTAAAATGCAATTAACATTTCAGCAGGAAACAATTTGGCCATAGTTGGTGATCAATAAAGAACCCCAAAGAAATAAAAAGAAAAGAGAAAAGCATACTGATAATGCAAAATACATGACCAACCATGTGCTTTGACATACAAGAAAACACAATAGCTTATGCTCTCTTCTTTTGTTTTTTGACACTCAACTTCCCTGTGCTTCATTTAGAAGAGTAAGACATACTGTTTCAAGTTTTAGATGATCGTGGAAACACAGAGACATTGTTTGGTATTAAGTTGAAGAATTACATGCTCCACATTAAGAGTCAATAATTAAGCTTGTCAGCAACACTTCTTAGCACACTACCTTTAAGCATCACAAATCAAAGTATAAGATGTCTTTAACTTTTACCAAATAGATCCTTAAAAGAAGATCTCCGTGTTAATGTTAATGTATCCTTTTTGTAACCAGGCAACAAGTGCAATGAGCCACAGCGACCCCTCACCCAGGTGCCATTTGTTTTCTTACTAAAATGCATCAAGGCTGCATCTCCCTATGTCTCAGGAAATTTCATCACCATATTCAACGCCTACATAACCCCCTATCCACTTTGGACAAAGAAGTGCAAGTGTTATCCTTTCACCAGTATCCTCTTTCACGTGCCAACTGGGCACCATATAAGTCCACAAAAGACGTTCAAACATAGTTTCTTCAACAAAGTGGAGAGATGAGTCAATGATGTTAGTTGATCTGTAGCCATATCAGAATACTGCAGTGCCGACCCCTCAATAGCACGGTTGGAGAAAGGAAAAATGAGATAGATATATCACTTCAGAAAAGTTGCATCTAAGATTTGTTTGCAGTTGAAAAGAGAAGCCTTAGAGGAATCTAGTTTTATAAGTTTTTGTGTGGCCCTTATACCTCTGCAAAAAGCCCCATATGAATGGAAAAGGCACAATGTCAAGTATGTTGCGATTTTTTTAATTTGTGACCCAAATCATATGTTCATGTTCACACAATCAAATACAAGTTCATATAGAGAGAATAAGCTAGACCCCCTTCCCCAGATGGCAGACGTAGAAAGGGGAGATAAAAGGAGGGGAGGGATTGAAATGGAATATCCTTAAGACCCACCCAAATAAAAACAAAAAATGCTGATGATGAACATACCTGCACAAATTTGGATGAAGACGTGCCATGGGATACAGAACGGCACCAAACAGAAGGGGAAATGCCGCTCCAATTGGAATTTCAGCTAACAGTTTGGAGAGTAAATAGGGTCCCAGTGCATATGACCCCTTTGCCCTCTCTCTATCTACAATGGCACGTTCCTTTGGAAACACCCCTACAGTCTTTGTAAGTGCAGCCATTGCAGTATTAATTGCAGCAACCTGTTGCAGGACAAGAAGCCTGAGATCTAAAGGCTCTTAAAATATTTCAGGCGTTGAAGAGTTGATTTTATAGGTTTATTCACTAAGCAACTTCAGGACAGTGAGATTAAAGAGTTGAATTTGCAACATTTTGCTGCATTTTCCCTGTTAATCCTTCAAGCAACCTGACATCACAATGTCCTCCAGTATATTTCCGTTACCAACAATAATAAGATTCCCACGGTCATGACAAAACCATTTAGCTAAACATATTTAGAGGATATGATTTTTGGAGATTGTTCAATGTCTGGACAATTGGTCAATAAAAGTTTAGCAAATACACTACTTACAACTTTCATCAGTCATTCAATGCCTAGAGACAAACACTACACACCACATTCCCCATTCCACTCCTCAGTTGGAAGTGATTACAAAAAATGATTATCCAATAGCCATTAAACAATAACATTAGTGAGATGATTTGATGAAGTGCCAACTGTTTGGTTGAAGTTACTGGCACCTGACATTTCACATTTGTTAAGCTACAGCAGCAAAAATCTCCATTACAAGAAAATGGACTAAGACATGGCTTCTTTATTAACTTCACACTAATCATCCTATATCAATGTGTATCACAAGGCACTCCGATTATGGCTACAGCAACAGACATGATGGTGCCACGCTGTATGCAGCGGGAATTAAAAGTTAGCACCAAGATATGTTTAAGTGGAATAAAATCAATTGCAGCCAGTATAAGTTGCCCACCTCTCAATATAAATCAACAGCAGGTCAAGGTCAAATTTGGAGTACTTTAGCCTAACTAGGAAGAAAACTCATTCAAAGGCAATACATTCAGAAAACAACAGCTTGACCTGAAGCAATCCCATTCTATCTTGTATAGATGTCTGGGATCTTCCCATTCTCCAAAAGACTGAGCCAAATATTATGGCTGATGCAATTGACATATTTGCCCGAACTTTATTTGTGGGTCCATCACGGGAAGCCTGCTCAAGAAATCATTAACTTTCAAATTTTGCAAAAATGCCAAACTACAATGAGGCAGTAAGTATAAATTAATCGAGTACTTTGCATACTTGCTTTAGCGTCTACGGTGCTAGCATAATCTTCTAATGTATTTAAAAATTTATAGCTCAAGGCATCTTGTTAAGAGTTGATCTGAATTCCAAATTATTAGATTTTTATTTGTATGTACAGAGGAGGGAAAGAAACTGACATGTTGAATGAAAGCTTTCCTTGCTTGTAAACAGGTGATAACCAATGTAAGATAAATACAAATGGGGGTTTATTTTTCCAATTAATTATCTTTGCAGCTCTTGAAATTACAACTACAAGCTCCTATTTCATTAATAATCTTGCTTGCCAGGCACAATTTGAATCCTTTCATCCTAATAAAAACGGGGGGAGAAAATCATAAAAAGAAAAATAAAGAAGAAAAGAGGGACAGTTAATCATTGACTTAAAGACCTGCAACCAAGCACGTTTAAGGAGCAACCAGAATTGTCTCCACCAGCCCCCTTTACTTCTAACAGCAGCCCTCTTATCAATTGTCTTCCCATTCCTAGAAATCTCCCTTCTCGTCAGGGAAGTTGCATATAGAATTTCTGATGATTGCTGAGAAAATGATTCAACAAGACCATCTATCCTTTTATGAGAAGAGTAGACACTTTCAGCAGAACTGTAGTCAATGGATATGAGATCAGCCAAAAATTCTGCAGGATTCACATGATCTGGGCAGCTATACCTGTTAAAAGAACGACCAATCAGTCAATGCTTCTAGAAGTACCAAATGCCACTTGGAAGCTCACTTGATAAAAGGTTGGCAAGCAAATATAAGAAGAAGAAGAAGAAGAAAGTAATATAATGGTTTAAGGGAGAACACCCATAAGATATCAAAATAAAAGGATCAACAGAATGGCTTTAGATATGGAATTTAGACATCTTAAGTTCCATCATGCAGCATGAATGAAGTGCCAACGGGCGGATTGTCTTGTTCCTAAAAGGGCACATGAGAATTTTCTTGATCAGAGAAAAGCCCTTGATTTTTCTTATATACCACTTATGCAATTTATAGAGACTGCTAATTAAGGAAGCACCATTCTACTAGATGGCCTGAGATTATGACACGCAAAGTCATACACTCAACAATGATATTAGACTTATCAGTTACTGCCTACACAAAGGAAAGTAGCATGTTGAAGAGATGCAAACTAAGTGGCCAAATGCAAAGCTTTTTACTTAGACCTGAATAAAAAACCAAACCAAGCACATAACCTTGGCTTACAACTCTCAGTTAAGTTCTGTTACAGCTGCAGCTCTGCAGATCATATAGATTTTTGCATCTTTTACTTTACAGCTTATGATTCTTTAAGGGGAGGTGCTCGTCAAGTCCTATGAGTGATGATAACTGTAAACCAAAGAAATGTACCAGAACTTGAGCAAGACAAGGTTTAGTGTCAAACCCAAATTTAGAAAAGTATGCCAGAGGTTCATCACGCGCAGGACCCGAATAGACAAGCACACCCTCTGCTAGCAGCATTATGTCGTCAAATTTATAATAGACTGAACCTCTGGGCTGGTGTATTGAACATATTACTGTGTGCCCATCCTCTGCAAGTTGTCGAAGGGTCTCCATTACTTTCTCTGCCTGAAAGGCATCAAGACCTGAAAGAAGCATGAGGGAGATAAAGGAAAGTTTTTCCAATATAATTGAAGTAAAAGACTAATTAATGTTTGACAGTTGTTGATGGTTTCTTAGTCAGAATCAGACAGATTTCACAAAAATAGCACGTCAAGTGCACATTTGCTGTAACCAGACAATGCTTGAAGTAAAAAAACCTCAAGGCATAAAAAAATATGACTATCGACCCAGCATGCTCGAGCCATTCGTCATTGGAAAATGTGAGGGAAAGGCTACAACATCTAAAACAATCTTGCTATTTAAATCATGTGATAAGATATGCATACACTATTTGGAAAGTACAATACTTGATCATAAGATAATGATAATATAAATAAAATAACCACTTAGCTCGGTACTGGGCTCATGATATGCACAGAGCTAGCAAGGTAATGTTCACACAAAACAAACAATGATTCATGGAAGCATTCATACCCGTAGTGGGCTCATCCGCAAATATTACAGATGGGCTTGCAATTAGTTCACATGCAAGGGATAATCGTTTCTTTTCGCCGCCACTTATCCCACGAACCTTTGCATCACCAACCCTGGTTTCAGCACAACTGACCTACATGAAGAGGAGAAGGGGGAAACAGAGCAACAATCTGTCATACATTCTCAGACATGAAAAGCAAACAGATTTATCACCAGTGAACTAGATAGACAAGAATTATTGCACTTATGCTAACAAGTTGAATTGCACATGCACAAGTTTCGTGCACAATGAAAACATCTCATAGTAGTCCATACCAAGCCTAGCTTAAACAAGAGGTTGTTCACATATTTTTCCCTCTCCTCCACAGAATAAACCTCTGGCAACTGAAGCTCAGCAGCGAGAGACAGTGTCTCCCTCACAGTCAATTGTGAGAAGAAAAGATCGTCCTGGCGTATATAAGCAAACCTGCAACAACCATACCAAGTGGAGACTATGATAACATTCAATATAGGAACTACTATAAGATCCAGTGAAAACGTCCGTGAGACTGACTACACACTTGTAAGGTTTATTTGCTCTAGGCTGTCCGTTGAACTCCAAAAGACCTGACAAGTGCAATCGGGGTGATGCCACTAGCTGACCAGCTAGAACATTTAGCAAGGTGGTCTTCCCTGAACCTGAGGGTCCCATGATGGCAAGCAACCTTCCAGGTTTCGCCTCTCCACTCAAATTGTTAAGCAAAAATCTCACCTGTGACACCATGCAATGCATCAAGTCAATCTACCAAAACAAAATCATTCAAGTGCATTTCCAGCAAACAGCACTTTCAACAAAGCAGCACTGAAGAAATCAACAGCTCTTAAGCCTATTCTAGGAAGGGATCACCGCCCTTTGCACCTGCAGCTAAATTCCTAAGGTCTCCAGTTCTCGGACAGTGCACAGGCAAGCAACTAATTTCGACAAATCATGAGAATTCGAACTAAAAGTTTTGATGAAATGCGGCCGCGCATGTGAAAAGATTGAAGATGCGATCACACTCCTATGGTCACTCATGGAGAGAGCTGACAACAATCAAAGCATAAAACCAGATCATCAGTAAAATTAAACGCAGGTAGCACAATTACATTCAGCAGATAATACTATACCGCCTCAAAGAGTTCATCCGAGCGGAGCGAACCAGTGACTCACCTCAAATCTACAGTTGTCTACATTTCTTTCGTCATTTGCTCAACTCTCACACTTACCCGACGCATGCAAGAAGCACGGAAAACAGCCGAAACATGCGACTCACCGATTTCGAGGGCTTGTCGGAGAGGGAGCACGTGATGTTGCGCCACCGTATGGTCACCGGGCGGACTCTGCCGGTGGCCGGGGCCTCGCCGCCGTCGAGGTCATCGGCGTCTCCGTCGGGGGGCCCGGGCTCGTCGTCCTCCGGCGGGAGGGCGGGGCCGGGGCCGGAGAAGAGGCGGATGAGGAGCGCCACCGCGGCGGCAGCCAGGACCTGGCCGACGCCGTTCCCGCCAAAACTCGCGATCTGGCCGACCTTCTTCGCGCCAAGGCCCACCATCTTTCCCCACCACCTGTGCTCGCTCCCCTCAGTGGTGACGACCGTCCGAGCTTCCCGGCCTCCTTCGGCTATCGTCTGCTCCTTGTTTCAGAGGAATTTTTTTCCTGTCTTTTGTTAACGAGAGTTTCTGTGGGGGCCGCCTTTTGGAAGAAATTTGGAAGATGCCTGCTGTCCGACGCCGTTTTGGACTAGATTTGGGTTGCTGGGAGTTAACCACGGTGAGACACGTGTCCACTTTTGAGGATAAGATGGGTTTTTGTCTTTCTTTAAGTAAAACTCAGCGTTCGTTTTTCGAGCGAGGTCTTGAAAGGAAAGTGGGGGTGGGGAATTGTTCATTAAATCCAGTCAATTCACTTATAAATATTTTAATCGTATTAATTCAGTCATAAATATTATTTAATTATATTTTAAACATTTCAATAATACCAATTTAGTCATAAGCTTATTGTATGATAATTAATTTAATCATAAATCTTCAATTTAGTCATAAACATTTTAATAATTTATCAATTTAGTTATGAACCATTAATTATGTAATCCTTTGATGGAGAAAATTATTTGGAATGACTACATCGGCAAATCATTCAAAGTTTATAATTAAATTGGTAAATTATTAAAATGTTTAAGATTAAATTAACATATTTAAAAAATTTAAGATTAATGTACAATAAGTTTATGACTAAATTAGCATAATTAAAATATTTAAGATTATATTGGCCGTTGGCCGCTGTATAATAGATTTAGGTATTTTTGGATGATTATTTTAAGGAAAGTGTATCGCAATGTGAGATAATCATCCCAATGCCTGACTGATATGCATGTCGCCCTATTTGATATTTACATTTAAGATGCGCCCAATTTTAAATTAATTTGTTGCACTACATATCAATACCTTGTGATATGATATTGTCACTTTCAAGCAAATTATATAGTATACTACATAGTCGTGAGCCTAGGTTTGAACTGAATTTTTGCGTGCACCATAGGACATTGTTAAGGTCATAATTTAGTCGTTATGTACGAATCTGAACAATAAAGAATAAAGAACAAAAGTATTTGATCCTAAATCTCAACAAATGGAAACAATACTATAAGGAAAATAATAAATGGAAAGATCATTACATTATAAAAGCCATCAATCCCTTAATTTTGGCATTTCTAGATTTTGTTTTGTTGATTCACAAAGCAATGCCCTTACATAATTTATAGAAATTCTATGTTTATTGATCATGCTAGTGTCCATTAGGTCGGTGTAAGAGGCATATAGATTAGATAAAAGAAAATATCCTGAAAATTGAATAAAGCTTTAACACAAATCTACTATCAAACTCAAACCGTCAAATTATTGTAGTTTTGGCGTCTCAACTAGTCAAATTATTCAAACCATCAAATCAAACTCAAGTATTAAAAGCCTAATAAAGCTGCATCACGAGGTCAAACTTGACTTGTACCTTGAGCTTGATTAAGTTTTATATTAGATAATAGAGATTCTTCGAGTAACACGTGATTTACCATATTGTGCCATTACTCAGAATATTTCTTTTGAAAGTTTGACTTATGTGATACTAAAATAAAATCTTTTAATGTTATCATTATTGTGACGAAGCGTTGTTGATTACTTTACAAAGTTATTACTATTTCTTTCTTTTTTTTCAATTCACATCAAATAAGCATATAACATCCGGTCGGACAATGTATGCCTCAATTTAGTGTTATATTCGGTTATTCAACAAACATGTATAAGAAGTAAGTACTTTTATTTTATATTGTTCTATCCCAATATGATCGGAAATTTGGTATTTGGTATTTGGTTGTCACCGTTTAAGGCTCCACGAAGCATTAGCCCTCCAGAAATATAAGTTGGGTAACTATAGGTATGCTCAAGGGGTAGAAAAGGACTACAAATGTCCCAGACAACTTCGAATCCTGTTAACGATGGACCAAAGGGGCGGGCAGACCCTACAAACTGTTTGATATGGTGGACTAGATTTTCTTAGACTGGTTCCTACCTAAGGTCATATTCATCCTAAACCTAGGTCACTCTAAATTTCTATTTTGGGTTCATTTTTTTCTTTCCATTTCCCTTTTTGTATTGCAGAAATTTAGGCTCCTTTGATCTCCATACTTAAACTAAATTTATCCACCTCTCTCGATTGTGGCTATCACCTACTCGCGATGAAACAAATTAGTCATCACTATGGCCATGGTCGTTACCACTTTGGCTACTTTTCATGTTATCCTGATGATGACACGGACCCAAACTTTCTAGGGAAAGAATTGGCCTAAATCATCAACCGTTCATGCAGCGGAATACAAACCCCTATATGGAAAACACAAGGTCGACATTATTCCGTATAACAATTAGTTTACGTTTTCCTATTTCTCGAAGTACATGACTGATATGGCCTGTCCTCAAAATTGCGTGGACCGACAACTTTGGCTTTGTACCGGCTCAACTTGTTCTGGCACAAATTGGAACGAGTTGGGTGGTAGAATGGGAGGCCAAACATCGTTTTAGGACATATTCATTGCATGCCACAATAATGGTAGTCTCACATGGGCCAATGTCATCAATTACATACTACTCTCTCTTCAAGTCTAATACATTTAATTTACGTCCCCGAAGGCTCGCTATCTTCATCCGTTCAGAGAACGGCCACCACAAAAATTTGGGCGCTTATAAAACAATATGAGGGAATTTCCAAGAGAATTTAAGAGGGAGAATAGACCCTGATAATGATGTGATCGTGGCTATCGATATTTTTTACATTTAATAATCGTCTTTGCTTAGAGCGGCCCTCGTGATTTACGTCTAAAATATGCATTTCCCAAGTTATGGTCCAAAAGTGGCGATATTGTTCTTCCCAATATTAGAAATTTGGAACTTGGAGAGGTGCCCAAATCAGGTGCCCAACCAAGGTGTCATCGCATCTATTACAATTGCAAGAACCTGGCATCTCGTAATTTTGGTTCGCAGTTAGTGAAAGGAACTATTCCCACCAAATATTAGGATGCTCTACGTGCCCAATAATATTAATTAGGATTTTATTAACGAGTGATTCGAGATATTTGCTAATCAACCGGGCTTAATAATAAATGTCTTTATTTTGAATATGCCAATTAAACATAATAGGAGAAAGATAGTGTACTGGAAACGACGTACTTTCTATATAAAAATGCTTAACAAGTAACTAATCCTATCATTTAAAAGAGGTTTATTTGATAAATGCCTTCAATACACTTGTTAAGTAATCAAGGAAATATTATGGTTTTCAATGCACATAATCAGTATTTTGAAAATTGAAACTTTCTCTGATTAAGTATTATTACCTAATGAATTATATGCAGGAATTATAATCAATGAGACCCCCACACTCACTGGCAACAACTACAACAGGCAGAAAACCAAAACTTGTGATATACATCTTTTTGGCTACGTAGCATGATATGAAGACATAAAATAAACCTGCCTATAAAAAGACACGAAGACGACGGTTTAGTATGAACTAGTAACTTCGTTTTCATGTCCTTGCGGGCTTCTTGACTTCGTTGTAACACCCCCCCCCCCTCTCTCTCTCTCTCTCTCTCTCTGCGTTTATTTGTGCCCGGAGTTTGCACCGGGTGATTGCATCGACTGAAATTGAAGAAGAAGAAGATGGGGGCTCTTGATTTTTTATCAGATTTTTGCACCATGTCTACCCCAAGAAAGAAGCGCAAGCCGATGCAGGTACTCATTTTTCTTTCTCT
Organism: Angophora floribunda; assembly: GCA_014182895.1. NCBI lineage: Eukaryota > Viridiplantae > Streptophyta > Magnoliopsida > Myrtales > Myrtaceae > Angophora > Angophora floribunda. Next base: position 34,521,881 of record CM024706.1, on the reverse strand, counting down.
GTCCACCTTCAAAACTACAGAAGAAAACCACAGAGAGATTTCAGCTGGAAGTTGGAGGAGTTCTCAGGGGGTTTTTAGCTTCAACGGTTCTGTTACATTTTTTTTTTTTTTTTTTTGCCTTCCCTCTTCAGACAGTTGAAATCAAGGTGAAGATGGACTGCGATGGCTGCGAGAGGAGAGTGAAAAGCATTGTTTCGTCCATGAAAGGTACCAAATACGTATCTCGACACTGCAGAGCTCACATGTTGAGCTAATCATTTGCAGCATAAGTACTTATATCTTTTACATTCTGGTTTTTGGCAACCGATTTGGTGCAGTTAACCTTGCGATTGCAAGATGAGATGTCATGGAAGATAAATGAAGTGTTTTACTGACCCAGAATTCATTTTCGAGTTAAGTTGAGCCGGGTGGACTTTCTTTCTATATGAAAAACAGGAGAGTAATGACGAATTCGTGACACAGTAGTTAAGGAAGGAGAACTTCTGAGCATCGACAAGGTGAAGCAAAAAGTTGAAGGAGACATTAAATATCACTTTTGACCCATTCCCTCTCTTCATCCACCTCCTCCCAGAAACCCTAGCATCATAGGTACTGCGCTGTCACTAGAGCCATAATTTCTTGTCCCGATGAGTCTCTCGTTTGGAAATCCTTTTCTTTGTCCCAGTAGGCCATGTCAGCATTGGGAGGAGTGCTCAATGTATGAAAGAAAATTTCATTGGAATTCTGTTTACTAAATGAGTTGATTGAGCATTTAAGTAAGGTCAACGACTTCATACATGAATCTCCTTCTTTAATCATCACTATGTAATCTTATGGATCCTAATGGTACCTGCAAACCGGGGACATAGATATTGCCTTTATGTCTCTTTGTATCGTGAATTTGAACTTAAAAGCAGGGGCCATCCGACGGCTATATTCCCTAGTTACTTTAATATTTCATTTGCACTTTCTTAGATTCCATCAGTTCTTGAGGTTGGACATGCCATACAAGTAAACCCTAGCAAAGTATCTATATGCATGTAGGTATTATAAAAACCATGATAATATGATAAACTTGTCAGAGTCATCCGAACCAAATCAACCAAAAAACTATATAATTAGTAGCACAGGTTGAATATTAGATGGGTGTGGATCGAGCCAGGCTCTTGGGTCGGGTTTAATTTGTTCTTTAGCCTTGTCCATAACAAAAATTCACGTATAATATTTGTGGGATGGACCGGGCTTTACAACTAAATAGCCTCATACAAGCTCATCCAAAAAATAACCTTCAAGCCCATTTGACCCGGATGGCCTAGTGGGCCGCCAGGCCCCATGATTAGATCTAGGAATATCATTTCACTTGCATTTATTTCTTCTTTAATACATCTAAATCACGTGTGACATGATGAGGAAGAGAGCTGAAAAAGGTATGAACCATAACGGTAAGCTAGTTCATCACTCATGTTGTTATAATATGATTCCAATTTGTCATTGATGCATCACCAGTGATAGATCGATTAAGACATACCTAGGCCTTATTCTTGTAAACCTATCAAGTATGCGTTAGATATAGATTGTGAAATTAGTTCCTAGCAGCTTGAGTTTGGTGAAATGATTAGCAAACATAACCTAACGGATGGATTGCTCGACCTACGCTCCATTTTCAGGAGTGAAATCGGTGGAGGTGAACAGGAAGCAAAGCCGGGTGACGGTTCGGGGGCGTGTGGAGCCAAACAAGGTCTTACAGAGGGTGAAGAGCACGGGAAAGAAGGCAGAGCTATGGCCCTACATCCCTTACAACTTGGTGGCTTACCCGTATGTGGCTCAGGCCTATGACAAGAAGGCTCCTGCCGGTTACGTCAAGAACGTGGCCCAAGCCCTTCCTAGCCCAAACGCCACCGAAGAGCAGTTCATCACGCTCTTCAACGACGAGAATCCCAATGCCTGTTCCATCATGTGACGGCAATGTATCCACACCCAACAGTTCTATGGCGACGAGTTCTTGCCACATGAAAAAGAATTGCGTCGGTGGCGCACATGGCAATATAGTTCGATATAGTTTGTCTTGCAAAGTCGTGGTTCATATGGCATGCGTGTTCAGTATTGTTGTCCATGTGGATGGAATTTGGCAAACCAGATGCCCCATTTGGAAGTACCTTGGGCTGGTTCATGGCAGACTGATTTATATGTGATAGTTCTCGCCCTTGTTGTAGCTCATTGGGGATTGATTGAAACTACATTTTTGCTCGCCATGGTTGTAATAGGCGGAAGCTGTGCCAACCATTTTCAACTCTACTTACGGTAGGAACTATCTCAGGACTGCATTCAGTCGATTTTCGCATGGACATTGTAGAGATGTGAGGCTCTAATGTTGGGGGAAAACCTAGTCTGGAATTGGATGAACATTGAGCAGTCAATCAAAGAGATTGATCCTATGAGTCCAACGTAAGTCTCACGAAATCAGACGAATGTGATTCACCATATCTGTGAAGCCCAAATTAGGTGACATTGGATTTGTTGGTTTGAGCTATTTCTATCTATGAATGCTTTTCATTTGAAGGGAAAGAAAGAGTATACCTCCTACCTAAATGTCCTTACCAAGGCAATGTTCTTTCTAAGAGTAGTTCAATTGGAAAGGTACAAAGAAAAAGGAATGGAGGCCGGAAACAGAGTTGATCAAATGATGGACGACCCATTTAGGCTTAAGACATAAATAAGCGAGTTTGGGCAATACTCTTAAATAAGAAAATCAGCATGTCCATCTTCGATCCTTTCGATCCAACCCCATTTAATGATCACCTCTAGTCTGAAATGGGTGCGATTTACCGTTTTAAGTACATCAAAACGAAAAAAGGAAGAACGTTTTAAGTACTGAAAAAAGAAAACAGAAGAAATCATCGAATGAAGAGGAGGAAAGAACAACGACTTGACAGGCCGAGAGTACTGCTCATGTATTGCCTCTCCTCTTGGGCTTCGCTGGCTGCGGAACTTGAGTTTCTCATGTTACTTTGAGATTGGGGCCCAACGGACTTTTTATGTCAGCATTGAATTTGTCCATTAAATATTTGCATCGCCTAATTTTTTTTCCTACGAGTATAATGATGGAAAGGGGCGATCAGCGCTAAGAACCTCTCATGTATGTCATTGTAAGGGTCTTACACCCGTTCCTAGATGTTTAATTTGATTTATAATTACTTCATACCATTTGCGTTTCGAAAGTCCAAAGTTGAGCCCATCACCAACCCCACCAATAACATTGAGAAGATTTTGTTCTAGTTTTGAAAAAGAAAAAGAAAAGCCCTAAACCTAGCATTTTGACGTAATTGCCTTGACCTCAATCGCTGAACTAAATAAGCAGGCTACTAAACAATAAAAAGGTGTTATTTCGCCGTTTAATTTTCTCCAAAATTGGACGACAACATTGTATGCTACTCTTGCCGTGAAGTTGACATAGTGATGGATAGGAAACGACCTATCCGAGGTTTAGGTACATAAAAGATGTCCAGTTTCCCTCCAGTGGTTCGAGGGGAAAGCATCTCGAGGTCTCCAATTCGGATTTCATTTCAATGACCCATCAGAAAAGTATGACATGGCGATCAATGCTTCTGTCCAAACTCTGTCATCATCATTGCATTTCGGTATTAATTTTTACCAGATAATCTTGACTTGACTTTGCGTATAGCTCTATGCGCTTGCGATCTCTCTCGCGCGTCTGGTTTTCCTCTGTCAACTCGGTGAAGATAAAAGCCCCATCCTCTACTGGACACTGAGTACACAAATGTGGTTAATGCGACCGACAATCCTAGTTTAAGGTTCAACAGTCACCTAGAGTTCTGAAATTGGCCTAATTGAACTTCGGACACAATGGCCTTGCCTTTCGTTTCATTATCATAAGAACAGAAACAGAAGTTTTAATGACGATGGATAAAGTAATTTGCTCCAAATAAAACTACCCTATGGCGACACAATGTTGGAGCTGTTTGGTGGATTGACTGTTTTTTTTTTGGGGGGGATGGATATCCATCGATCATCACCGTGGTCATACACCCACCCACACACACACACTCTCTCTCTCTCTCTCTCTCTCACTCTCTCGTCAGATCTGAGACGACGGAGCTTGATCTAGCCTTGTAAAGACGTTGCTGGCGCCGGGTATAGGTGCGCAAAGAGAGAGAGAGATTGGGGTTTTATCCTTGATGGCACTCAATTAATGGATATTGGCCGCAAAGATGGGTGCAACGGCCGAATGGGCAGGTAGTTCAATAAAAATAAGTGGAGGAATTAGAGAGAGGTGGATGGGGTTTAACTTTTTTGTACTGTTGTATTCATTTTCGAGATATGTCTACATGTATTTGACTTAGAAGTTACAATATCTTATTATAGTTTTCGAAGACGTGAGAAACGCATAGAGGTACAAAGAAGAAGAAGAAGAAGAAGATTATATTTTCCCTTTTCCCCGAAATTGCATGTTGCCTTCACCAAAACCCATGGAGCCAACTTACATACAACTGCCTTGATGCATTAAGTGATAGAAAATCAAGGTGAACCTAACGACAACTGTACCAAGCATAATTTGGCTAATCACCCAAAAGAGGAGTCTATGGTCCTATCCTATTTTCATCCTTAAAAAGATGCAAAGTTTGAACTTGAAAGAGAAATTCATTTGGACAAAACTATTAAAAAAATCTTAAATCATTTGTATTTATGCCAATTCAATCTCAGACTTTTCAATTATATCAACTTAGTCCTAAATCTTTTCATATTTTATCTATTGAATCCATCTAACCAATTTAGATAAAAAATTGTTGACATAAATGTCAACAATTCTATATGACACTGGTCAATATTGATATTGACATTTCTTATAATTTTTTAATAATTTCCATTTTTTTCCTTTCTTTTATTTCTTTCCCCTTTCTTTTTTCCAGTGGCTAGTCATCGGGCAATCGGTCATAGGCCATGGTCGACTAGGGTCGGCCTCACTAAGGCTCACTAAATCTGGTGAGGCCAACCCTTCCCCAGGCTAGGGTGGCCTTGCCCTTGTGAGTGCTTATCCTCACCTATGGTAGTGATGGTGATCCTCGCTAGCCATGGCCTGTAGTTGGTGATCGATAACTAGACATTTGTAGGAAAAGAAGAGAAAAAAAAAAAAAAAAAAATCAAAGAATTATTAAAAAAAATTAGTAAAAAAATGTTCATGTTAGCATTTGTCGTATCACATAGAATTGCCGAATATTTATGTTGACAATTTTCAACTTAAATTAGTCGGATGAACTCAACTGACAAAATGTAAAGATGGTTAAGATTGACATAATTGGAATATTTATTACTGAATTGACACAAATGAGATTTATGATTTTTTTTCAATACTTTTCCCAATTTCTTTGTCCTCACTCATTCGATGATTTGGTCCATCCATTCTGATAAAAGTCTATGCATCTAGATCGGGACTCGTGTGGCCTAGAAACCTCTCTAATGAGATAGGTACTCTTGAAGTCAATAAACTATATAATTAGCTTCTTGATTTCGGCAAAATGGTTATTGGAGTTAATAATGCATAATTTGACCCGTGGTTCGGTCCCAATAAGAAAAGACCCACATAACCAGAAAACAATGAAGGAAAAAGAAAAGAGGAAAAGAAATTGCATCTGACGATGGCTTCATCCATCGTTCTTCCCATGCAGGAGAAGCACGTGCTCATCAAGAAGTCCAAAGGTCTTAACTGGTATGTTCGTTCGTGACTTGTGCGCGCCACGACTTCGCATTACCTGTCATCTGCACAGGCGTTTCATCTTATCCATCTTCATCCCGAAATATGAAGTTCTGTGGCTCCACACGATGAAGGGATCGCGGGGCCTGGTGGATAAGGTCTGTAACTATTATTGCATGGCGGGTTGAGATCTAACGTATGCATCTAACCCTAGGGCATGTGTCATCACTCTGCAAAAATCATTTGACGTCTGTAGATAAATTTTTGGCGCTGTGCTTTTCGGGTCCCACACGCATTGATTTCACCGAAGAGCTTGGCATGTAGATAAGATATCCGTTGTAGATAAATTTCTAAAATGACGATGGACCAAGGCTCAGTCGGCCGTATGCTTTGTTTGGATTCGTTTTTCAAAACTTCCGTAATATCATGTATACCATATAAAATTGGATCTCTTGGCGGTAATTAGAGGGTAGGAAAGGAGAAAGGAACAGCTGAGGCTAATCATATGTGGTTTCTTGGAATTGCACGCGGTTTTACTTGCCTACAGTTATTCTCATTTTCGGAGGATTTACAATATAAAGTATAGAATTGCACAGGATAATTGATTTATCAAAATAGGTGGAACATCTCCTAGTTCCTCGGGAAAAATCCTCTGTATGTAAACTCATTTAGTGGACGGTTAGAGGCGGACAAGGATTTATTTTTTCTGTGGATCTACCAATTGAGTGGCATTGTGCCTCTCTTACCCTAAAAACTAGCTTAAAAGATAAGATTTTCCCTCACATTTATAAACTAATCACTAGCCCCTTCCAAACAACCTCAACACCATGGATTCTTAAGATGTGGTCGACTTGGCGTGTCAGAGCAACAATTCAGATAATGACTTCTTTCAAGAATCTGGATGACATGGTACCGGTTAGGGTAGAACTCAATGATGCTGAAAATAAAGCACTTGGTGCATAATTCATATTATTGCTAGGGAAAGAACTAAATGAATTTTGTTTGTCCGTCCCCATGAGTATATCAAAATCAAGAAATAAATCCTATTTAGGGTGTAATTTATATACTGATTGAAAGACAAATTCGCTATGGGATTTTTGAAGCAGTACTTTTGGATAAGAGAGGAGGAATGTGTCATCATAGGGCCAATGTGTTGGAGTAGCAGTGAGAAGTACTATTGATTTGCCGAGCTGCACGAAAATAGTGGAAAAATATCTCCTGATCTGTCGATGAAAATCCACTCATCCTTTGGTGATATTTTTCTGAGCCAAATCTTTGGCTCATGGTTAGTATAGATTTGCCTCTTTGGCTCTGCCCAAGAATAAACAAATAGCAAGAACGAGTCACAAAATAGACACATATGTAGAACAACGACATGGATCGCCTTAAAATCACTAGCCATTTTACCCAAAAATAAGTACGAGGACCTTAATTTAAAGGAGAGAGAGAGAGAGAGAGTTGAGGTCGCAGCACAGCATGGCAGCGGCATTGAATGAGCACAGGTGCAACGGCGTGTGATGGTGGGCACGGGGCGGTGGTAAAGCCATGCTGCTGCATCGGGGAAGAGGAGAGGGAGAAAAAGAAGGAAAGAAGGAAAGAAAGAAATATATCTTATTCTTCAATTTGAAGGTGCTGGGATTAATGTCCAGCAAAAAACGAAGAACATATGAATTGACCAAACAGACTGGATTTTACATGCGGTGAAATGAATGAAAGGGCAAGTAATGGTGAAATCAAAAACTAATTCGATAAGGACAAAAAGGTCTCCAAACCCAAAGGAAAAGAGGCAGAAGAAAGACACAGGTTCCCAAACAATTATAAGATTCAATTAAGGTTCCAACCTTAAAAAAAGATCCGCCTGTACTTTCATCTACGGCTCTTACAGCTCCAATCCAATCGGCCATCGAAAGCCATCCTACACCATTCGATTTCAGCTCATGATGGATCATGGACGGTTGAAGGAGATTCGTCCCAGCGGAAAGTAGCTCGATCAATTAGACTTTTTGGGGGGCGCATGTGCACCGTCGTCCACCCAACCCTTCTACTATATAATGTTCTAATCCGAAGCTGCATATTTCATACTTTAATAAAAAGACTGGAGAAGCTAGGTTTTGCGGGGGCAGTTGGACATGTCCTACGTATCTTATCTGTCGTTGTAATCAGTCTGTCATGTCCCCTCCCCCCGTCTTATCTATTTCCCGACATAAACTTTGAGCTTTGGAGAATTCTCCTGATTGAATAGGATTTGATTGGACAATAATGTGGTCTGTGATTCTTGTAATCATATACGCAAGCAGGAGTAGCCCTCCCGCCTCCAATTTCGATCGCCTTCTTCGTCAGGGACCTTATCTGTTGCGATCTCATCGTCTTTTTACATCATGCATACAGGTGGCACGAAGCTTAATGAGTTGCGATAATGCGCAATTCGACCTCTCGTGTGATCTTGGACCACACTTCCCTCTAGATATGTCATTGCCCTTATACGTAATTCTTTTCATTTCGTTTCTAGCAAATGCACACGCAAAAATAAATAAATTGATATTTGATAGCCCGAGCAAAATTGTTTTTTTTGTTGTTGTTGCTAAAATGTTTGAATTATTAAACAGTGAATAGAAATTATTGATAAGGAAATACATAAGTTACAAAGGAAATGTATAATAATATGGGGAAAGATACAAGTATTTCGGTTTTTTAAAGGTTATGATAGAACATATAATAATTTAATGCTAAAAATAAGGATAGATTAATAAAATTATTAACTTAAGCATTTGCCTTTGAATTCAATATTCCTAGAACAAGTTATTAGGGACATTTTGGAAAAAAAAAGTTTGAGTTCTTATACTCTATGTAATAGTATAAATAAAAAGAATATTATTGATATCAATTTTTTTTTGATCTTATTCTAACTTTCACTTTCAAACTTTTAGCATATCTTCTTATAGAGTGCGAGAATCAAAACTTATATCTGAAATTAAATTATCCCCATCCAACTTGCTTGAGAAGATGTGAATTTGAACCCTCACCTCCCATTTTTTATATGAGAATGGTGGCCACCGTGACAAATTGGAATAGTCTAACTTTAGGAATGCATGATCCTCACGACCTTCCTAGTGTATTAGGACAACCTCCCGCCCCGGGGGTCAGGAATGCATGGTCCTCGCAAGTGGCTAGGGTCGCTTGAAGGTCACGTCCAATGGCGAGATGTATCGGAGGATAAAATGGGAGAGAAAAAAGTGGAACGAAGGGAAACAGAATGGGAAAATGGAGATGAAGAGAGCAGTTTGGATCTGAGCCATTCCGTTTGCTCGAAAACTGCGGGCTTCTTTAAGCCTGCGGTTTCTCCACCTAAATTCGAAGAAAAGCTATATTAAAGGTTCCCAAGATGTAGCTGCGTCTTCTTTAAGCCTGAAAACTAACGAACCCATCTACCTAATTTTGAAGGCTTGGCATCTCAGTCATTGTGGATTTTGGTCAGGAGAATCTGCAGTTGCAGAACTCGTTTTCTTTTCACCTTTTTTTCTCTAGTCGCCTTGCAAGTGAATCGTATAGCTGAAGATGAATAATATAAAGGGGACATGGACAAATAGTGACAGAGTCAGGAAGTGGTCCTTTCTATTCGCCGTGAAGGATTCTTACGGGACCAATCGCTCCATACTGGCTAAGACAATACGACCCCTGATAAATGAAAAAAAAGGAAAAAATTTACGACCGAGTTGTATGTAATTCCGGCTGAGTCATCTTGACCTCAATTAAGATTCCTTAATTGGAAGGACATGTAGGAATCATATTGACCTTGCGACTAACAGTAAAATTCGACCGAGTCATTTTGCCTTCTTGACTAGAAAGTAGGGGAAGATGGGACGCGGTCATTGCAGCCGCTCCTTCGTTTTCTGGCTATCTTTTGTCGTTGTTAAATAGTTGTCCTACGATAATGAGTGAGTGGATTTTTGTTAAAGAATACGTTGTTTTTATAATTATTTTTATGTTCGTACTAGTAATTGCAATAAGTGTTGGTAAATGTCAGATCGCTGTTGGTTAAAGCGAAAGACCAGTGTCCTTTTTCTTTTATATTTCGGGTAATTTGTTGGTACTTTACCAATGCTTTTATGAAGTTGTCAGCCCTTTTTGGTAGTTCGTGACTAAATAATTTTTGTACTAATTTATTAATTTTCAAATTTACTAACTCTTGTATTAAATTATTGCGCTACATTATAGTAGTTTAGCAAAAGTTAATGGATAGAATCACTAATTAATTTTGTGCTACTGACTCTACTTTGAAATGCATATCAATATTTAATTACTTTGTTGACTTGGTTAAGATACTTGAATTTTTTACAGATTACAAACCTAAATTAACCTGACTCACCGACTTTTCTTCCACTTGCTATTACCTTTATTTGGATTTTCTTAATTTGCCAACTACTCTTATTGTTTATAATCTATTATTTACATTTTTAACCATGTTTTAAAATTACCAGCTTTTTTCTTAGAAATTGCATATCTTAATAATAGTGACTTACTGATTTTTCTTTGATTAATTTACAACTAGTTTCTGGTTACATATCTCATTGACATACTTACCAAGATTATATTTCTTTTAATTACCAATTTTTCTTCTTTTTTTATCAACATTAAATTACCTTTCGTAATTGCGCCTTCATTTTTGCAACTCTTATATAAACTTACTAGCTTTAATTAAGTGATTTATCAACTTTTCTCCAATTAAGTTATCAATAAGTTTTGGGTTACCATCTCTCATTTTGTGTATATATATATAAAAATTGTCTAATTTGGAATAAGCTTTCAAATACAATTGATGGCCCATAACTTCACTTTCAACAATAACTGTAGGCCATTAATCTCGAGGTATGCAAATGTTGATCGACGACACGCCTGAAAATTTTACCCGATTAAACAAGTTCATGAAAATTTGGCCCCAAAAAATAAAAATATATATATATAAGGTTTCAGCAACTTTATACAACAAATTAGTCTCTCTCCATAACAGCTTGTCAGAAATAGGTAAGGAAAGTTTTTTCCAGAAGCCCCAGAGTTCATTAAAAGCATTAGGCAAATTATTAAAGAAACTCGAGAGGAATACTTTTGCAACTTTTATTTTTCATACCGATATCTCACTCAGAACTTTCTTTCAATCTCATTGACTGATCAGAAGGAAATTCGTTGTCATATCAAGGTTTACAAATTATAACAAGGACTTGAACCATGTAAGTTGATTTGCATCGGGGTCCACTCCAATAGCTTCAAAAGAATTTCTGCTAAGAGCCATCAACTGTGCAATCGGTGGTCGTTTTCCGAATCTATTCCACGCGTCGTGCCTATTACGGGCGTTCCAGAAAAGTAACATCATAGATTTCTCTGCTTTAAATTGTGATTGGAATCCGCTGTTGTATTTGCTGATGTGAGTTTTCCAATAGCTACCCCGGGCAACAACGGTTGCCTCTAGCACCACCACTGAAAAGCACATGAAGACCATAATGGATCCAACAAAGTCAAACGAACTCACTCACGAGAATAAACTCCCTTTTCACTGTCGGTTATACTTTTTCCATGTAGTTGTCTTTTCCTTTGGCATAAAGCCGACCTTTAATGCTGTCCGATTTCCTAACTTTCTTTTCTCCGGTAATTGGGTAAGCCCCAAATGCGTTCGGGTAAGTTTTTCCATATCCAGACTTCAGAATAATTCAGCAAAAAAGAACTCTCTCTCTCTCTCTCTCTCTCTCTCTGTGGTTTCAAGAAGCCAGTGGTGGGGGCAGGTTTAGGTATCTCAGTTTACAAGGTTGCAAAATATCGACATCGCAACGTTACTGGCAAGAAAAACGAGGGCCATCGATTATGAGACCGTATATGGATCCGAGGACTTTGAAGAAGCATGGATTATTCTATTAGTAGTATTATTTTTTGAGTGGTCAATTTGGAGAAGATTCATTCGCAGAACAGAAGAGCCCGTCCAACGTCGTCAAGAGGTGGCCAAAGCTCCACCAGCGTCAAAGACTGTTGGTTAGGCGTCGAGGTTAGAAATATCGGGAAAACCATCAGTCAACGTTAAGTTAAACAAGTGAGACAGCACCAACTTTCGATGCGGTTCTCTTCCGTGCTCGTCTTTCTGGGCTTTCGCTCTCCTTTGATTGGCTATTCGAGATGACTAGTGGTTTGACCCGATGGGGCCTTGTTTTCTCGGTGGATGATGATCAACTTCACTTCCATTGACGTTGATCGAATAGACGAGCAAATAGCAGTCACCATACATGTTGGTAGGAAAGAAAACGACTTATACTTAACGGCAACTAACACACGGAAGCAACTATCAAACCCTAATCTCTCTATATCTCTCTCGGCCATGCACCAACGCGTGGGCAAAACCACCGGTCAAGTCAACCTACTTCCGCTCGGTGTCCAAAAGAAAACCCTGATATATACCTCCTTACCTCATCTTTAACCCCACCGTCTTCTCGTCTTCTCCTCTTAAAAACTTCTTAGCTCTTCTCTTCCCTCTCTCTCTCTCTCTCTCTCTCCCTCGAAAGGAAGGATGAGAAAACCTTGTTGTGACAAGCAAGACACCAACAAAGGGGCGTGGTCAAAGCAAGAAGACCAGAAGCTCATCGACTACATTCGCAAGCACGGCGAAGGATGTTGGCGAACTCTTCCTAAGGCTGCCGGTACGTTATTTTCTTTGCCCTTGCCTTACATATGACGTTGTAATTAGTTAGCACTTATGATGTTCGAAAGACTTATTGTTTTGGGGAAATGTAAGGCGAACAAAGACTAAATGTGTGTTCATTTTCTCGTGCATTGATTAGGTCTACTTCGTTGCGGGAAGAGTTGTAGGCTCAGATGGATAAACTATTTGCGGCCTGACCTCAAAAGAGGCAACTTTGCTGAGGATGAAGAGGATCTTATCATCAAGCTTCATGCTCTTCTAGGCAATCGGTATGGCAATATACTAGACCCTATGGATATCTTCATATATATTTGCTTTCTCGAATTTACGCCTACTTATCTGAGTGAATCACCTCGTCCCATTCTATAAAATGTTTTTCCTCTGGAAGTCGCACGTTAGAAACCAGAAAATCTTCCAAAGCAGAGTCGGTGCACTTTTAAACAAGAGAATCGATCTTACATGCTAGGATTCATCTTGTCTTACTTTCGTATTGTCCATTTTTCTTGGCCACAACCTTCATCTAGAACATTAAATGCGCATTTTGTTTTTCTAGGTAAGGCAACATATTGGTGGCATAGATAAGAAAGGCCTATGGGCTTCATTTAAAGGACACCAGAGAATTTGGCTCTGTAAAAACAACAGGAAGAAATAAGAAATATACACAGTGATCAAGCGAAGACGAACATGGCTGTTGAAGAAATTATGTTACTATGATGTTAAAATTAGTATCATGTAAAATCATATCAGTTCTAAAATTTTCTAGTACGAAGTTATAGTTGCATAAAAGTTGTTGACCTAAGTCGTATCTTTTCATATATAGATGGTCGCTAATTGCTGGGAGATTGCCCGGACGGACAGACAATGAAGTGAAGAACTATTGGAACTCACATTTGAGGAGGAAACTAATAAACATGGGCATTGATCCTAACAATCACCGGTTAAACCAGACTCCACCTCGCCTTGAGAGCTCGAACAATGTCTCTGTTAGCTCAGATTCTTCTGGATTGAAGACTCGTCTAAGTCCGCACCAAAAATCCTGCGGTGGCGACAAAGACCAGGTTTCGGACGCTGGAAGTTGTCTGGAAGATGAACCTAGCAGGTTGCCCGACTTGAACCTTGACCTAACAATTAGCATCCCGTCTCCTTCGCCTGCAAAGATTGAGAAAGAGCAAAAACCTATTTCTTATAAGTATGACATGTTGAGGGATTCGGAAATTGCTCCATCACCCACTCTGGTTCTCTTCAGTTGACCAACTGGGCACACCGATTAATCATTAGGCAGATTAGATTGAGCAGGCCCCTGATGAATATTTGAAAATTAGGGCAACCTAGCTAAGGTGCTTCGATTACAATATATGGGATGGCATTTCCCGATTCATATCGATTTCTGAAGTCTAAATCAATTAGCAAGGATTGATATGATACATCAAGCTTAATTTGATGAACTATATACAGAAGCAATGGGCTCGAGCCTGTCGAGAGTTGAATCATATTGACCAATTCCATAGAGAATTGTTCAATACAATCTCTGGAGTGGAACGGGCTTAGATGATGTATTGTAGAGAAGGATTGGGGATTAAGAGGAGAATGGTGGGAGCTTGTGGTTGTAAATTTAATCAGCTAAATAGGGAGTTAGATGCAATTCTGTTAACATACATGTACTCGAGATCTGCCATAGACATATATATATTTATTATTGAAATGTATAATGAGCTAATAACTGAATTTATATGGTCCCTAAAGTTTCTTTCTTTGAAATACGACGGGTTTATTACATGAAAATTGCTATTGGTAAGCAAGAATTCTGAACATCAATCTTGTTATGATAAGCACGCCCACAGAGACCATTATCAAGTACATAATAAAAATTAAGCTCGCTTACGCAGATTAAAATTTTAGCTTTGTAATTTTTTTCTATGCTCCTCTGAATATACCTTGTTGAGAATATTAGCCATCTATGGATAAGGCAAGTTAGCAGCATTATATGGACATAACCCAAGATTCCATCTAGAATATTAATCCCGCCAACTGAATATCTGGAACATATCAACTATACAAGGTTTTAGTTTTGAGGTCTAACTTGAAATATTCTGAGGTAACACTAATGGTTAATTGGTTGACTGACAGAGTCAATACCAACAACCACCAAACATTCCAACCAAAGTTTTATTCCATTGGAAACGTGATTCAAGCCCCTGTTTGTTCCTCCATTCATAGTGGCATTTCCATTTAATTAGAAAAGTGCAGGAGTTTCATTTTACCAGTTTCAGTTGACCATACTATAGATATGTATGAGAGAAATTCTTGACATTTTCCTCCTTAGTGACGAGTTCTTACCTAGAACCATCACTAGCTACCATTCTTTTGTTGCATTTGTTGAATTTCCTGTTCTGGCATGGTCGTTTAAAGCAGATAAGAAAGTAGAAATTAGGTGTGACGAAACGAATTATTCTTATGGATTGAAATTTCAAGTCATGATACTTGAATATTAACTTTTAAATAAGTCACGCTTTTTTTTTCAACCACTGAAGTTTGATATATTCGATGAGTTAGAGGTTTGACTTGAGACAAATCAAGTCCAAATAGAGTTTATAAACCTTTGAGCTTGAAATTAAAGTTTGAAGAAAGGATAATAAACATAGCAGGCAACATATGAACAAAAGAAACCTCCGTTTGCCAGTGAAGTATTGACAAAACACAAAAAATGAGTCAAATATTATAAAACGACCTAATATGCCTCCAATCCAGACCGAAGCTATTTGGCTCAAGCGTTCGCATGCTGAACTTTTACATAAGCACCATTCATAGTTGCATGTCTGTATAACTTGTATAAACAAGATCATAGTTTCACAAGGATCAAAGATGAGGAACTGGAGCAAGATGTGGCTTTTTACTAGGTAGAGACAAGTGTGCCTTTTTGTTTCTTAACAATCAAAACTGATCATGTTTTCTCCATCTCATGTACTATCTCCTTGATTGGCAACTTACGCTGCCCACATCAATACGTTAGGATGTTCAAATATTAAACCATACACTCATCTTATAGGTTCCATTGATTTCCATCTGAATTGGATGTTTTCGATTCAAATCTTTCTAGATCTCTTATCCCCGACCTCTCAATTATATATTTTTCATGCTCAAGTCTGTATTAAACTATACATTCATTTAATAGCTCAAGTTTTCGGAACAATTAATGGTGGTTCTACAAAAATTTACACTAGGTTTAATGAAGTTTGCATAAGGATGGTGTCCGTTTCTTACAACATACCGGACATTCCTCCGACGGTTCAATAAGGAACGGAGGAAATTATAGCTGTATCGAAAGCTGCTTGTTCCAGACAAAATTAGTAAGTCAACATCAAAGACAAATTAAACGGGTAGAGTAGAGCCGAGAAATGAAAGGCTAGGGAGGAAATGCTGGTGTAGCTTCAGTTAATGGTCAATTTCGAGCATGAGATCGTATAAGGCGTGATAATAGAGGAATGTTGACCTCCCCGCATTAGGGTCTTAAAATGTCTACGCCGTATAACACGGTCTTAAAACGGGATTGAAACGGCATATGTAATCCTTGTTCGTTTCTTTTGGTTCCTTTCGTCCCCTTCCTTTGACAAACATGTATCTGTTTTCATTTTCATTCATATTTATTGATCTATTCTTGGTGAAACTACATATAGTTGTGCATCGAAATTGAAAGGAACCGTAGCTAAGAAAGACTGCATCTGCCCTGATAAAATTATGTTGATGTTTCGTTAGAAAGTATCAAATGATTGACCGTGTGACTGGAAAAAAAAACTCCGTACAACAACCTAAGACGTCTTTCCTAAAGTACTGCCCGGAATTGGAAGAGGAGAAGCTAGATACTCCCGGGTATGCCTATGCATCGGCCATAGGAAGTCTTATGTATCTCATGATTTGTACGAGAGCGGACATTGCTTTTGCAGTAAGTAAGATTTGCAGATACCAAGCAACAAGGGAAGAGTACACTGGATCGCTAGTCAATGGCTTTTTAGATACTTGAAGCGAACTTAAAGTGCCAGGCTCACATATCGATCGAGGTGAGGATATGCAATTGATTCGTTGTTTGGAATCTGATAATTAAGAATGGTTAGACACTCGAGAATGGTGCAAAGTCTTGAAAAGAAACAAGAATCTGTCGCACTATTCACTATGGTAGCATAAGACGCGGCTCTCAATGATGCAGTAAAAGAAGAAGTGTATCTTGGAAAGCTTCTTTCTAAAATCCTGATTGTAAATTGCTTTTGAAAGACCTTACTATATTTCACGACAACAATTTGGCTATCACAATCACGAGATAATTGATGCTACACTCATGCAAAGCATGTTGAAGCTTGTAATCACTGCTTAAGAGACATGATTAAGAAGAATGAGATAGATGTAAATGGAGTTGCTTCAGAAGAAAACTTTGCAGATTGCTCAGCAGTGCTTCGCCACCGTTGTACCTGGTGGAATGCCTTTACCAGCCCTTTGGAATGTTTGAAACACGTGTGCATAACATGGGATTGTGTTAGGCCAAGTATGGAACTGCAAGAACTGTTATAAATCGATATAAATCATGATAATAACCTTAATTTTGCACCCACCAGTTTCAGTAGAATATTAAATGAGCTCACATCGTCTGAGGAGACACTGTGTAATTGCAAGTGTCTTAATTCTGATGCATATTAGAGTTGTTCAGAGGACTAACATTTTCATATCGAATGCATCCAGAGCATTGATGGATCAGGGATTTCTAACACATCCATTGTGAAAAAGACTTGGTCCAAGAAAGCACAACGAAACCAAAGCACATGCTTTGAAGAGTTGGAGCCAGCGAACAGTGAATTTAAAAGCTACGATTCTCTTAACAGCTCCAACAGCCTTTCATTTGAAGGAACGAAACTTTAATGGGAACCTCTGGTAAGGGCTACCCAGGAAAGGCATCCAATGCAGCTGCAATCTCTTCTGCATGTCGGTGGGAGCTTGCTTGCTTTTAGGACACGAAACCGAACTTCCACCATGCAAACTTGGCCTCAGTTTCCCAATATCGTAACAGTTGTACAGAGAGTAGTTAAACTTGATTGAAAACGTAGATGGCACGCGCAATATCTAGATTTCATGAGAGAGAGAGAGAGAGAGAGAGAGAGAGAGAGAGAGATGTATGCATGGATGCATCAGGTTCTCAGTTATAACTCTCACCTGCAAGTCTTCCTACGAGAGAACAGTTGCTGTTTGGTGTCCACGGGATGTTTGTACGACCAGCAATAGAGCCTAATGCAGTACATTTTCCTTCATGAGCAGCAGTCATGAGTTGGGAAGAGCGGTTCCAAAGTCGGTCCACATTTCATCTGAAACCTAGAATTTGAAACTTATCTTATTAGAATGGGTTTCCTCATTTTTGGAACTTAAAATCTAATCTGCATGTCTTAGAACCTACCATGTCAATCGTTTCCAAAGTTGATTTCGGGATCTACCTAGAAACTGGCCAATTTTTTTTATTCCATTTATTCATTTTTAATTAAGTAAAATGAAAATGAATGCAATAAAAATCCCCATTTGAGCTCTTGGTTTTCCTGCGTTGCTAGGGGTTACACTGCTTTCGCGCACCGCTTTAGGCGTCTTCTTGGCTTTTCGGTGGGTTATCTTGAGTTCGGGTGGCTGTTCGGATGGTTCGGCCATGAGGGGTGACGGCGGTGGCTGGCGTCGGTCAGACCGAACGACAGACGCCGGACGATGGCTTAGCGACCTCGCGAACGCCGGCAAAGACTGTTGCGGCGGCGTCGGCTCCGTTCGTTTTTTTTTTTTTTTTAAAGAGTTGCAGGAGCACTGGCGAAGTTGAAGACGTCGGGCGTGCATGAGGGGAGATGCAGAAACACGTGAAGAGAAGACCAGAAAGAGAAAAGAATAAAAAATAAGGAAATACAGAAAAAGAATAAAAAAAAAGAATAAAAAAGGAGATGGGGGAGTGTCAGGCGTGCATGGGGGAAGTAATATGCATGCAGAAAAGGACAAAAAAAATATTAAAAAAGAGAAAAAAAAGAAAACATAAAAAAGGAAAAGGGGAAAAAAGAAATAAAAAATAAAAAAATCATAAAAAAAAGAAAAATGGCCAGAAATAAAAACAGGGCAGGGGCATGGGCCGAGGCTTTGTTGAGCGGGCCTAGACCCGCGCCAGACATAGGGGAATGGCTGGGCCGAGAGGAAAACTTGGGAATGGGCTGTTTTTAATAAAATTTTGTGGGCTTTTAATTTTGTGTCTTTTTCGAGCGGGCTTTTGAGGGAGACTGCGGCTCGGTTATTTTGGCCCAACCCGGACCGACAGGGCCCGGGTCAGTCTAGTAGGGCCGGGTCCTTTGACCCGGTCCGAATTATTTATTAAAAAAAAATCTATTAATATTAAAAAAAAATCTATTAATATTAAAAAAATTCAGAAAATATAAAAACATTAAAAAAATCATAAAAATCATAAAAAATTTCGGAATTTCAGAAAATTCATGGAAAATTCAGAAACCTGAAATTTCATAAAAAAATTTCAAAAAAGAAAAATAAATTTTTAATTAAAAAAATCAGAAAATATTAAAATATTGAAAATTCCAAAAAAATTTCAAAAATCCCAAAAACTCCAAGTTTGTTTTAGAGTTTCCTAAAAAGCTCTAAAATAATTCTTGAGCAATTTTCTCTTAAAAAGTGGCGGAAAATCATCGCCCAAGATTGTCTTGAAATTGGGACAATGTCGCTGAAACTTCACCTTAGGGTTTAAATTATCTTCGGATACAATTGCCCTTGAATGCATGCTTAGGATGCGATGATTATGGTTTCCCCCTTAGTTTAATTAGGATTTTTATTTATTTATCTCTTAATGCTTGTGTTTATTTTCGCCTGCAATTTATTTAATGCTTTCTTTAATTGTTGATTGCTATTTTGATGATTGCGCACCCGCATGATCACCTCACATGTTAGTGGTTAAGTCTAAAATCAATCCAAACTGTTTGGTTAAAATCCTTTTGAAATGAACAAGATTAGGTACCGAAAGGGCACTAATTAGTTAATTAGTGTAATCAAGTCCCCGACCCTAGAACCTCTGGTTACATAGAAAGTGAGGCCCACTCCCATGCCTCACTTGGTTTCTAGCCGACCCCAATAGGCTAGTGGCGACTCCTTATTTGAAGATTTCCATAAACACCCAGTGTCACGCGGGGTATGGGCTTGGGAGAGCTCGCGTCTAATTAGGGGTCCTAGACCCATTCTTTGGACAATACCCCTAAACCTATTTATTTAGATATTTCTTTCCCATCCGGGACGAAAAAAATAGGTCGCGACAATCAATAGCAATCAATTATAAAAGATGAATATGTAAAAATATAATATCGCATTTGCTGCAAAACGTAAAAGATTATTCACTTATGCTTTGTAGATGACTTGTTCTTCTTTGCCTTGTAGATGCTCTTAAAGAATTCGCTACTCTCATAGGACTATGAATTAATCTTGACAAATGCCAATTTTTTTTCTCTATGCTGAATGAGGATGAGAAGCTCCTTATACTAGACCATACGCCTTTTTCCACAAGTACCCTCGCTATCAAATGCCTCAGTGTTCCCCTTTTTACTAAAGGACTACTCACATAGATTGCAAGAATCTTATCGACAAGATCTTTAAGAAGATTGAAAGTTGGGGAATGAAGCATATGAGTAATACATGGCGTCTACAGCTAACTAAATTGGTCCTTATGTCCATTTGCACCTATTGGATACAAATGTTCCTACTTCCAAAGCAAATTATATACAAGATTGAGAAGAGGATTAGACATTTCTTATAGACTAGTTCTACAGCAAATCATGGATCACACATGGTTGCATGGCACGTCATTTGCTCATCTAAAAGGGAAAGAGGATTAGGCGAGCATATGGAACATAGTTTTGTTAGGCTGCACGCTGTGGAACCTTATTAATCAACCATCTTCTTCCCTTTAGAGCATTTAGGTTCACATCACAAAATGCAAAGGTACCCTAATTATGCAACTCGCATATGAGTAATACATGGCATTGACAACACTAAATTGGTCCTTATGTCCATTTGCACCTATTGGATACAAATGTTCCTACTTCCAAAGAAAATTATATATGAGATTGAGAAGAGGATTTGACATTTCTTATAGACTAGTTCTACAACAAATCATGGATCGCACATGGTTGCATGGCAAGTCATTTGCTCATCTAAAAGGGAAAGAGGATTAGGCGAGCATATGGAACAGAGTTTTGTTAGGCCGCACGCTGTGGAACCTTATTAATCAACCATCCTCTTCCCTTTAGAGCATTTAGGTTCACATCACAAAATGCGGAGGTACCCTAATTATGCAACTCGCATATGAGTAATACATGGCATCTACAGCACTAAATTGGTCCTTATGTCCATTTGCACCTATTGGATACAAATGTTCCTACTTCCAAAGCAAATTATATACGAGATTGAGAAGAGGATTTGACATTTCTTATAGCTAGTTCTACAGCAAATCATGGATCGCACATGGTTGCATGGCAAGTCATTTGCTCATCTAAAAAGGAAAGAGGATTAGGCGAGCATATGGAACAGAGTTTTGTTAGGCTGCACGCTGTGGAACCTTATTAATCAACCATCCTCTTCCCTTTAAAGCATTTAGGTTCACATCACAAAATGTAGAGGTACCCTAATTATGCAACTCGACATTAGGGGTAGTACAGCTTAGAGTTGGCAATGTCTCCTCAAAGTACAACATGTTCTATCTCAGGATAATATTACTATGATATATATGACGAACTCTGACATGGTGGTATGATTGTGGAGTGGTACAACCTAAATTGGAGTAAAGGTATTAGCAAACGTAATTTTATTGGAAGGCTAGTTAACATATATAGACTACCTACAATAGAGATCGTAGCACGATAGATGACCTTAGTTAATATCCAGTGTAACTTCTACAAGGCTAGTATAGAATACATAACTTATCTATTCTTCCAATGTGAATAGATAGGCAGTATTTAGTATAGTCTCCCCACGCAACATGGGATTAGGCATTCTTTAGGAGGATAAAATGAGGAACTTCACTGAATGATTTGGGCAACAAAGGGAAAATATTTGGTAGTGAAACTCCTCAAGGTATCTTTCCTAGCAACTACATATTGTATTTAGATGGAGCACAATTATAGACGGTTTCAAAACAAATCAACAGACATACATATTGTTTTGGCCAAGGTTTGTAAATTTGTAAGAGGTAGAGCTCTACTTTACCAAAAAATTAAACATTCCCAGTCAAATGTTGTATTGGCTACTATGTGGAAACTTCCTAACTTCATCTTTTTGAATTATTATCTCTATTTGTAATGCCAAGGAATGCTCCTAAGCTAATATATTTCAAGTACTCTATAATACTTACATTTTCAACCAAAATAATAATAATAATAATAATAATAATAATAATAATAAGTTCGAAACACATAATGTCAAAAGGTTCCTAGTTCCTGGTTTGGTGCATACCCAAGAATTGGGAACCGAACCACACCGTCTTGATTCCACTTTTTTTTGAATCGGTAACCATGAGAACATGGAACTGGACTAGTTCCTATGGCCGATTTGGTCCGGTTCTTGATTTTACCCTAAACTTGTACTCCCCCAAGTCACAAGGAGTCAAACTTCATGCAAATTGTAGTTTTAGAATAACTTGAGGAATTGGTTGTGCATTTCAAGATGAAAATCAAGAATCGTTATTTGAGTATTTCCTTGTACCTCTCATGTCATTACTGAACAAGTATAATTTGTAATATCTATAGTTATTTCGAAATTACTTCCACTAAAAAGAATATCTATAGTCTTTATGTCACCAAAGAGACTAACATAACTTTCAATATATTTAATATGAGTATCGAAAACTACCTCACTAGTTAACATCCGATTGTGGAACGAAAAATGCAATCAACAATGAAATTTTTTTTATTGATTAATTATTTTAAGTTATACAAATGATTATTTTTTGAAAAATATTTTTAAAATTATTTATCTTCTACAAAATAAATGGAGCTTTAGTATGTGTATCTTTTTCTTTAGTTAATTCTCTGTATCTTTTTAGATCTGTTGCTTGGCAACCTATGTGGGAAATATCAAAACTGTCTGATGTCTCATTTGGGCTGCCCATAGGAAAAACCCATTAAACCATGACTGTCTGATTTGGGCCCTTTGAAGAGGCTGATCGTTGTTAGCCATTTTATGGTCCCTTAATCCCGAGACCAATCACCATTCAAACCAATGCTGAATGGGAAACGGCCAGAAATCCACGAAAATAGCTGGTTCGAAGGGAAAACAAGATAAACAAACCTTGGTGTCGGACAAGTGTGTCGGAACAACAATACATGCCTCGCCTCGCACATCCACTCCAGTCGGATAAAGAGTTATGACTATCGAAGGAACACAAACGCGCAAGTTTTTATTTTGAGATTATCTGTTCGACTTGCATATGTTCGCGATACTCAGCCTTTTGCAACTGTTTCCGTGCCACTTAAATGACCAAAATGATTCTAGAAACAACGTTTATATGGGAAAAAAGAGAGTCAAACGTAGCCGTATTAAAAGGGTTTATCACATTCCAAGGCAGCCAAAAAAACCCAGTGCCGGATTCCCTAACCCGTCTCATTTTCTTAGGGGAGCCGAAGCCGTCATTCCATCGTCTAAATCCTAATTAAGCAGGGTCTCATTCCCCATATTTACGGTTCAATCAAGGAATCAAAAAGGCCATGAAGTCAATAACGCCATCGGTTAAAGGATGCACGAATTGCGTTGCACGAGGACTACATGAAATTGTTTGACCATACATATATCGTATATGATGTCATGTCATCTAGATACAAAGATTTTAGTAAAAAATAAGTACCCTTTGCATTGCTCTACCCATACTATGGTTTTGAAACGGTTCATGGTTCCTACAGATTGCTCGGTCCTTGTTCTCCGTCAACTTTCGAGACAAAAACCCGCTTGATCTTCCAATTTGATTGGCGGAGTACTCTCTCTTCGTTCAAACATTGACAATTATCCGAGTCTTGGAGCTTCCAGAACTGGCTAAAGTCTCTCAAAAATCGACGTCATGGAAAGAACCTTTCCATTCCCGAGTCACAACCAATGATCTTCCCGTGATGCATACTAGCTTTAAATCAAATCCAGAGACAAATTTGACATCCTTCTCGTCATCGTAAGCCTAACTTAACTTCCTGAATGTCGATCTCCGTGATAAACGGGGCTGAGATATATCTTGGAGTGCGAACTAGCAAAGGGATTAGTCAGCCATAGTACGTTCCACGTCTCACCATATTATACAACAAAAATTATAGTCAGACATCTGGATTAATTATTCAGCTCAAGACAAAAATATCTTAGAATGCGCATTTCATTCCTCAGAAAGTTTTCAAAGTTGGCTTCCTAATTGACCAATGACCCTCAACACCTTCTATAAGATAGAACTATAAAGACACCCCTGATTTTCTCCCCAAAATCAGAGCTCATTCACTTCGTTCGGTAGACAAATTTTGGCAATTATTCTTATTATCGCCATGGGAAACGCTCTAGGAGGAGCTACAACAGCCAAAATTATGAAAGTATCTGGCAAAACGCTGAAACTGAGCATGCCGGTGCTTGCCGGAGATGTTGTCAAGGACTACCCGGGTCACATGTTGCTAGAGTCTGAGTCAGTGAAAAGTCTTGGGATCAAATCAAGACCGCTAGAACCGCACCAAGAATTGGAGCCCGAGCGGTTGTATTTCCTAGTGGAGTTACCCAAAGAGGCAGTAAACGACGATGAAGCTGGCAGATGTTTCCAGCTTGGAAACAAGCCCAGCGCAAAAGATAGGCTCGATGGCTTAATGCTGCGGCGACTGGTGTCCAATCATTCTACTATGAGTAGGGCCACCGTTTTGTCGAAAGAAGGAAATGGGCATAGTGGAATGAGGTTGAAGATGAGACTTCCGAAAGCTGAAGTGGTGAAGCTGATCAAAGAAAGCAAAGACGAGGCTGAGGTCACCAACAAGATAATGGAGCTTTATGTTGCGTTAGTGAATGCTAATGACGCTACTGAAGGACTAGGTGGAAGAAGAGCAATTGCCATGGAAGGGTCCAAGGATGTTATGAAGGCTCGCGAGGTACTTTTGGATATCCTGAGACAATTAATCTTCATTTCATGCCATCACGCATCTGTGTCCAAAGGATCATTACAACATATTTTTCCTCAAAAAGCCTTCCGCTTTTAAAGGTGGTAGTTTCTCCAACCTTAATTTAACACATCAAGGTAGTTTTGGCAATATATGACCGGAAGTTCTTGCCCTTCATACTGGAAAATAAAGAATGGGAAATTTTCCTTATGCGTACATATGTTATATCTTCTGTAAAACCGTCGGTACTTATAATTTTCTGTAATTGCAGAAACGGGTGAGGTTCCTACCAGTCTTTGAAGATAAGCAAGTTCCCATGGCTTCTTGAGAACCACAGAGCAGGACTGTTGAAATACCAGAGGACCTGAAGTCCGCTCACTTTTCTGTAAATTTTGTAGTCCATTCACGACTAAGAACTTAGAAAAATGGCGTACTAATCGTGTGCGGGTCGAATGTTGTTCGTATATAGGATATGAGAAATCACAGGCATAGCAAATATGTAGATTTGTAGTGAAATTTACTTTCTCTGAATCTTATGGTGTGTTATAATTTAACCATATTGATATTTTTAACCGAATTTTGGAGATAAAAGAAAAATCAAGTTGGATCAATGGATAAACTTAGGAGGCCTAATGTACTTAGGCCATTACATTCAAGAGTCGATTTAAGTGTTATCACAGATATGGAGTAGACTACCTGAATTTATATTGAATCCTTATCAATGAATCGGATATGCCAATCGTGCGTGATTAAATTTATGAGCTAAACTTAATAAATAGAAACCACGTGGAAAGTGATTTGCATAATGTATGACAAATCCAATGTACTTCATGGACTAATCCGCTCTTTTTCATTTATGTGATTTACTAAGTGTTTAAATTTATACTAGGCTCACGAGCTATACACGTGAGTTCAGGAAACCTAGCGTACCTCTGCACCTTGCATGACAACACCCGTATCATTATTTGTTTTAGACTTATCATGGACAAATTATATTGAATTCATCTTCATCTTTTTCAATTAGTTTTCGACTATTTATGTTTTATAGTAGGTCCCAACTATATACATTTATACATTATTTTTAGACAAAACATAACAAATACTAAAAGGCATACCGTAAAAAGGCAATATACAAATGCACATGGTTGGGTAGGTGTACCCTATTGAAATGAAGGTGAAAACAAAAGAACAGGCAAAAAGCAAGGTTCTCAAGGTGAAAACATATTTATACAGTATTTGTAGACAAAACATAACCTAAAAGGTATGAAATGAAGGTTGGGTAGGTGTACCCTATTGAAATGAAGGTGAAAACATGTTGAAAGAACAGGCAAAAAGCAAGGATAGTCTCAAGGTGAAAACATGTTATTTATACAGTATTTGTAGACAAAACATAACAAATACTAAAAGGCATACCGTAAAAAGGCAATATACATAACAAATGCACATGGTTGGGTAGGTGTACCCTATTGAAATGAAGGTGAAAACATGTTGAAAGAACAGGCAAAAAGCAAGGATAGTCTCATTGTTTCGTATTGACTTTATTCTTATGAAAATCTATGACACGTGGGCATCAATTCTTTCCTCTCATACAATTTGTATAGCATTCGCCATTGGTATTTATTAGGAGTGGCCGCTTTCATGTAAACTAGAATGGGGTCCTCACAATGCCATTGAAGAAACTATGTAACACATTTTCTGGTCAATAATTTATTTCAACATCGTTATCTTTAATATTTAATCATATATTGTCCAAGTTAGGATCAATCGTATTGTCTACTAGTAATATCACAATATTTCAGTTTCTCATCCTAAATCCAATTCTCATGCAATAAACACCTAAATGGTGCATTAATGGATTGATTTGATTTGGAATGAAAACAGAAATTAAAGCATGCTTCTATGCTTAAAAGATAAGTTGAAAATCGAAAATTTTTTGCCATTAATTAGATGTAAAAAGTAATAAAATAAAATAAAAAAGAAAGGGGGAAAAAGTAGTATAAAATCTTATGTTTGTTTAAAAGTCAAACTCTCAAGCCGGCGCTGGAAGCTTTGCAGCGTAACCACTGGGAGCGTGAGAAAAACAAATGGGCCATGTAAAAAAAATAAAAATAAAAAACATGGTCATTTGTTAAAGGCAAATCATCTGAAACATCCGTTCCCAACCCACTTAGATTCCAACCCCCACATGTTCGACGAATGTCCCCAACCGTGATTCAAAGCCAAAAAGCTCTGCATTTGTTATGCTTCACCACTTCAGCTTTGGTTGATATGACAAGTGTCCCTGGAAATGAGATGCGAGCTACCAAATAGGTGGATTATTTTAGTAGGTGAGGAAGGTAAGGAAGGTGGTAAGGGATCAGCCGGTGAATGAGCACCTGGCCAAGGCCATTGGTCCCTTCACTTTCTCAGGGGCCTTGAAGAATCTCGCATTAGAGAGAGGTAGGGAGAGGACTGTGTTTGGGGAATGCATGGAGCCTGTCCAAAAAAGGATTGTGGCAAGGACGTGAAATGGGCTACGAAGGTTTTGTAAAACAAGAGACAGAGGGAAGAGATTGGTGGGAGAAAAAATGACCCTCGTGGAGGTCTCTGTTATTGAGTGCGACCAGTCCATGGATCATGATCTTGAAAACCCTGGTGACTGGCCAAAATCAGTCACCCAGGCACCGATGATTTACTTAAGTCGGAACGGTCAAGGGGTAACGGTTCATAAACCGCTTGACTTGGTGAGGAAGCATCATCACGATATTGTCTTTCTTATTGACACTAAGATAAGTGAAATGTTGGAGGCTGTTAGCAGGAGGGTAGCTTTGAATTGTGCAATTTATGTGGAATCTGAAGATATAGGAGGAGATTGTCTTCATGGTGGAATCATAGGGCAGAAGTGGAGGTGATCTGCCAAACAAGAAAAATTATTGATACAAAGTGGAAGAGTCTGCGGGCTGCCCTGAATGTGCATTGGACATCTCAATCATGTCAGTAGTAGGGGATAGAAAGTGGAGGGCAACCAGAGGCCAAGAAAAACATCAATCTTTTCATGATATGCTCTTCAAGACAGGCTTGCAGGATCACAGGTTCAAAGGTCAGAAGTACGCATGGAGCAATAAAAGGGAGATTGGGAGAATTGTAAGAGAAACTATCTAGGGCAATGATAAATCCAGAATGGAGACTCCTTTTGGCCTAGCACTCAAATTCTCAACCTTCCAACTGTAGGATCTGATGAGGGGCCTTTATTACTTGATATAGACTTCAGTGACAAGAAGGTTAGGAAGCTATTTATATTTGATGTGGACTGTTGTTTTTGAATGCAAAGAGGTGATAGCTAATGCATGGCAGAGTAAGAATGTTAATAGGATTTCATATGGTATTCAGAAAAAGTTGTTGGCTTGTCAATCAGCTCTGCTTAAATGGAATAAGGAGTCCTTTCAGACTGGAACTGTAGAGCTGCGGTGCAAGAGGTCAGTGGGGAAGATTTTTGCAGGGAGACTGAAGAGCTACTTATGAATGAATGACATGATATTTGAGAGAGGGACGAGATGTATCAGCAACAAATATCGAGACTTAACTGGCTGAATTATGAGGACAAGAATTTCACATTCTTTCACCACACTGCGTTGCTGTGAGGGGACAGAAATAAAGAGCTTAGAATCAAAGGGAGGGTTCATGCTTGGTTAGATGGCGAGAACAACATTTATGCAGGTCTTTGTGGACTTCCCCAAGGAACCGTTTCAGTCTGAAAGCCCAAGACCTTAGGAAGCATAATGGATAAAATAGGAATCAGGGTAACTGAAAATATGAATCAATACCTCATAGCCGAGGTAACTGAGGAAGAAATAAAGCAGATTGTGTTTCAATTGGGATCATTGAAACCTCCTGAACCAGATGGATTAGGAATCTTCTACCAAAAATATTAGGATTTAGCGGCCTTGAGTATTACCTATGCAGTTCAGTCTATCTTTATCGTAGGTAATCTTCCGAATTCTTTCAATTTTACCACTATTGTCCTTATTCCTAAAGTGTCTGATCCAGAAGAAGAATCTCATACTAGGCCTACAAGTTTGTGTGATTTCAGCTACAAAATTATCTCCAATGTCATTGTTAATAGATTATAACCCTTCATTGATGAGTTAGTCTCCCAAAATCTGACTGCTTTCATTGCTGTTAGGCAAACTAAAGATATATCTTAATTGCTCATTTGGTCTTTCATCACTTAAAGTGCAAGAACCAAATCAAATTGCAAGAATGCATGCTGAAAATTCACATTAACAAAGCCTATGACAGGGTAGAATGGGATTTTGTTGAATCTTTACTTCGTAAAATGGGATTTATTGATAGGTGGGTTTGGTGGATAATGACTTGTATTACGACTGTTTCATATGCAGTTATGGTTGATGGCTAGCTATGTCAAATCCTCTAGAGGTATTAGGCAAGGTGACTCCCTATCCCCTTCCATTGTCAATCTTGTTGCTGACGTCTTGTCACAAAGGCTTAATGCAGAAGCTGAAGCATGCAGAATCCAGGGCATCAAGTCGCAAAGGAGTTATCTCACCCTCACCCACTTATTCTTTGAAGATGATGCCATTGTTGTTCCTAAAGGCAGATAGAGAAAATTGTATTTCAGTCAAGCAGCTTATTGATGATTATTGCATAGCCTCTGAACACCAGGTAAACCTTCAAAAGTCTGGCTTGTTTTTCAGTGGCAATGCTAAGGATGATGTGAAGTCATATTGCTGCATCAGTTGGGTTAGAATGATGGCAAGTCCTGGCAAATATCTTGGTCTACTAACTATCTGGGGTAGATAAAACGCTGAGGTGTTAGCTTTTGTCAAAGGGAGAATTATCTTGAAGTTACAGAGTTGGAAAAACTAGTTTCGATCTCAGGCTGGAAGGGAGGTTTTATCAAAGGCTGTTGCATGTGCTATTCCAATTTATTCAATGAGCTTCCTCAAATATCGCAAAATATGGTGAGATGAGGTCAATGAACTCCTGGCTAAAATTCTAGAGAATCTGTTGGTAGGGTGCACTTGATGAGTGGGCACATAAACAAAGGCCAAAGCTGAGGGCGGTACGGGTTTTAGAGATTTACATTTGTTTGACACCTCCTTACTTGCAAAACAGGCATGGAGAATTCTCAAGAATCTTCAAGCATTATGGGTAAGGGTACCTGAAGGCCTATATTTTCCTAATTGTGGTTTTATGGAGGCTGGTAAAGGTGCTAGAAGATCTTGGGAGTGGAGGAGTCTCCTAGTATGAAAGGATTGTTCAAAAAGGAGTCATATGGCAAGTGGGGAATGGAGAGCAAATCAAACTCTGATTGAATCGCTGGGTGCCCAGAGCTGAAAATTATAAACTTCACCCCGAAGTGACAGAAGAAATTGATGGGGAATGAGAGTGTCCTTTATTATCAACAAGGAGGCACATTTCTAGAACAAAATGAATTGGTAGCAGTGCAAAGAATTCCAATCTCTTTTAAAGTAGAGCAAGATAAGTTAGTTTGTCCAGCTGAAGAAAGGAGTGAGTTCACTGTTAAATCAGCTCTTCATTTTCTCAAAGCTGCTGAACAAAGAGCTGTTGGTAAAGGGGCTTCTACTTCTCATCAGGTGAATAGCGGTTTTTGGAAGATGATTTGGAGTTTGGATTGTGTTCCCCAAAACTAAAAATTCTCTCTGGAGAGATTGCTCTGATTCTATTGCTACCACAGCTAATTTGTGGAAGAGGAAAATCAGAAAAAAACAAGCTGTGTATTCTGTAATGAGGAGGAGAAAGTGGAGCATTCTCTGTTGTTGTGTGAATGGAGTAGGGGAGTTTGGTATGAGCGTGTAGGGATAATAGTTTATGGAGCTAGTTGATGGTTGGCTCAAAGGCTTGGTCAAGAACATAGAAAAGAAAGGAACGAAGAAAGATTGGCTAGAGCTGCATACACCTGTTGGCAGCTGTGGAAGGATAGATGTACCGCAGACTTCAGCAACTCAATGCCTGACCCATTGGCTTTAATTGGAAAAATGAGGAAGACTAAGCTAGAATTCAAACTACAAATTGGGTACATGCATTCGCATCTTCTTTGCTAGATATGATTTGTGCAGGTAAAAAGGCGCCTCCCCACCCCCCCTCCCCCCCAAAAAAAAAAAACCAAACACCCACTTTTACCTAATTCACAGGGTTGAACAAGTAATTAATGACATGATCCTTTTTTCTGGCCTAAAGAAAAATCTGTAGGCGGACTTATTGGGATCCTAAACCGCGAAGCCGCTGACAGAATCGGAATTAGTCATTATTGGCAAAGTTCGATTGTCACGTTTAAATCAAGCCTCCAAGGAGGACTACTTTTCCCCTTCAGCTATTGTGGTCCTTTTTGTCCCTATTGTTCAGTTTAGATGATGGTTAGCTAGTCTTTGACGACTCCATCTAGGTTTCAAACAATTCAATCACATTTTAGACTAATATCTTAAATAAAGGTCGGTTGAATCAAAAATCAAATATCTGAATGCGACCTTTTGCTTTGTCCAATCTAATTTTGAGTAAACATCGACGTAACTAGTTATCAAGTTTATCAAGTAAGTTGGAAAGATATTACTTAGAATTCTCCTATTATTTGTCTCTTTATCACTTCTTTTCTAAGACATGTCGTATATGTGCATGAAGTTTGAAATTTATCCGGTAACCGTTTCTTCTGACAATTCAAGACTATTACCAGATCAGGGGGCCATGAAATCAAGGCTTCGAGCAGTAGTTTCACGTTTTTGTTTCTCTCTTTCTGCTTTCGAAGTCAGTGCACGTGATCCCGCGTTGGTCATTTCTAGTGTAAAAGCTCGCACGAAGAGCAAGTGAAGCGTGGAAAAACTTATCTTTGACATGTACACTTTGGATTGATCTTGTACGACCTATAAGATTTCTTGGACACATAACGTAATGACCATAGGGAAGGTGGAGAGTTGAAACATTTGAGGGCAGCCAATCATCGTAACTTTTTCACACTCGCATTTTCCAAATTGGCTGGCTCTTGTTTCGCCCTTCTACGTAACTAAGTCACTTCAAACATTCAAAACGGAATTAGTCAACTCTCGATAGCACCCTTTGTCACTTGGCGTCGAAATTCATATGCCTCTACACACATGTATATATATAATATTAAAGATTTGACATTACATGATGTGCTTTCCTTAGTCCAAAACGTACGGCATTAATACCACTTAACGCCACGTTATCCCTCGGTTGCGTCTCTCTCTGCATCTCCTTCTCAAACCAAACAAAAAGCTGTGCAGCAACAAAAGAACAGAGCATCAATGGCATCTCGCGAGAGATCTTCATCGACTTGGAAGTCATTCTTGCTTCTCGCGGTTCTAACTTTAGCATTGGCGACGGAGGGGCGTTGTGCGAGAATCGGGAAGGCGAGGAATGGAGGAGGCTCTTGGAAATACCTGTGGGAAAGCAAGCTTTCGAGGGGGCCAGTGCCTCCTTCTGGGCCTTCTAAGTGTCACAATAAGCTCAGCCCATTTCGCGACAGCTCGTCCTCCTTCACAGCTGACTACGTTAACTGTCCCTAACTTTCCATGTACAAACCTCTTCTTTGCATACTTACTATTGATTTTCTTCTTCTTCTTCTTTTCATGGTTGATGTTCTTTGTTCTTTTGCATCTTCCGAACCATGGAAAAGAAGCTCGTTCGTTCTTGTTTCCCTTTTCTGTTTTTTGCCTCAAGGTTTTGCACATTTACAAACGGATTCGTGCACTGAGGTTTTGTAGGTAGATGGTATTCAGAATCAGGGTGCTTTAGACGTCGCAACAAGAAGCATCTTGTGACCCTTTTTCTTGGTCAATTTTGTATGTTATTTCTTGCACCAGTATTTACTAGCTATATCAAATTGAATAAAGCATCGAGCTATTTCTTTTTATTGTGAGAACATGAGTGCAATTTTGTCAAATAGTGAGTATTGTTACGACATTCTTTAAGTATGAATGAAGGATACAGGGACCGACTACCGTTAATTTCCCATGACAGCACTAATCCTGACCAGACGAGAAAATTTGCCTTGATTTAATTTATTTCACTAAGACAATCACATATTTAGAAACAGTATGGTCTACTCTTATTCCAATAAAAGAAAGTACATATGTGTTTTCACATGGTTCTTATACCGTGATTGATTTTGTCTACTATGCTGGGATTGAGTTAGAGACAGCATATCCATATCATAGCATAATTAATCGATCTAGTGTGTAATGTTCCTATCATGATTGACGCTTGAGTATCAAAACACTCGTATATAAGTGGTTGACTATATAACAGAAGATCAACATTAGGTATTCATGAATTTAATACAGTTGAGTAGCACTTTATTAATTAGACAAGTTTTGTCCCTACCCTCTCAAAGTAGAGTTCCACCTCTCCATTATGGTAAGGATGCAGCAATCATTATATTGAAACATCTCACATCGCTTGACAATAGACTTTATATGCTTATTATATACATGTGGTCTCTCTCCTTCTATCAGTTGAAACTTTTGATATGCACTTTTTACCAGACTAGGCCATTGACGACCAATCCACGTGGTGGCTCTTGTGGAGCCATGATTGAATTCCTTCCACAAATCCACATGAAAATCCGTTAAGAACATAACCAACTTGTCCAAGTAAACTATGAGCTTGAGGTCTTTTGACTACCATTTGGGCCATGGCGGCCGGTGGACAACAAAATATCAGAACTTCTCTATTTCCACGTGAAGTATTAGTATGCCTGGGGCCTTCCTCGAAATCGGAATGCAGAAAACAAAGGGCCTAAGCTGTGGTACCACCAACTAGAGAATGTCTAATATTTCCTTTCAGAGAAAGACAAAACCATATATATTTCTATATATATAATATACCCTGTCTGTCTAAAGTCGTTAAAAAAGACTAAGCGGTACAAAGTGGACCACGAAAGCTGCAAAGCACATGATTCTGATGTTTGAAAACACAAGAAAAAAGGGAGGAGCATCATTGTGGACGGTCCAACCGAGAACAGCATTGGACGGCCCAGTATTCTCCGAGCCGCTTTGCGACCATCCTGATCTTTGTTTTATCCCGACTCATTGGTCGAGCAAAAGCACTTGGAATTCACTCAACTGATATCATATATTCATAAAGGTATTCAATTCATCACTTATTATGTTCGACCATGATTCGTTGAGCAAAAATTTGATATTATCATGTTATATCGATCCAAACAAGCATAGTGTTACTTCTATTTTGCATTAAGCTGTATGAAGTACTTACAAAGTTTCACTTACTCCAAGTCACTAAGGATGTATTTGGTAACATTTTTATTCCTAGGAATTTTTTTTCTCAGAAATAGTTTTTTCTATTTCTATTCTCTCTACAAGTTTTTGAGCAAAAGAATGCATTTGATAACTATATAACATTTATATTACAAAACCAAAAAAACAGAAATATGTTTAGTATGACCCTAAAAATTTATATTCCTAATATTTTCCATTTAATTATAAAAATGTTAGTAGAGACTTAATAATTCATGTTTGAATAAAATTGAATTTTTATAAGGATTTAATTGATAAGCATATTCTAATATGACCTCAAAAAAATCCAACAAAATAGTTCGTTAAAAATTGATGGCTGAAAATGGCAGTATAGAGTCCTACTAGTTTATAACTCACAATGTGAAGAAGTTGATAGTAAATCTTTGAACATTACAATAAATAGGTGCATAGACCCTTTGAGCTTTTTTAACTGCAAGAAGAAAAGGAAGTGTTACTTGGTAAGATGGGCAATGACGGAACAATTGAGATAATGTGAGGTCTTGAAAGTTTGGTGACTCTGGTCTTCTTCCCTTAGGATTCTATTGGAGATATCCTTTAAGATCATATGCAAATTTGTTAATAGAAAATTAGATAATTCTGAACAAGTCATTTACATTACCATGTCTCTTGTATTCATAGCAGTCAAATAAGCCTATGCTCCATGGATTTCCAATGTCATTTGCCTGAAGGTTTATTGGTTTTGTGCAAATAACTGCACAAAAGATCGCCCAACCAAGGCAAGGAGCCTCGTTAGGCCATCACCAAGTCGGTCTCGCCTTGGCTAGGTGATGTCGACTTGGTAGTTGCTTGATGAGGCCGACCTCATCTAGCAAGGCAATACTGAGCCTCACTGTGGCTTGACGACATTCCAATGAGGTTGCTGGCCCTTGTCTAGTCAGTTACCAACCATGGCCGGTGACTAGAGAAATGAGAAGATGAAAAGGAAAAAAAAAAGAAAAAAAGGGGAAAATGTAATATAACTATTTAAAAAATTAAATGGAAATGATTTGGGTTAGAAATTTTAAGGGTTCTACCAAAAACATTTTTATTTCAGAAATACAAATTTAGGATAGTTACCCAATGTTTGCAAATGCTTAGAAACTCGTTTAAAGAATAGAAAAAAAAATCATTTCTGAGAAAAAACCATTTCTAAGAACAAAATAGTTATCAAATGCACTTTTATTATTTCTGATCCAAATATACTCCTTGGCCGATTGTTTCGGGAAACAAAAGAATAGAAAAATAAAGAAATAGACACGTGAAACAAGGCCTAAACTCATTTTATCAAGTAACTAAACATTTCACACATGTCTATAACTTCCCACTACCACTAAACCAAAACTCTATTAAATAGTCATCCAATTCCTCTAGCAATATTTCTTTTTTTTCTTTTTTTTTTGGGAACATTTAAGGCCATCCTCACTTTAGTGTTCACCGGTCAATTTGCATTCTCAAATTTGAAAACCTATGATTAGCATACTCACTTGCCCATTCCATTTCAAGTCACAGCCAACATTTGGTCCTATTTACATATTTGCCATTTTCATTTAGAATTTGCTCTTCTTACCATTTTAAGGGGATCGCATTTATTCCACTCTTCTCTGGGATTAAACACTCCCTTTTCCTATACTTTGACCATATTACCCTATGTGTGGCCCACTGTTTGGCATGGTCAACAGGCCTTTTTCTCATTCGTGAGTGTTTTTTGCATGTTGATATCAATGTGCCCAAAATTTCTTTTTTGGCCAATAATTTGTATTCTTGATGAACTCTCTCCGGCATCCTCTTGTGTGGGTCCCTGTTGTCCAATCTCTGAGCATATTTTATGTGGTTCTTCCTTTGCTAAGAAACATCTCCCATATTGCATAACAATAACCTTGCATTCCTCACCATAACACCAAGGGCTCCAACAAATGAATTGACTTCAATGATGATAGTAGATACTCCCTGTTGGGGCAACTTAGTGAGGTCCCTATATCTGCAATTGCTAAACAAACACGAGCATAAGGTCCACTTGCTTTGACCATTACGAGAACATCGCCCATACTATCCTCCCAATTCCCTTTATGTGTTGTTCCCCTGCATAGTGATTAGGTTCCACCCACTTAACACATTTTCATCTGCCTCTTCTTCCTTAACCTTACGACCACACAAAAATGAGAAAACCTTTAACCAGCCTCGATTGACAATGCTATACCAAACAACATTGTTGTTGGTAGACATCAAAGGCGTGGAAAGTAGAGGATTGCCTGCATGAGAGAGAATAGAGAGAAATGAGTAAGAAGAAGGAAAGTGGGACCCACAAAGAAAGAAAAAAAAGAAGCAAAACAAAATGAGAGGAACCCCTTTCTTGTCTTTGGTAGAATTTAATTGAAACATGCTAAATGGAGGGCAATACCAGGGGTAAAATAATCAAAACACTTGTGAAAGAGAATGTTTATGCTATAGGAAGATGTTGACACCTAAATTTTTGGCCCCACATATGAATATTTATTTGTATAAAAATTTTGGGGTTGATCCGACCCCTAAGAAAAATTGGCATTGCATAATTTCAGATTGCATTCTCATATCCAGCAAAGAGGATACCTTCAGTCGATGTTTAATGGATTAGGAAAAATCCTTAAAATATATTCAGCCTTATAAGGGACCATGAAACTTGCTCATAATATGAGGAAGGAGACAGATAAATTACACATGTGAGGATGAAAAATTCGGAAGGAAATCAATTGAATACTTGGGTCGCAATTTCCACAAGGAGGAAACCAATCAATGACAAGAATCTTCTCTTCAATAAATTTCGGAGGAATTCATGGGATAAATGATGAAAGAAAATGCAGCAATTCAGAGACTATACAGACAAAATGGAAGAGGGAAGAAAATCAAAGCATTTGTGGAAAGTGTGGACTACTGGAATTTACAAAAGGAAAACAATGAGCTGGCCATAGAATTGTGAGAGGAAATTAAGGGAAAGAATCAAGCCAATCATGGAATTGTGAATGGAGATGAGTGAATTTGGATGCATTTGCGGGAATGTGAATGGAAGCTAAAAGGGAAATTCAAAAATTTAAAGTACTAATTTGGAAGTGAATGAGAGTGATTCATTTGGTGACAAATCAAAGAAAAAATTGAGCAATTTTCCAAGAATTATCAATTGGCTCCACGGATCCTGACTTTGCAATGATATATGGGAGAATTTTTGCTATAAAAGGAGGCTGGCATGAACACCTTCAAGCATCGGAGAAGAGAGGAAAAATGTAGAGAGTTGTCTTTGTCATCATCATGGTTTTCCTCTATGAGTCTACGTTACAAGAGCAAAGCAATCGTCACAAAGACAATTGGAGAAATCAAGAATTCCTTCTTCCTACTGAAGGTCCAATTCATCACTAAAGAGACTGGTCCTCTTAACCTCCACTTTCATTGGACATTGATTACATTCATAAAGCTAAGTCAAGCATCCATTTCTTTCATTCGATCGAGTGTGATTCCATTATGATATCCAATTTTTTTCTAATTGTGTGTTTATTTCTTCTAGATTGACAAAAGAGTGAAAGGAAGGCAATTCACGATCGTACTAATAGAAAAAGTACTTGAAAGATTCCCAAAAGAAGTGGCGAAGTCCTCCCTCTTTCCCTCCAGGCATTGATCCTCTCTAGTGGTCTCCCTCGTCACTACTCCAAATCTTGGTTTTCCAATAAAGGCGTCCCTGGCCAATATTCCTCAAAGAGTTCCTTGGCATCCCATAGCACCAGCTGGCTTTTTCCTGGGGGCACACTATCACAATCCCCACATTTTGATGGAAACCCCATGGAAGAGACATGGCAGCAGGAGGCTCCCGTTAGCTTTGTCTTAGTCACGTCATCCTCTCGTTACCGCGTCTGACAAGTCCACCGCTAGAGAAGGCCGCCGCCACCAACTTCCACCAGCAAATTAGCTCAGCTCCGATGATTCTCCAACAGTGACTCCTGGAGATCCAGTCATGCTCAACAATTTATGGCGGTCCGACGAGCTTTAGTCCCATTGAACCAATTCGGAGAAACGCGATACTCCTACTCTCGCTTTCGTGTTCGTGATGATTCCAGAACATCATTGCTCCGATGACCATTTGCAACACCTCCACGACTTGAAGCTGTCCTTGCAAACCTGCCATCCGCGATTCATCACCTACGGTTTCTCCGGCGCGTCTAGACCAAACCTCACTCTCCCAAGTGGGTCCAGGTTCTCGATCCAGTTCCCCAGCGATTCCTTGCAGGCCTTCTGGTGGGCCGCCATCATTTGACTCAGCCACTCACGATGTCTTTACATCCTTCGGTCACGATACCCGATGAACACTGAGTGACGTTCAATTTTTTCGTGTGACCCACCTCCGTGAACTTTGCTTCCCTTGCATTTCTTCGTGGCAATTGGTAGGGCCTGGGAAAGCTCGCATTAAATGAGAATGACGGCCCTATTTGGTTCAGCTTCGGGAAGGGGCTTTCAGCCCCGAAAGCCCCTTGGCCAAATGCGAACCCATTTGGTTTGTTTTTTTGGAGGACTTTGGCCAAATACAATTGCATCTCCAAAGGACTCTAAAGACCTTTAGCCCAATGGAGGTCCAGAGTCACTTTGAGAAGTTGCATCCTCCAAATGTAAATGGGAAATTACTATTCATTTTCTCCGAGGAGCTGACGAGACCGAAGACCGTCGACCAAGGCGTCCCCGACGCCGACGACCGCCGGCCAAGGCGTCCCCGACGCCGACGACCGCCGGCCAAGGCGTCCCCGACGCCGACGACCGCCGGCCAAGGCATCCCCGACGCCGGCGACCGCCGGCCAAGGCATCCCCACGCCGGCGACCGCCGGCCAAGGCGTCCCCAACTTCGGCGACTGCCGCCCAAGGCCGCGCGACTCAGGCAATGGTCGCCTGCGCGACCCCAGACGGCAACCCAGGCACCATCGCTTGGGTTCATGCGGCCTCAGCTATGCGTGCCCAGGTGACGTCGCTTGGGTCACGTGACGGAGGCACCGTCGCCTGGGTCGCGAACCCAGGCGACTGTCGCCGTCGCTGGGTCGTGCGCGACCGTCGCCTGGGTCGCGAACCCAGGCAACCATCGCCGTTCCCGTCGCCTAGGTTGCGCGCCTAGGTGACGGCTGACCATGCCTGAGGTCGGGTGACCTCAGGCGTGGCTGTCCGACGGCCAGATCTGGCCACCGGAGATTGACCAGTGGCCAGATCTAGCCGCCAGCGAGGGTGGCCAGTTAAAAAAAAATTACAATTTCTTTATTAAAAAAGAAATTTAGTCAAAGTGTTTTACAAAATGTAGTATTTACCAAACGACATTTAGACCAAAGTTGCTTTGTACTGCAATGAAAATTTTCATTTTATTAAACGGTATTTGTATTTCGAAAAACCCCTTTAGCCCAAAGATACTTTCATTTTCCTAAGGGCATTTGCCCAAAGCCGAACCAAACGGGCCCGATGCCCTCATGAAGGCAATCTTCATTCCCGTTTAGCAGTCCATTAGCTTCCCCCTAGATGATCCACTTCCGGAAAGTCACGACTGAAGAGTAGAAAAAGCACAACCCTTTCAAATTGATCACAAAGAATATCCGCTTATCCAAAAACCTAATCCCCCTCTCTACTCAACCGACCTCCTTCCAAGTGCCATTGACACCCGCCACGCTATTGTCATTTGCCGCCGAAGCCCTTAGCAGAGCCACGAATTGTCGCCCAAAGCCAGGGGTTCTTCCACCCTGTCATGTCCAATGTCGACCTTAGCGGCCCCTCCATGGCCATTGAGATCTCACTCCACTGCGGCATTGAGGTTGAACCCTAACTTTTGGATCGATCTCCACTCCATCATGGAGCTCGACCTAGATCTATTTAAGCGAGCTAATTCTTGTTGAGCTACGCCACACCATCAAACTTGACTGCTTGTCTAGCTTAACCATGTGAGAAGAGAGAGACACACACACTCGCCAGCCTAAGTGCAAGCGTTCTTGCCAAAGATTGGCGATTACTGGCCATCGATGAGGCTTAGTGATGGTAGGTGAAGGGAAAAAGGGAAAGAAAAAAGGAAAGGAAAATAAGAAGAAAAAACATTCAAAAAGTTAAAAATTACAAAAATTATTCACATTAATAACCGTGTCAACTAGGACAGTCAATGTCGAATAAACCGCCATGTTAGCAATTTCTTGTTAAAATTGACCAAAAGGATTAATTGAGAATTTATTAAAAGATTTAAAACTAAATTGGTAAATCACAAAAAGGTTTATGATTAAATTAATACAATCGAAAGATTTAAGAATAAACTGTTAAATTATCAAAATGTTTAGGAATAAATTGACATAATTGAAAAGTTTAGTGCTAAATTAATTGCCATACAATAAATTTAGGATTTCTTGAATAATTTTCTTAATAAAATGATGGTTTTTGTATGCAATATATTCAATCTAAATAAATATTTCTACTTTCTTTTGTGTGCCCTCGGCTAGTCTACCTCCGAATTAATGTGAAACAGAGACAGGTGCAATTCAGTTTTGGGGGATGGGAAAGTGGG
Source organism: Angophora floribunda (assembly GCA_014182895.1). Taxonomy (NCBI): domain Eukaryota; kingdom Viridiplantae; phylum Streptophyta; class Magnoliopsida; order Myrtales; family Myrtaceae; genus Angophora; species Angophora floribunda. The sequence goes on along the minus strand of CM024706.1, from coordinate 34,481,527 downwards.
TAGTTACAAGGTATGTGTGGCCTGGGTTGATATTGGTGGTTGGTGGGTATGAGAGTTCGTGCGAGGAGTTTGGTTTCGTTGGACGTGTCATTCTAAAGGTTTAGGTAATTCCAACCACACAATGACAATTCTCCTTCATAAACGCCTCCTGTCATCTCTCGTTGCAGCGACAAAACATCTCTACTGGTCAGCAGTCTAAATCTGTACTTTTCGATTTCTGGAAAATTTTAGGTTTGTGACTAGCGCTGAGGGAGAGCCGTGATACGGCCAAACGACACGAACGCGATTCAGTCTAACAACAGAAACCGTGCGAACAGATCGAGCTGAGTTGATCCTGCCAGGTGCTATCACGATGCTTTGGATGAGAGAGCTTTCTCAGAGAGGCACGTTGCATCTTCACAACCGCTAATAATTAATCATGAACTTTTTTTTGTACACTAACCGGGGACAAAATTGCTCCACACGTATAATTAAGGCCCTACAACGTATGAATCTTTTAATTCACATGGCTGCATCCAGGACGATTCATTACTGCAATAAAGAATTCAATCTATGCCTATCACTACAAACTTAAAGAAATTGCTAAAGCGCTACATACTGCATGCTCAATCTAAGGTACATAGAATGTATGCGTGATTATACTAATCATTAGAGTTAGAGGGGATGGACTACATAAACTCCAAATTGAAGCTCCGAATATACTTCACTAACTATATTGAAGCCCCGAATTATGATCCTTCTTCATTCTCAATCAAATCTAAACGAAGGGTGTATTTGGGGTGAACCGGATAGAGGGTAGAGGTATAATATAACCGGTCATATGAGGGAAATCAATGACTCGTCTGGGCTAAAGAGAACCAGAATAAGAAATGACTTCTAACCGGCTTTCGGATGACAATGGGAAGAAGAATGAACCAAATCACGCACAGATGTCTCTAACTGCTGTCAAGGGTGCAGTTGATTTGATGAAGTCGATCTGCTCATTATGCATGTGTTATGGCACACCTATGTGCGTTTGGAATGTGGGGAAATGACTTATTCAAGCATATAGTTAGTTTATCGCATGCCACTTGTAGGCATCATATTTCATACTTTGTAAGTTCGCTGTACATGTTTTTTTCATGCATGTTGCTTACTGAGTCGATGATCCTGTGAGGCTGACCCCCTTCTGTGTTTGCACTCGAGTTTGCAGGTTTATTTAGATTGCGCAATATTGATGGACCATGGGTAGTAGAGCGCACAACCGAAGCAGAATGCGTTTTTGATTCGGACTTAGCCCTGTAATATGTATATCCATTTGTTATTCATATTATTTGTTTTAATCTAGCGAAGAATCAGGTCATTAACAAACATGGTATCAGAATTCAAGGCGGTAGAGTAAATTGACCTTTGCTTAGTAGAATAACAAAGTGGGCGATGAGAACCGTTCGAGAAATTTCGAGGCCAAAAAGTTCTGTACATTACAGTTGCTTGTGCACATTCATTTCATGGCACGACGGAAAGTTAGTCGAGTATGGATTATTTCCTATAACCCGATCCGCTCACTCAATTGTAAGGTTGATCCCAGTCCAACGTATAAAGGTTCATTCAGAAGGAGAAAATGGCTGATAAGTCTTGGGTAGCGGAGTAAGCAGTGGCACAGTATTGACTTTTTAATTTCTAAGACTAGCCTTGTCTTCTGCAAATGCACTTGACATGTAAATTTTAGGACAAATGACACAAATAATTCATGAACTTTAACTCAATGTACAATTTGGTCCCTAAATTTTTAAGTTGTTCAATTTGGTTTTGGAACTTTAACTCAATATGCAATGTGATATTTGAAATTTTAATTTGTTCAATGTAGTCATTGAACTTCTGATATATGTTCAATATAGTCCATGAATTATATAAAAATATTTAATGTAGTTTACATTAATTCAAGACTATGAACTACGTTGAGCATTTTCATGCAATTTAAAAACTATATTGAACATGTGCGAAAAGTTGAGGACTACATTGAGCAAATTAAAGGTTCATGGACCATATTGCATATTGGGTTAAAATTCAGGGGCCGCACTAAACAAATTGAAAGTCCATGAATCAAATTGCACATTGGACCAAAGTTTAGAAACTAGTTGTGTCATTAATCAAAGACTAGGAACTATATTGAACATTTTCATATAATTTAAAGATTATATTGAACATGTGCAAAAAATTAAGGGGCTACGTTGAACAAATTAAAAATTTAGGGATTATATTGTAAATTGGGTTATAGTTTAGGAGCCACACTAAACAAATTGAAAGTCCGTGAACTAAATTGCATATTTGATCAAAGTTTAGGGACTGTTTGTGTTATCATCCCTAAATTTTATACTATAACATTAGTGATGCAATTAACCATGATAAAACATCAAAGACTCAATTGAACAATGGCCAAAAAATTAAAGATTGATTATGCAACCATCCCAATTCATATAGGAAATATAATTTTTTTCTTTACATCATTGTTGAGGTCACCATATTTGTCCATTATACTGTTAGGTAATTACTCATGACTATACATGTTATAATCAAGTGCTTATCTAGAGACAAAAGCTGCCCTACCTGTGGAGATTATCCCAAGAATCATCCTCCTCAATTATATATCAATAGAGGCACGTTCAACCAAATAACTAGGACCAATCCACTAAGAGCGGCCATCAAATGAAAATGAAAATGGAGAAGAATAAAAGGACAGTCCAAATCCAAGTTTCTCGTTAGGGAAGTGACGAAGCATTTGCACGTCTCTTAGGGAAAAGGAATACATTAAGAGCATTGATTTTAGATTCGCATGCCGATATAGAGGAGCTTGCAAGTGACAATAAGCACGTCGGGCCATTAAAAATTCATTCCCTGTAGATTCACGAAGAGTTTAGAAGTTAGGAAAGAAGCACGGCTGAGAAAACCCCCACCCCCCAACGACCTATGAATGGTCGACATCTGCAAACCTAGTAGCTACCAACTACTTCGGTTTTAATGATTGTACCTACGAAAATGATTGGTCTTGGAGGAAGTGTGACTTTGGAAAACGAAGAAATTTGGAGCCAAATGGAATAAATTGCTATTTTGGTTCATGTATTTATTTTGCAAGGTAAATAAATTTCATTCGTGCAAACAAATATGATGATTTGAATATTGATGGTGCAGATGACAATAAAAGGATTTGGACGTCCCTTTTTTTTTTTTTATCCCTAGAGTTTTTGTTATATCTAGAGTTGTGGGGGAGGATGGTAGATAGAAGTGGCACCATGTGGATGAGAGGTTGGCCGCCACAATCTTTAGACTCGCTCTATCAACACTTCAGAGAATCACACGAGCACAACTAACCTTTCCACTTTCTTCTCTCTCTCTCTCTCTCTCTCTCTCTACAAATTAAACCCTAAAAAATGAATCGTTCATCAAAGACAGCTACAGATGATGCATGCATTTCAATTTGTGAGCGCACCATTAATTTGACTTTTCAAATGACAGTTTACGGGGACGTTTTGATTCATGAGCCACATGCCCTTTTATAAGCCCAAAATTGAAGTATAAGTGAGAACAAGCAACACAATTCCTTCTGTGATATTTATGAATTCCTTAGGATATCAGATTATTAGGAATAATTCTTGTACTCAATCCCCGAAGCAAAATTTGACACTTGTCACGAAGTGGTTTTTTGTAACTCGAGTTTGTGTTCAAGCCAACAACCTACAAGGAGAGTCATTGGACCGTTGAACTATATGTATAAACATGGACTTAGGTGATAGAGGACTACTATTGAACTAGAGATACGTAATTAGAGCCTTGTCTTGTGCACTAGATCAACCGTACAATTTCCAATTTTTAGAAAGGGTTCATGACCTTAAGAGTAACTGCAGTTAGCAATATTTGCCACATATAATGAGGTGTGTGCACAAGAAACTCTCTTTTGGAGTTTGCATTTTCTAGGGGTTAGAACATTAGGAGTGCCAAAATTTTCGTACAACACTTTAATGCCAAAACTCTTCTTCACTCACTTAAGTGTTACAAGTTTGAAAAATTGATCACTTGAGTGTCCATTTTTGACATGGCTACCAGAAAAGCTGAGGTGGCCATTGAAAAAACTAATGTAATTGCTACGAATTGTTGGTTCATATTAGCTTTTCTTACAGCCATGTCAGAAGCGACATTGAAGTAATTGATTTTTTAAACTTGTGGTATTCAAGTGAGTGAAAAAAAAATTGGCATTAAAGTGAGCGTTGTACAAAAGTTTTAGCATTCCTAGTATTCTTACCCCACATTTCCTATGTCCTGAGCAAATGCTTCAATCTTTGGAATCTCGGAAATTGATGATTGGTGAACTGCAGCGCTCGTGGAAGCCGCTTGCCCGTCGCTCTTGTAGGCAATGGAAGTAGAGAGATTGGTCCGAGGTAGGTAGAGATGACAATCGAGGAAGGCGACGAATGATGATGAAGGGGTGACAATTGGATCGAGCATCAATCGGCTTAATTGGCTCGACAGACTCGCTCATCCTATCAATGATGGGTTTCATCTATAGTCTAACCAGAACATAAAAAGCTCTCGAGGCGGACGAGCTTAAATACCTGCCTCTAGCTTAAGGCCCAAGCTAACTTTTCTGTCCCATAAATCTTCATAAAAGTACGTAAATTTTTCTAGAATCACAATCTGAGTTTGTAAAATATGGTTCCTTAGACCTAAGGCTTGGTTTGGTAGAGCCGGTCAGCTAAGTCTGATTCATCTAATCATCCATTGAATTGGTCTTGCACTGTGTGTAGTGATAGTCGTGGACGTGTACGCTCACCAGTTGCGGTGTTGCGCTGCCGGTCATTGGCGTGAAGCTAGCCTTCATTGGTGGTGCTGAGAAACCCCGCAAGACAGTGGCAGCAACAAGTCGTGGGAAGCGGTGGCTAATGTTTTTGAAATGACTACGGCAAACAAAGCAACTTGTTAGGTAAAAGATTGGCATACCTTGCTCCAAAAAGACTATTCATATCCACATTTCTCTTTCAATTACGAAAGGATACAAGTTTAGACAGCTTCCTATTTACCAAGAAAATATCTGCGACCAACTCTCTCTCTCTCTCTCTCTCTCTCTCATTTTTCTTATAGGAGGGCTGTTACGGGGGGCAAGTGCACATGAACATTTCCTTTTCTTGCTTCACCCGTGAGTCAAAAGCCTCGCACGTGCCAAAGGGAAGTAGATACAAACAGCAATTTCTCGCACGCTTCCACCCTCTTCAATGACCTTTCTTCTCTATAAATTCCGGTTGCACCTCCCTAACGTCACAAATATACCTTTCTTCATGAGTTGATCATCTCCATTACCATCAACTAGACCATATATATTGGTTCCCTCACCATCTTCTATCTCGTCTTCATGTGTGTCACGATCGAAAAGATTGATGGATGGCTAAGAGGTTTGTGGCGAACTTGGGTCAAGAGAGAATAAGGAGGATTCGATTAGAGATGGGGATGAGATCCACTACGCCTTCAGAAAATGGGTTAGTGGTTTCCATGCTATGCTTGTCCAGTGAGCAGTCCTTTTGCAGGTTAATCTCTCTTTCGTTGTCTGTTCGACCTTGAACACATGATGTTAGGACTTGCATAAAAGCCCTAGTTTTGGAACAGATTTTTCTTCCATCATGGTAAGTTGGTACTAATTGATTAGATGTAAGTAATCCCCACACTGTTTGTTTATTCTAGCCAAACCTGTAAGTTAGCGATATAGACTGGTTGATGTAAACGAGTCAGCAGTAGGAGATGAACTTTCGGTTTCCTCAGGGACATAACCAGGTCTCCATGTCACTCCGGGATATATTCTTGCGCTATAGCACAACTCTCCACGGTATATCATTTTTTTCTCCAAATAGTTCTTGGATGTTTATCACCAGGAAGGTGCAATCTATAGCGAAGAAACTTCCTCTACTAGGTTAAATGCAAGGATGGATACTACCAAAAAAAAAGAAAAAGAAAATCCATCAATCAGCAGTCTTTTTGAAGGAAGTTTCCTCTAACTAAAAACATGGAGGAAACATGGGCTGCTCCTGCCTCCAGAATATAGGATTTTTCCTTGTAATGTTGGTCTCGATTGGTTAGTTGGTCTCTTCTTTCTTTCAGGCCAAGATTGATTGGTCTTCATCAAGGTATGAACGGTTTACAGTGAAAGAAATGCAGGAGATGTATTTGGCTCACCTCATTCAAGATTCTTGAGTGAGAAGGAAACCCAAGTACCAAAGAGATGACCAATGGACTGAGGTAGGATAATCAGAAACTAGTTTGGCCTTTCAATTGATTAGGGTTGACCTGTGTAGGTCCTTCAAGTGCTTCATGGGTTACAGGGGAAACAACATTGAAAGCAATCATCATTGTACTTTTCATATAGGAAGAAGCTCTTTAGTTTACTTTGAGGCATCAAGAAGGAGGGGATCTTATCGTAGAGCCTGTTGATTAGCTCTCCATCCGGCTTGTATATGATGCCAAATCCTACAGTGTACTCATGACATCTCAAATGATGGGTCGAAATTTACAAAAAAAAAAAAAAGTGATAATTTCAGTGGAGCATATAAAATAAAGATTAAGTACGCAGGGTCAATGACCATTGGAATCTTCCGAATGGTTCGTAGAAGCATGAGTGGGATTATTTGCTGGAATAAATGTATATAAAAAAGCTGGTCTGCTTGCTTTCTTCAGTTCTTTTGGGATTCAACGGACATTCCTATTTAGGAAATGACAAGCAAGTAAGACGACGTTGGAAACTCAGTTGGTACTTGCTCTTCTATCTAAGGAATTTCTAGAGCCACAGAGCAGCTGCTTTTCGATTATTCTTTTTAGATGATACAAACAGTCAATCCCCCTATAAAGAGAGTTGTTCATAAAGGTCCGTTACCTTTTGCTAATTCCTATTAAGTTAATTATTTTTCGTTAAGTCTAGAAAGAAAGATATAGGAAAAGGTCTGTACCAACATAAAGACGAAAAAACTTAGTCCTAGCAGGATCTTAAAGGTCGAACTGTCGACGAATGTGGGATGCTGATGAAGGACTGGTTGCTTGACAAGAATTTGCATGGAAATCAACACTCTCCCTGATCCTTTCCTGTCCTCAAGAGTCCCAAAGTTACAAGTGAATCAGGTCCTCTCTCTCTCTCTCTCTCTCTCTCTCTCTCTCTCTCTCTCCAGTAATTTATTAAAGGAGATTATCTGTTTCAATGATGATTAGTTATTTGCTATGCAGTGGCCTAGAGATGGATGGGGTAGATTTACATTTCTTTGATGATGTGAAATTTCATCTTGAAGGGATAATATTTCATGTATATCACAGGTATGATGCAAGCCATCGATCAGTTTACAAATTTATTACATATCACAATATTTCCTTGTGATGACATTTACTATAACACAACCTTATAAATCCAGAGTTGTAATTGCTATTAAACGAGAATTCATATATAGTACATGCTACAACCAAGTGTGGCAGTTTATTCTCCTCCCTCTCTATCTTTCTCACTTTACTAAAAGTTGAATGTTTCTGATCATAATAGGAACCTACTGACATGATAATCTGAATGCGCATTGAGATGCTATCGATGATTTTCGTAATGTTGTAAATAATATGATAATATATTGATTATTTGAATTAATGACATTGCCTGTTATACAATTTTTTTTGGGAACGGCCTGTTATATAAATTTGATCATAATATTTAAAAATTACCATTTCATGCTATGTTGATGATATACTTTCTTATAATTTATCACTTAGCATGATTAGTAATAACTCAGTTATTGGAGATAATGAGTAAACAACAATGTACTTGTTAATAAATTGATTTAATTATCATATAGTTATCTGAAATTTGATAACTCTATTTAACATAATGAAACAATCTTGGTGCTATTAAATCTTTCCCTTTTTAATATAATTAATTTTTTTTTTGGTAAGGTAAGTTGTATTATAAACGACCAAAGAAATGTACAGTAGGGGGGAACACGGTACTGACACATACTCATCTGGACTACATGTCTCGGAGTAGAAGGGTACCGCGCCACCCACCAATAATATCAAAACAAAAAGATTGGATTATAGACAATCCATATCCTCCTAAGCTAGACCATATTCAGTTCTTCACCAAAAATCCGGGGATCTATCCCCCAACCACGCTGCATCCTTCTATTTCTGGGGTTGTCTTTAATCGACTTAAAGGTGAGGCCTTTATCTTTCACCACTTTAAGAAGATACAATTTCATAGAATGAACATAAAGATTATGTCCCCGGAAGAGAATATCATTTATGGTATTCCAAATGATATAGCACAGGGCTCCAAAAGCAAAACGAGCTATCTCCCAGTAGAATCCCTTACCAGAAATGGAGTTTATAACCCAAAAGAGGTTTTCTGACCAAGAGGAGTTGCTCCATGGAAAGTTACATTTAGCAGCCCAGAACTTAGCTAGAGCATTGGAGACATGGCATTCAAAAAAGAGATGATTGACTGAGTTAGGCCTAGACTTGCAAAGGCACGCATGCATTAGGAATCCTGCCAAATGTCATCAGGTAGGCCTGAGTGGGAAGACGGTTCTTGGTTATAAGCCAGAGAAGGAATTGATGTCTAGGGGCCAATGCCTTATCCCAAATAAAAGAGAACCAATGAACGGGGGAAGCTTTTCGCCGGATTGTGGCCTAGGCCGAAGCAATTGAAAATTTCCCATTAGAGTCCCAAGCCCAAGTAAAAGTGTCTTGACCAACTGTAAGAATGGAATTGGTATATGCCACAATAACAGCTCTTGGCGTACTTGATCCCCATCAGAGGAGTATAGGTCTTTTGCATTTGCCTGTCTAACAAGATCCGATTGATAGATGTAATTATTTGAATATATTGAGTCTAGGGAACCAATATCAAGCCATGGATCAAACCACATCGATACTATTTCCCCATCCCCTACCTTCCATCTGAAATGGGGTTTAAATTCCTCCCTTAGGGCCAGGATCTTCCGCCAAGCCCAAGAACAATGGGTAGGGGTTGAGGCAATCCAAAAGTTCTTCCTCTTCAGATATGTGGCGTGAATCCATTTGCACCAAAGCGATTCTTTATCAGTGAATAACAACCAAATGTGTTTAGCCATGGCTGCCTTGTTGCTTTCCCTGATTTTTCTTACACCAAGTCCTCCCTCTGACAGGGGGAGGCAAACATCATCCCATGCCACCTTAGCACTTCTCGGGCCCATGGAAGGGCCTTTCTAATATAATTAATATTTATGAACTATGTAATAAAAAAATTAGTCAAATATCATTTAGTTATGTATTATTGATAATTTAACAGGTATATATTGCTTATACTATGACAAGTATGAAAATTATTATGCTGAGAGAATATAACGAAGAGTAATTGTTAGGATACACATGTGAGTTGTGTTAGAGAAGTAATCCCACATCGAAGAATTGATGTGGTGTGGAGCAGTTAATATATCATAATTGGTCCATAACTTACTAGCTTAAGCTTTTAAGTAAAAATAAATCTAACTAGATATATTGACGAGTTCAGGCTTGGGTTTCCCTCTTGGAAATCTTCTCAGTCTGAAGGTATCAGATTTCTACTGTGCATTCACAATATTCCCAATAATAATGACATTCTAAACACTATAATCTATAATCTTTTTCCTTCTCTATAACATTATTAAACCATATAGTATATAGCAGTATTTCATTACCTAAATCAATAATGCGATGGCTATTAAAGCTCTCTTTTATTATAGCCGTGATGGCTATTATACTCCAGCCTAACCATTAAAATGTGTAAGTTCCACGGGATAATTTTTCCTTCTCTATAACAGTATTAAACCATATAGTATGTAGCAGTATTTCATTGCCTAAATCAATAATGTGATGGCTATTAAAGCTATCTTCCATTATAGCCGCGATGGCTATTATACTCCAGCCTAACCATTAAAAAGTGTAAGTTCCACAGGATAAGTAGGTTAATCAAATAGACAATCTATTCGTAGTTGAATAAACAATAGAGAAATAAAATAAAAGGTAGAATATATGTCTTCCAACATTCATTCCCTGGGAGAGTAACAGCGACAAATCCAACGGGCAGTGCGCGAACGATATCAAAACTATTGCTTTATCCTTTCCTCGGGTCTGGATCACCTTAGCTCAAAATCAAGAGATGTACCCAACAAGAGCTATGCATAAGTACATAAATTTGTGGCAAAACAACACTAGAAGTGCCACACTTTCGTACGACGCTTATTTTAGTGCTAAATTTTTTTTTTCACTCACTTAAGTGCCATAAGTTTAAAAAACGTTTACTTAAATGCTACTTCCGATTTGTCCACTAGAAAGCTGATGTGGCCACCGGTGAACAAAATTTAAAATATTTTTCTTAATTTTTTTTATTTTTCTTAATTTTTTATTTTTTATTTTGCTTTTTTTTAGGCTCAACGAGGGCCACCATTGACCCTCGCCAGCCGTAGAACCCTCACCCAAATTGGGCGAGGGCCCCTCGCTATTGGCCACAAAGGACTTGGGTGAGGTCGTCACGACCTCCCCACGGCTACCGAGGGCTGTTGTGCCCTTACCCAAGGCCTTTGCGGGCTAGACCTAGGCAAGGGCCGCCTAGCTCTCATTGTAACCACTGCGGGTGAGGCCGTCGGGTCCTCATCAACCATTAGCAAGGCTGTGATGGCCCTCGCCAGCTCTGGACAGCTCTCGCAACCCACCGCCCAGAGTTGGAGAGGGCCGTTGCAACCTCGCCAACGGTCAGTGAGGACTCAATGGCCTCACCTAGGGCCTTCGTGGCCGACGACGAGGGTTCGGCGGCTGGCGAGAGTCAACAGTGGCCCTCGCTAGCCCTAGAAAAAAAATAAAAAAAATATTAAAATATTGTTCACCAGTGGCTATGTCAGCTTTTCGCCACCATGTTAGCTTTTCCGACGGACAAATCAGAAGTGGCACTTAAGTGAACATTTTTTAAAACTTATGGCATTTAAGTGAGTGAAAAAAAAAAATTTAACACCAAAGTTAGCGCCATACGAAAGTTGTGGCATTATTTTCCTTGAAATTTGTGGTCAACAATTTTTCAACTTAACTTTTGTTGATCTAAATTTCAGAAGGGACGACTTTTTATTTTTTTGGTCGCAAGAAGGTACGGATTACAAAAAAGAGTTGTATGTAAGTTCATTGAAGAACGAAATATTAAGTTGAAAGTTGGAAAAAAGTGTGATTTTTTCTTCTTTTTTGTGAGCAAAGCTCGAATAACGACTCTTATTGGATGTCAAGCATGATTCATTGGATCATAAGCTCGTCTAAACCTTGTTACAGTATTGTAAAAAATAAGGTTAAAACAAGGTTATAAACTAGTCATTTAATACTTGAAATTGCTTTTTGGAAGCAAAAGAGGGTCAGATTAGCAGAAAAGTTTGCTAGAAATTATTTCTAAAGTTCGTTTGCTCAATGATTGTTTTTTTTTTTTGGTAAGGCTCAATGATTGTTTTTATCTACAAATATTTAATAAACAGTTCTTGAGCATAACTCTTTATAAATGATGGGTATGATTAGATTTCTAATGAAATCTTTACTCCAAGAAATTATTGATATGGACAATATTGTCATTCAGTATCACATCCCCCAACTCCATTACTTTTCTATGATTTGATTTTATAAACGCCATTTGTATTTGGAGAAATCTTTCAAAGTAATCTTGATTAAACGGTTTGTTTAAAGAGACTCTGACAAATACAAGAAAAAAATGAATTAATCGATAGTACTATATAAATTCGCCGCTTGGTTTGGTTTAAGAAAATTGAAACCAAACCAAACAGCCAGATACTTTTGCTTCAATTCATTTTGCAGTTTCAAGCGTTCTTTGTGCATCTCCACCCGCAACATATTCTCAGAATTAGGCCAATCCAAAATTCAAAAATCATATTGCAAATTGATCGAAATTGCGGGGTTAATTTTCACTAAACCATTGAAAAGCTACTTGCTCTCTAAGAACACTACATTTTAATTACTGAATTACTCTGGGCCTTAAGTGTTGTCCTTTGTCTATGGTGGTAAATACATATATGCAGCGTGCATGTGCAACGAAAAACAATACATTTAATTTTTTGGGTGGTCATTCTCGATATTTCGATATAATGTTTTCCATTCTTTATTTCAAGTTGTTAATTTTCCTACAAGTTTTTTCAATATCAAGACTGATTTTTCAATCATGAAGCAGAAACAGAGACGTCTCTTATCTTTATATTTATGAAGGATTTAAGTTAAAACTTGTAACTTTTTAATTGGCCAGTGCTGGTATTCATCCATTTTGACCACCATATGCAAACACACACGGCGCAAGTTCTTTGGATTGCGTGGCAAGAAACAAGATATTATAGTCTCTTTCGGAACATTAAGAGTTCCTCCAGATAAGAACATACATGCATTCAATCCGCCAGAGTCTGCAAGGGTGAGCGATCGGGTAGACAGAAGTGTGACTAGTGATTCATCAAGGAGCATCATGCATGACAATAATATGAATAAATATATATGTCTAAAATTGAGCATGATTATTAGCTTTCTGAAAAATAGCTGAGCAAATCTTCATCAATATCTTGGACTGATTCATCGACATATATTCAACGAATATGTTGCTTTCCAGGTTCTCGCAAATGTAGCATCGGTTCACATCAGCCCCCCGAAAAGAGGGAAGAAGAGAAAGGAGACGATAATACTATTAAACTCGTGCTGGGGTTTGGGGGTTAAAAATAAAGAAATGGTGAGCGAAAGACATACATGCACCCCAAGTCCTCTCCTCAGATATCTCCATCGCCGAAAACATTTCACCTGCGAGTCAAACCTCTCTCCGCGCGTGCCGAAGCAAGAATTATTGAGAAACTCACACGCTTGATCTCTCTCTCTCTCTCTCTCTCTCTCTCTCTCTCTCTCTCTCTCTATAAAAGAAAGAATTGTAGATCTTATCAGGAGAAAAAATCGGCTTTGCAAGTTGTTGCCTCAACCTCTCTCCAGGATAGCGCAACGCCTGCTCGGTAATCATAGTTATCTCTGTTCTTCGTTTATGCTTATCTTCTCTTTGTCCTTTCCTTTTCTTCGGGCCACCTTCCATATGTTAATCGGGATTTTGAGGTTTAAAGCTTGCATGTATTGGTTCCACTGTTAACTCCGATTAGCTGGTGTTGTTGCTTGCTCTCAGATGTTCTCGGCGAAGACTAACGCATTACCAGATCGAGCTTGTTGTGTTCAGCATGCATTCTAACTCAACCGGTGAGTGAATTCTATGTGATGCTCGTCAAGTGAGTGGCCTTTAGCGGCTTTGTCCTTTGGTTCGTTGTCTGTTCGACCTGATCATATATATGTGTTCGGGACTGTTGGCAAAGACCTAGTTTTGATCTTTCCAACCTAAAAACGAGTTGAAGCATCCTAAGACCAAGTTAAGATACCAAGCACAATCATATCCGCCATCAAAGGGTTGAAATTCTTTTACCAGAGAAATCATATTTAGATTTTTTTTTTCTCAAGACAAATCAGCCAAATATCTTCGATTGACTGTTAAGTCTTACATATGATCTCACTCGCATGGAGTTCTCTAAATCTCTTGTTAGTTCTTTGATTTTTTCTCCTATTGCAACTGTCGGCAAAAACCGAGCTTCGATCTTTCCAAGCTAACAAAAACTTAAATCTTCGTTAGGCCACTTTAATATATCAAGCACAATCATATCCATCGTTGAACAGTTCAAACCATTAAATCATTTTTAGGAGTCATTGCCATAATGCTTTTTTTTTTCCCCTCAAGACAAATCAACCAGGTATCTCCGAGACCTACGATTCTTACATATGATCTCACGCTCGCACGGATTTCTCTAAATTCGGTGTTAGTTGCTTGATTTTCCACATCTCTCTCTCTCTCTGTGGAAATCCATATGGTAGGGAAATATGCGCTTCTTCTCTATCTACTATTACTCGGTCACCAAGGCGTCGAACTTTACAAATGGGCGTCAAAGTTTTATAAAGTTCTACAAGTTGTGAAAGATATTTCAAAGTTAAAACCAAGGGGCAAGTCAATTTTGGACTTCCATAGTTGGAGGATCAGGTCGGAAGCAACAGTAAGAGATGACTTGCTTGTCGTATCTTATGTTGGAAAGTTTGGCCGGTTGATCAGTATATATGTTACGGTTGGAGCTTGTGTACTATATCCCATCAAACTATTTTGAGGGCACAGATTCTCGAGTGATTTTATGGCAGTTGAACGTGTTTGGGTTTGAACGACAAGTAAGAAGTAGAGGAATAAGGTCGTCCTTAAGTGATGTGTACTTTTCAATGTCTGCATAAATGTGTGCTTATTCCAAGTAAAAAGCTGGCTGTGTAAGGGAGAGTGCCATGAGGTAGGTGTTGCACTCCGTCACTTCATTCTTTAGCAACCGTGGTTTGATTATTACGCCGTGGAGAGTAAAAAGCTGGCTGTGTAAGGGAGAGTGCCATGAGGTAGGTGTTGCACTCCGTCACTTCATTCTTTAGCAACCATGGTTTGATTATTACGCCATGGAGTTCACCCTAATAGGCCGGCATCGGACGGAAATTAGGATAATAAAATAGAGTGAATTTGTGCAGCTAGATGATGTTCATTTATATATATGGACGACTTAGGAGAAGATAATGATTCATGGACCTACATAACTCTTGTAGAAGTAAGACATTCAAAGCTGTAAGGAATTGATTGATGAGAAGTAGAAGGGTATTAGATTAACCAGTAAATGAGAACAATGAGTTATGTAAATATCTTACCCGTGTGACTATGACAATTGCGAGGAGATATGTTCAACCAATCGTTTTATTTTTATCAAGAGTACCATTTTCAATCTGCGTGTGATTGGGAATGTTAAGTTGCTATGTGGAGGAAGAGTGTACTTATACTAGGTCTTTATAAATGATATATATAAGTGATGTTGAATCCTTTGACATAGCCGAAAATCAAATCATATAAGAGATATTTATATCTTCGTAATATTCTGAACTACGTACATGAAACTCTTAGTTTAGCGAGGCATGGTATTGATCACTGAAATTTCGCATGTGAATCACGTGGTTTTACTGCGTTCGCCTCGGGAAATTCTGTTCCAGAAACTCCACAGGTGCCTGGGGACAACACTAGCTTTCACTCGCCCTCTCATGTTCCCGAGAGGACCCAACAATTATTGTGCCATTTAGCTTTCAGGACCACTATAACTTTTTGTGACAGCACCATTTTCCTCCAACTGGAGTTAAAAAGGTCTTTTTCTTCTTATTCTTTTACCATGGAGTCAAATCTTAACTTAGGAGCACCTCGGGTTACAAGTAATTCCTAAATCAAGCCAAACTTGCATCATGATAACCCTCTTTTGCGAATATACTGTAAGACAAGCCGGACGACTTGCTTCTTCTAAGCAAGAGATAATCTCTCTTTTCCGCGTGTAGTGTTTCTACATTTGGTATATTATGAGCCAAAATCCGTCTGCAATTACTTGGTAAGATAAACTATGAATGTCGACAACCTTTAGCATTTTGAATCCACAAGTCGATGTTATTGCATCTTCCAAATAAGAAATCGGTTGCAACAGTCTCGAGCAAGACATATTACGAAACAGGTTGAACAGACTACGAATCTGAGGTAGGGGCAAGAGGCTTCTCAGTTGATGAGTGCTTTCATGGAATTCGACACCCTTAAAATCCTAGTTAGTTCCTTTTTTGATATCGATGCGCCAACCTCGATAATGGGCAAAGCCCAGGAGGTAAGTTCTCAAGAAGTAGGTACAGCCTTCTCTGTCTCTGTCTGTCTCTGTCTGTCTGTCTGTCTGTCTCTCTCTCTCTCTCTCTCTCTCTCTCTCTCTCTCTGTATTAATGACTTTGTCTTGTATATATCCATCCTCGTTATCTCTAACTTTACAATTTAAAGTAATGAAACTAGCCATTCATTTAACTGTGTGTTCACAGGATGCAGTTACCAGAAAGGAAAAAAGAAGAAGGTAAATGAGCATCTAACTTGTGATTAGCGCATGATGATGATATAAATGGGTGGTTTCTGAGTGTTTTCCTTTGCTTGCGATGCGTGAAATCACAAGCTTTGACTCATCTCAAGTCACGTCCTAGCTAGAACCATATGCTTTCATGTTCGACAAAGCCCGAGATTTACATACTATCGACACAAGTTTCGGGTACATGTAGGAAATGGACCCAAGTGTCACTGTATTTGATTTGATCTTTAAATGTTCTTAGATCATGTTTTTTTGGGGGAAGGTTGGGGGAGGGAAGGGGGGGTTAGAGACAAAAAAATCGAAGAGAAGATGGAGCACACAAGGAATAAATAGTGCCCTCTAATATTGGATGGAATGTAACGATTTGGCAACTTACACAACACAAGCACTGAACTTCTATTCTTCACCCGTTGAAGCTCCAATGAATTCCGACTAAAAGAAAATGGCATTATTCTACAATATTTCAACTTATATTTATAAATCACTGAGGTTTACTCTAATGACGACTCTTTTCATATGGAAAAAAAGAAAAAAATGTGAGAGTTCAAATCTCCACATTTTTAAAAGGAGTTAGAGTGATAATGATTTGGTTTTAAATATCAATTTCAACTCTCATGACATGCAATGAAACATGACAAAAGTCTAAAAATGAGAGTTATAATAGGAATAGAGTGGGTAGATCTATTAAATGGGTGGCTCAAGTGATGTTTGAGTTGGGTTATAAATGATCCGATCCAAACCAACCCATTAACCTATTTATAACATATTTATGCATAATGTAAATTTTTCCACCTATACTTGACTTGACCAATACTCGACTCATACCTGACCCGACTCATATTACTAAAACACTTCCATATATAACCCAACTTAGGAAAACTTATTCATATGATTTTTTTTAAAGATTATAGTACAAAAATACTTTCAAGTCTAGGAAAACTTGTTTCTTACGATTATTTTAAAAAAAATGGTATTACTAAAACACTTTCATCCTATACAAAATTTAGTGGGCAATTTGTATAATTTTTTTAAAAAAATGAGTCTTTTTTTTAAATGTTTTTTAGAAAAATAGCAATTTTTTTTTTTTGTTTTGCTTGAAATTTGAAAATATTTTTCCACTATTTACTATGAAAATTGTGATTTGATTTTCCTCCATGCATTCTCTTTAATATTTTTTTCTTAAAATCGAATTTTTATTGAATTTTTTTAATTTTTTTTCCCTTTTTTTCCTTCTCCTTCGGTCATCGCCGTCAATGAGGTCTCAGCTTCACTAGATCAACAAGCTCGAGGCTCGCCAAATCAATGAGGCTCAAGCCTCACTAGATTGGTGAGCTCGAGCTTTCCCGGCCTTCGGCAAGCTCGAGTGTCACCTAACCGACCGTCGCCATTGCCATAGTCGGCCAAATGGAAGAAGGAAGAAGAAAGAAAGAAAAAGAAAAATTAATAATTTCAAGTTTTTATAAAAAATAATTATAAGGCTGAAGAGGGAGAGAGAGTATGGGTGAGCCTAATAGGTTAAAAATGGGTTCTAAACTCAACCCATTTATTTCAACCTTTAAATTTAAAATCTATTTAAGATAGACTCTTTAAAATTGAGTAACCTATATATGACCCATTTATATTTATATAGGTGTAAGACCCTTTTTGACACTTCTAGGTCGGATAGACAAAAGAAAAACTCATGCTTATATGGACTCTGGGTTCTGATTCATCTAATTTTACAAAATGCAATGTGTCAGATAATATAAATTAATATAACTTCTACTACCATTGACACTAAATTTTGGCAATTTGTTTAGTTATTCATTGAAGAGAAAAATTAAGGATTGATCCCGACTCCTAGCAAAAACAATTTTTATTAAACTGCATATAGTCATTAGGAGCATATTTCATTTAAATGCATATTTGAAGGACCGGTAGCAAATGGACTTGAATGGATAATTCTGGACTCAATTAGCTAATTGGACGGAACCCACGATGAGAGGATATTTAACCAAGCTTGTGAACATTATTAGGAGATGAATTTTTCATTAAAAATGCCAAGTTCGAAAATATTGAATAATTGAGTAATTTTGTTTAATATTATCACAATTAGATTTGACGAAAAATGAGTGTTCTTTTGTGAAGATATGGCGTGTCTTTTAATATTTTAAATTGGAAAGTCATAACCCTATACTTGGCACACTATATAAAGAGGACTTCACACATTGAAATATGGGAGAGGGCTGCACACAGTAGACACGGCAGAAAGTGAGGCACTACAGAGAGAGGCGGCCGCATTGATAAAGCTTCAAGGCTGAGTTGCTTCCTCACGGCTGCTGTACCTCATCAAGCACCCCCGCCGCTTCGTCTTGCCTCAACGCCGACCTGCACCAGTGAAGATCTGGCGCTCTCCTTGACGACCAGTTCGTGCTGCGGCTTTCTCGGTGACACGGAGACCAACGCTCTTTCTCACGGCCAGCAACTCTTGCTCTCATCATGTCCTTTCTGTGCCTGGCGATATTGCCTGACGGAGCGACCAACGGTTTCACCCCCCTCACGCCTTCATCGCTGCACTATTACCAGAGAAGTTTGCTGACTATTTGCCAGCAAAGCAACGGCCCACTTTGACAGACAAACAGGCGGACGAGCAAGAAATACTTCTCTGGGGGGCACAGCCACAACAAGAGAACACGGTCAAAGGGCAAGGTTCTATGATGAAGAGCTTTGTCTTGCTTGGGAATTCACGGTGAAACTGCAACTTATCTCGGCGTTCTCACAGCAATAATTCAGCATCTTCACCGTCCGTTGGTGCTTTCTCGTCACTTCTCTGGCCCAGCCACGCCGATCATTGTGGAACACTGTTGCAGTAAGTCGGTTAGCCCAAGGTGCCCCACCGCGTGATCCACCGCCTTCTTGTAAGCCGGGCCGAAAGCCACACCTTGGCCAAGAAACTCACCGTCGGCCACACGAGCCGCGTGAATCACTGTTATCCCGTGGCACAATCCATCGCTGTCTGTAGGGTCCAATCAAGAAACGTTATCCACGCGATATTTTGAATTAGGTAACGATTTCATCCTATATTAATTTGAATATTTTGTTATTCAATTTGACCAATTTAATTATCTAATTTGATTATTGAGTGACAATTACTTGTTAAATTAGAAAATTTTCCTAATTTAGCAACATGCATTCCAATCTCAACCATGAAATACTTCCTACACATAAAATCTTCCATTTTATCCATAACCACTTGAATACGATCATCAATTATCTTGTTTCCAAATTTAAACCAGAAAATCTGACATCCTATACATAATTACTAGAACAAGATTGTCGATTTATCTTTTTTTTCTGAATTTAAAATGGATGTGCTTTTTTTACAAGATTGCATGGATATTATTTGATAATGGGTGTTTAGCTCTCATTTGATTGTTTCTATAAAAGAAAAGACAAAAAATATCATGGTAGATTAAGTTAGATTATGTTAGATAACCTTGCATGTTTAGATAGATTTTTTCTGGAGATAATATGAGGGTAGAATCATGCTAGATAGAATTTCCCCGTTAAGTTAGGACATTCTAGATGGAGTGCATATTTAGGTGGGTTCTGAAAGGATAGAATTATATTATAAATTTAAATTAGGACTTAACATAGATTATATCCAAATTTAAGTTTGATATTATCCTAATCTTGATGGTTAAATTAGGGTTTTTTAATTATGAATTCAAAGATGAAAATAACAAAAATAAATATATGCATGCCATATAGGTTTAGTGGGAAAAGTGTTAAAAAAGTACTAAACCTATTGCATTAATACCAATTTAGTTCTCAATTTTTTAATGATGCCAATTGAATCCTAAATCTTTTGGCTCGATGTCAATTTAGTCTTAGACTTTTTAAATTAATGCCAATTTAGTCCCAAACCTTTTGACTTTGTGCCAATTTAGTTCTTTTGACTAATTTTGATTAGATTTTGCTGATATTAACACCAAACAACTGATGTGGCACTCTCGGCGTTGACATGGACAATTTTTAATAATATTTTAATAATTCTCGAATTTTTATTTTTATGTTTTTTCCTCTCTTTTTTCTTTCTTTCTCTCTCTTCTTCTTCCCTTAGGCAGTGGCTAGCTGGTAGGCGACTTGGCCTAGGCAAGGCAGACCCTCGCTTGGGCAAGAGCTCCCCTCGCCAAATCCTGTGAGGCCAGCCCTCGCCCAAGCCAGGGCTACCTCACTAGGCATTGCTTGGGTGAAGGCGACGCCCGACAAGGTCGCCTTGGCCTATGCGAGGGCCAGCCTCACCAAATCTGACCTTGGTAAGGCCGACCTTTGCTTGGGGAAGGGTAGCCTTAGCAACCCTTCACCAAATGTGATGAGGTCGGCCCTCGCCCAAGCCAAGGTGGCCTCATCGAGTGTCATCAACCTTGTTGAATTTCGTGAGGGGAACCCTCACCACCGGGGCTACCCTCACCCAAGTCAGGTCGAGCGAGGCCAACCCACTCAAGCATGGTCGATGGTCGACTCCCAAGGTAAGAAGAAGAGGGAAGGAGAGAGAAAAAAAAAAAGGAAAAAAATCAGAAAAAATAATAAAAAATTGAAAATTATTAAAATACTACTAAAAGTTGTCCATATCAGCACCAGCGGTGGCATGTCAACTGGTTGGTGTCCATGTTAGCAAAATCTAGTCAAATTAGCCAAAATGACTAAATTCATACAAAGTCAAAAGATTTATGATTAAATTAGCACTAATTTTAAAAATTTAAGACTAAATTGGCACTGTTAAAAGATTTAGGACTAAATTGACACAAAATTAAAGGGTTTAGGACTATATGACATCATTTAAAGATTTATGATTAAATTGGCATTAATATAATAAGTTTATAACTTTTTCAACACTTTTTCCTAAATTTAGTTGTATCTTTCATGCATCACTTTTTGCCTCATCAACAATGCCATGTCACCATGCTACATTGTGCTACCTAACATGCCATGCCGCATCATCTATGCCATGTTATAGTACCACGTCATCAATACCATGTCATGTGTCATGTCACCATCCATGCCATCATATATGTCATGTCATCACTTGCATGTCATATAGCGATTGTATGTTAGCATCATGAAATCGTATGCCGTGCTAGAAGAGTTGCATATCAATTTTGATCATCATTAGAAATTGCATGTGAGGTCATTTAATTAAATCGTATGTCACGTAGAGTAGTTTAATTGGAAATGGCATTCTACTTTGAAATAGATATACTTTGTACATCATTACATTTAAATTAATTGCATTACATGTATTGCATATAAGTTAGCTTTCATTTAAATAAGTGAAAATCCTAAAAAAATATTGTGTGATTTGGGTGTTAATTAGAAATCATATTTAGGGATATATGATTTTCTAATTAACATTGCAAATGCTTCCATTGCTCCCAAGTATTTCCTCCTTATGCTTGCAATTTATTTACTACAGTGCACCTGCATGATCACCTTGTATATTAGTGGATAAGTTAAAATGAATCTAAGCTACTTGTTAAATATTTTCTTGATAAAAAAGGTACTAAAAGGGTATTAGAAAACTCTAGTATAACCAAGTCCACATGCCCACAATAGCTAGTTCATAGGAGTAAAATAAATCTTCCGTTACTTTATTTTAATATCTAATCGACTCATCAAAAAATATATTAGTAGTGACTCTTAATTGATATGGACTTGAGAGTGCTCGAGTTAAATCTAGACTTAAAAATTCATTAGTAGAATCCTAGGTGGTGCACCCAAGGTAAGGTTGCCACAACCACATAAATGATGAAAAGTATTTTGAACTGAAATTTCAATTCCCACCATTTGAAGCAAAGTCAGCATGCAATTTGAAAACTTCTATTGACACATTAAATAGATGAGGACTATCATAGAATAAAAATTGGGAGGTTTACTACAATGTCTAGGTTCTTTTTCTTTTTTTCTTTGGTCGAAGAGGAAGATTCCACTTGACCTTTAGATGAAAACCATTAGATGATCTTTAAATTACTAAGGTAGCTTCAAGCCAAATTCATTGGTAAGGAGAGTTTGTTGATGCACAAATTGCTTGAAATTTTAGGATATGTGGCTTAAATAAAGGCTTTCAGAAATAATTTTTCATTTCATTTAATTTTACTAACATAATTTATTTACTCAGTAAGTTTAAGCACAACTGAAAAGGAAAACAAAACAAAACAAAGGAAATACACAATTGGTTTGTGTTTGGCCACCACCATCATTATTGCTTACCATTGTTAATGTCCACAATGGTTGTTTGTCATTATGTTGATGCTTGAATTTTAACAACTCATTTAGACATTTTATTGCATAAAAAATTAGAAATCAATCCTAATTTATAACCAAAAATAATTTTAACTTGCATATTATGAGCATTTTTAATAGAAATAAGCCCACGTGAATTGTGTTCCAATTGGACTAAACCAAAGAGGTTATGACCTTAATCAAATTTTTCCGGACAAGCCTATTGAAGATATCCGTGCATGCATATCACACAAGGATCCTTGAATAATGTTTGTCATTATTCAAGATTCCTTATTACATCTAAATTATTATTCTTGAGCTTGTAATTTGTTGGATATGTGTACATATCGTTTTGATGGATTATTGAAAACTCTCATATTATAACCATGTGACTTTTTGTTATATATATCAGGTGAATTATGGTTACATTTGATGTTGCATCTTTTGAGAGAAAGGACGACCGTGTCATTATTTTTATTCTTGTTAAGTTGGAGGTGTGACATCTCTTAAGCATTATGAGATTTTCCGAAGGAAATGATCTATCTCACATTCTTTGTTGTTTTTTTAATTCTTATCAGTCAACTTCCATAATTTATTTTCAATAGTGTCATAAACATTTTGAACTATAAAACTAGGATTTTGTTTTCAATTAGAGAGTGGCTTGTGAATTGGAGCAAAGTGTTACCATACACGTGTGCATCACAGATTCTATAAAAACCACATCTTGATAGAAATTATAAAAGAACTTTCTATTATCATGCGATTGCCAACTCCCACCTCCCTTTTTCTCTGAATCTTCAAGTATATGGAACCATCATCCAATACATATGGTCCAATAACTATCATGCTTTCATTTCTAATTTGTGTAATATCCTATATAATTAGATGATTAATACTTAACTAAATAATGCTTGACAAAACATAATAGCAACCAAGGAGACAAACTTTTCATAAACAATTATCAAATAAATAAAGTTTCACAAGATAATAAAGAGAAGGCAAATTTTAAGTAACCAAAAAAAAAGAAATCAACCACCATAATATAGAAATATTTGCTTTGAAAGAAGACCAATGTTCACGTAACAAAAGGCCTTACAAAGGGAGTTAACGGATAAATAACGGAAACATAGACAATCTAATTTGATTTGTCATGGTTGAAAGTAAGAAAACTTGAACACAACCAATATAGCGAGTATAGCATGAAAAGTCACACTATGCTTCATAATATAGTAAACCCAGATAATGAAGTTTTTGATGAAACTTAGAGAACTAAACGTCAATGGAATTTTATCTCTTTTTTGATATAATTAAACTAGGATAAATACTTAGACAACTTAATGTTATGATCCTCCATAGAAAAATCTTCACCTCTCCCCTTTAAGCAAAGTTAGAAGTCTCCACTTTCCTTCTCCTTCAAACTTTTGTTTAATTTGTCTTCTTATTGTATTATGGCTATCATGAAGAAGGATCCTATACTTATGAACCTCGTCAAAATAGATCAAAAATCGTATATGACTATTATCAAGGTAGCTATTTGATGCCTCCATTTTGTTCAATGCCTCATCATCTCACTAGATAAGCATTCATTTTGAATTCTTTCATTTTGAGTTTTGTTGAAGATATTAGTGATTATAATAATCTAATTTAATTTTTTACCATTTTCCTTCTAAATAGTTTTCATTGTGAGTTAGCATTAGAAATTTTACGGACCGATATATTGTTAAACAAAAATATAAAATCTTGAACAATGTCAAATATATCGCTCTTCTATCTATTAGATATAATAAGAATTTGTGATGCTTTGAATGTTAAGTGTGTATCAATGAGTTCCATATGTACTGAATTAGCTTCAATCTAGAGGTTTTTGTGGTTTTGAAAATCTAAATAACGGTGTCGCGACCTATTTTTTTCCTTCCCGTGGGAAAGAGATGAATAAATAGGTTTAGGGGTATTGTCCAAAGGGTGGGTCCAGGACCCTCATTAGACATGGGCTCTCCCAAGCTCATACCCCGCGCGACGTTGGGTGTTCATGAAAATCTTCGAATGAGGAGTCGCCACTAGCCTATTGGGGTTGGCTAGAAACCAAGCGAGACATGGGAGTGGGCCTCACTTTCTACGTAACCAAAGATTCTAGGGTCGGGGACTTGATTACACTAATTAACCAATTAGTGCCCTTTCGGTACCTAATCTTGTTCATTTCAAAAAGACTTTTGTCAGGCAGTTTGGATTGATTTTAAACTTAAACCACTAACATGTGAGGTGATCATACGGGTGCGCAATCATCAAAATATGACAATCAGCAATTCAAGAAAGCATTAAATAAATTAGGGGAGAAAATAAACACATAGCACTAGGAGATAAATAAATGACAATCCTAATTAAACTAAAGAGGAAACCATAATCATCGCATCATAAATGTGCAATCAAGGGCAATTGTATCCAAGGATAATTAAAACCCTAAGGTGAAGCCGTAAGGGCTTGATCAGTTTTGAGCACAATTTTAGACCAATGATTTTCCGACATTTTTTAAGAGAAAATGGTCCAAGAATTATTTTAAAGCTTTTTAGGAAACTCTAAAACAAACTTGGAGTTTTTGGGATTTTTGAAATTTTTTTGGAATTTTCAATATTTTTTATTTTTTGATTTTTTTAATTAAAAAATTTGAAATTTTTATAAATTTTTAGGTTTCTGAATTTTCCAAGAATTTTCTGAAATTCCGAAAATTTGTATGATTTTTTGACTTTTTTTTTTATGTTTTTTTATGATTTTCTGAATTTTCAATTTTTATTTTATTTTATATTTTTTATAAGAAATAATTCGGACCGGGTCAAAAGGCCCGGCCCTACTAAACTGATTTGGATCCTGTCGGTCCGGGTTAGGCCACAATAGACTGGGCCGGCCCTAAACCTACTAAAAAAAGCAAAAACAACAAAAGGCCCACACGGAATTAACCCTAATTGGCTCACAAAAATTCGAAAACGGCCCATTACTATTTGTTCACGGCCCAGCCGTTCCCCCTACATCTGGCGCGGGCCCAGGCCCACTCTAAAAGCTCTCAGCCATTTTCTATTTCTATTTTCGTTTTTGGCCCTTTTGTTGTGTTTTGTTTTTTTTGTTTTTGTTTTTTTATTCATTCTTTTTGTCCTTTTCTGCATGCAGATTTCTGGTCTTCTTCTCCTTTGGAGCTGCAGCACGCCCCCATGCACGTCTTCCCCATGCACGCCTGCTTCTTCTTCTTCTTCTTCTTCTTTTCTTATTTTATTCGAAAGATCTTCGACTCCCAACCGAGAACCCCATGGTTCCTCTCTCCTCACCGAGACACCACCCTTTTATCAGCCACTCATCCCCGTCGACATCGGCCACCGCCGGCCATAAGCTCCGGTGGCCGTGAAACCCTCACCGATTCGACGATACACGGATTTTTCATACAAATCATCATGGAACCTCGAATATGAATGAATACATAATGATTCTATAGATAAAAGAGCATGAAAACAGATCGGTTTTCGACTAAAAGTATGAACCCCTTCGGTTTTCTATAAGGCATTTCATCAAACACTTGGCGGGCATGAATAAACCGAAGGGTTTCCAACTCGAACCGAACTTATACCGGGACTAGGCTTCCAACTAGACATGGCAGCATGCAAGGGAACTTCAGTGGAGGGACGACAAGGGCCAAGGCTCACGCGAACTGCTCCGCGCGAGCTCCGGCCTGACGCCTTACAAAAACCAGGTATTCCGGTGAAAAAGGTAAATAAATAAACAAACTAACCTGGTTCGTTCAGTGGTTGCGACGGGCGGCGGTTGCTAGGTGGTCCTCCGGCAACAATAGAAGACCCTCTCGAACCTCCCTCTCGGACTCAGATTCCCGGATTTTTTTTACTTGTTTTCTCCCTGTCCTTTTTTCCGTCCCTTCTTCCCTGGTTCCCCCCTTCTCGGATGCTCTCCTCGTGCTCCGCTCGAGTTCTGGTTTTTTTTTAGAACAGACCCCACCCTCCCCTTCTCTCTCTCGGTCCTTCTTTTTTTCCCTCCTTTCGTTCCCCCTTCTTTTTTCTCTTTTTTGTTCTGGTTTTGCCGACCTAACCCCCTCCTGATTTTCTGCTGCCGTCTGGCCTCCTCTGCTTTTCTGACCTGCAGATCTCTCCCTCCCGAGCTGTTCATGCTGCAACTTGCTTCCCTCTTCTGCCCCATGCTGCAGCTTGCCTTCATATTTTATTTTCCCTGCTGGTGCGTGCTTCCGCGCGGAGGAGAAGGAGAGAGGATGGACGGGTCGGGCTGGGGAAGGAGAGAAAGGGGAACGTGGGCTGAGCCCATGCGTGGGAAAAAAAAAAAAGGCAGAAAGAAAGGGGGCCGGGCGAGCCCAGCCCCAGCTCGAATCCTCTTTCTCCTTTTCTATTTTTTTTATTTTTTTAAATATTTTTTTTATAAAAAAAATTTTTTTGATAAATTTTAAAACTAATGACACAAGTGCTCCTAATGTCTATATGCGATGCAATTTTAATGAAAAATATTTTTTGTTAAAGGGTTAGAAATTAATCCATAATTTTCCAATGCAATTAGTAAACACTTAAATAAATCGCCAAAATTTAGGTGTCAACAAACGGTAATACAAAACAGTTTATTTGGAGATTAGGTTTTGACTTTCTTATGAATTCAATTAGAAGAGTAAATGACAGGCTTTAGATCATCCTTAAACTAGAGTCTTTTTCAAGAACTTCATCCTCTAGGGCTTTGACATGGGTTGATCAATCTAACTTTTCCTCACCCGTGTGGCCTTAGAAATTGTTTCCCAATCAGCCTTACTCACGCACAATCACAAATATCATAAAGAGAAAAGCTCTAGTATAAGCTCAATTGTACTCATAATTCTCTCATTAATCTAATTATAGAGATTGTATCTCCTTATCAACACAACTACCCATATTTACTATAATAGTATATAATTACCATATCGCATGCCCCTAAAGTATTTTTAAATACTTGATAAAACCTTAAGACAAGGGAGATATTTGAAGGTCGCTCGTTCATAGATCAGTCATGATCCTTCGTTCAAAAAACCTCTAGATTGCATTGCTTCCTTGGGTGGTGACATTTTCCCCCTCCGAATCGGCCGACAACCTTGTCACCTCTTCAACATGAAATGCATCGGTTTACTTCTTGAAATGCCAAAGTGCTTTAGTGGGTTTCCAACTAGTTTTGCTCCTTGTAAGATGCTTAAGATACTTACGTCATATCAAAAATTGGTATCGAGTTGAGTTATAATTATGCTTGATGTTGCATCTTTTGGGAGAAAAGACGACCGTGTCATTACCTCTATTCTTATTGAGTTAGGAGTGTGATATCTCCTAAACATCGTAAGGTTTTTCCGAAGGAATAATGTATCTCATGTTGTTCGTTATCTTCATCATTATCAATTAACTCCCATAACTTCTTTTCAACAATATCATAAACATTTTGCACTATGAAACAAGGATTTTACTTTTAATTAGAGAATTGTTTGTGAATTGGAATGAAGTATACATCACACTTATGCATCATAAATTCTATAGGAAGCCCATCTCAATGGAAACTATATAAGAGCACTATATTACCACACGACTGCTATCTCCCACTCACTTTTTTCTTTAAATCTTCACGTCCATGGAACCATTGTCCAATGAACATCATCTAGTAACCATCATGCTTTCAGTTTTAGTTTGTGCAGTATCCTATATAATTAGATGATGAATACTTAACTGAATAATGCCCAACAAAACATAATAGTAACTAAGGGGATAAACTTTTCAATAACAATAATCAAATAAGTAAAGTTTCACAAGATAATAAAGAGAGATGGCAAAATTCAAGTAACAAAAAAAAAAAATTAACCACCATAATGCATAAATATTTACTTAGGAAGAAAACTAATGCTCATGTAACAAAAATCCTACAAATGGAGCTAACAGATAAATAAATAAAATAGATATATATATCATCATCATCATCATCATATAATTTGACTTCTCATGGTTGAAAGTAAGAGAAACTCGAACACAACCAATGTATCTCATATTGGGAATGTAACATCTCCCAAGCGTTGTGAGGTGTTCTAAAGGGAATGATCTATCGCATGTTTGTTATCTTTATCATCATTGCCAGTCAACTTCTATAACTTCTTTTCAATAATGCCATACTTTTTGCACTATGAAGTTAGGGTTTTATCTTCAATCAAAGAGTTGATTTTGAATTAAAATGAAGTGTACACCACACTTATGCATCAAGAATTCTATAAGAACCTTGTCTCAATGGAATCTATGAAAGAGCTCTCTATTGTCACGCGACTGTCATCTCCTACCTATCTTTTTCTCTAAATTTTCACATCTATAGAATCGTCGTCCAATGAACATCGTCTAGTAACCATCATGCTTTTATTTCTAATTTTTTGCAATATCCTATATAATGATAAGTACTTAATTACTGATGTTGTCTTGAATTCCACAAAATTTCGATCGATTGGAAATTCGAAATTAAAAAGTCAATCAAGAAATCTAGGAAGGCTTGAAGATTGTAAGCTATTTATTTCCAAATATATTTCCTAGATTTGGACTTATCTATAAGAGATTTTCATGGAAATAGTCCTAATTCAATGTAATTGGGATATATCATGATATCTCTAATATATATGGGATAATTACTGAAGATTTATTAGTTAGTTTCAAATTTGATAATATCTTTAGGTGGAATTATTTTTCTACTAGGATTAGGAAAGTAGGGATCTGAAGATCTATTTATTTCAACATTGTATCTTGTACTCTTGGTGATGCGGTCAAATATGAAATCGTCTCTCTCTCTCTCATGGACGTAGGCGGATTTTTCGCCGAACCACGTAAATCTCCGTGTTCCTTATTATTCTTGTTTTCTTTCTCATCTAGTTAGGGTGTTCTTCCGCACAACAATTGGTATCAGAGCAATCCAGGTTCTTCGTTCTTGTATTGCGACTTCTAACTAGATGGTTGTAAAAGGTTCAACCATTTGATTTATATTGAACGATTTGTCGGGAAGAATAATTTTACACTATGGCGGAGAAGGATAAAGGATTTGTTGATTCAACAAGGTTTATCAAAGGTTCTTCTGGGAAGATCGAACAAGCTGTACACCATCACTGATGATGATTGGGCCGACATGAAGGAGAGGACATGCAGCGCAATCCGATTGAACCTATCAAATGAGGCCCTTCGATATGTAGCAAAAATCGAATCTGCTTTGGAGGTATGGCTCAAACTCGAAAGCATTTACATGATAAAATCTCTTACGAACAAGTTGTTCTTGAAGAAGAGATTGTATTCACTTTAGATGAGTGAAAGGGGAAATTTGTTGGAACACCTCAACGTGTTCAATCAAATGATTAATGAACTTACAAACTTGGATGTAAGGTTTGAGGATGAAGACATAGTGCTTCTACTACTAGCATCATTGTCGGATTTGTTTGACCACTTGGTGATTACGCTCCTTTATAGCAAGGAAACCCTGGAGATCAGAGAGGTGACTGCTGCTCTACTTTCAAACGACACCCGAAAAAGGGCAAGTAGTTCAAAATCTTCAGGAGAGAGACTCTTTGCAAAGGAGAAAAGCAATCAAGGAAGAGGAAGATCAACGAATCAAGGATCAAGCAGTAGGGGTCAATCAAAATCCAAGGGAAAATTCAAAGGAAGATGCTACGGGTGTAATCAAGAAGAGAATACCAAGAGATTTTGTCCAAATAAAAACGAGAAAAAGAAGAAGAGCTCAGATGAGGCAAGTGTAACCGATGGCATTGAGATAAATGATAGGGACATCTTGTCCATATAGTTAGGGAAAGACACCTTTGAAGATTCATGGATCCTGGACTCTGGATGCATTTATCATATGTGTCCTCATTGAGAAGCCTTCGATGAGTATAAGGCATATGATGGTGGTCCAGTTCTCATAGGGAATGATACTTCATGCAAGACTGTGGGAGTTGGAATCGTGAAAATCAAGATGTTTGATGGCATGATTAAACCTTAGCAAACATGCGTCATGTTCCGGGTCTAAGGAAGAATTTGATCTCATTGGGAGCACTTGAATCCAATGGATGCAAGTACATGGCTCAAGGTAGAGTTTTGAAGGTGATTAAGGGAGGTCTGGTTGTTCTTAAGGGACAAAGGCACGAGAACTTATATCGACTTATAGGAACCATAGTGTAAAGTGGAGCATATGTGTCCACGGATGCTAGCACGAAGATAGATAACACATATCTATGGCATATGCGTCTCGGGCATATGGAAGAAAGAGGATTGATAGAACTTCACAAGAGGAATGCACTCTAAGCTATGAAAACATGCAAATTTTATGTGTTTGGAAAACAATGTAGAGTACGGTTCAATGTTGCAACCCATACAAGCAAGGGCGTGCTCGAATATATACACACGGATGTATGGAGTCCTTCACCAATAAAGTCAAAAGGAGAGAAGGAATACTTCATGACATTCATTGATGATTTCTCTCGCAAAGTTTGGATCTACTTCATACGACACAAAAGTGAAGTCTTTGAAAAGTTCAAAGAATGGAAAGCTGAAGTTGAGACTTTAACTGGGAATAAGGTTAAGTGCTTGAAATCGGACAATGGAAGAGAGTACAAATCGACACCATTCATAAAGCTTTGCAAGAATGAATGAATTAAACGTCACTTCACAGTTCTTGATACGCCCCCAACAAAATGGCATAGCGGAAAGGATGAACCAATCCTTATTAGAGAGAGCTCGAAACATGAAGCTACATTTGAGACTGAGCAAGGAGTTTTGGGCAAAAGCTATCTGCATGGCATGTTATCTTGTGAATCGATCTCCATCAACTACAATTAAATGCAAAATTCCCGAAGAGTTATGTACTGGTCAAATTGTCGATTATTCTAATTTAAGAATATTCTGTTGTCCTGTTTTTGTACATGTGCAGAGCTCGAAGCGCTTGAAGTTGGATCTAAAATCAAAACAATACATATTTCTCAGTTACAAGAAAGGAGTGAAAGGCTACAAATTATGGGATCCAAGTGAGAAGAAAGTTCTGACGAGTAAGGATGTTATGTTCGATGAATCTGCAATGTTGAAGTCAAGCTACGTGCCACGCGTGGCTGCTGAAGATGAGAGTGATAAATCTATTGTTAAGGCGAGCTTGAAACCAAAGAATCTGCAAAGAATGACGAGTCATCCGATGAGGCTCCGGAAGTCAAAGAAATGGTAGAAGTATCTCGTACCATTGCAACGGGTCGAGGAAGGCGCACTCCTAAAGCACCGGAGAGGTACAATTTTAAGGATATGGTTACTTATGCTCTTACTATATGCTCTGGCAATCCAAGCTCCTACCATGAAGCTTTGAAAAGTGATCACAAAGAAAAGTGGATGATCGCAATGATGGAGGAGATGGAGTCGTTACAAAAGAATGAGACATGAGAACTTGTGAAGAAGCCTAATGATCGAAATGTCATCTGTTGCAAATGGGTTCTTCAAAGAAAGAAAGCAACAACGGAGAAAGAGCAAGAGAGATACAAGGCCCGACTTGTTACTAAGAGCTATGCACAAAAGAAGAGGATTAATTACGATGAGATATTTTCCCTGATTGTAAAACACACATCAATTCGTGTTTTATTAGCTATGGTGGTCATGTATGACTTGGAGCTTGAGTAGTTAGATGTAAAGACGACATTCTTTCATGTTGACTTGAAAGAGAAAATTTATATAGAGCAGCCTGAAGGCTTCAAGGTGGAAAGGAAAGAGAATCGTGTTTGTTTGCTCAAGAGATCACTTTACAATTTGAAGCAATCTCCAGGGT
Source organism: Angophora floribunda (assembly GCA_014182895.1). NCBI lineage: Eukaryota > Viridiplantae > Streptophyta > Magnoliopsida > Myrtales > Myrtaceae > Angophora > Angophora floribunda. Next base: position 34,449,431 of record CM024706.1, on the reverse strand, counting down.
AAAGGAACAAAATGCTTGATTCTTTTATGTTTCGTATTGGCTACATGAGGAGTGTGCATGATTCTTGTGTCTACTACAAAATTTTGGATGATAAATCGCTCTGTTGATGCTTTATGTTGATGATATATTGATTGCTGCAAGAAAAATGAGAGACATTATTTCCCTAAAGTCTCAATTAAGTAGTGAGTTTGATATGAAGGATCTTGGTGCTGCAAAGAGGATCCTTGGCATGGAAATCTTTCGAGATAGACATGCAAGTAAGCTTTGAGTAAATCAAAAGAAGTATGTTGAGAAGGTCTTGGAGCGGTTCAACATGGGTAAAGCTAAACCGGTTAGTACACCCTTAGCAAATCACTTCAAATTATCTAAAAAACAATGCCCCGTTTCACATGAGAATTGTAAATATGTCTCAAGTACTCTATGCCAATGCAATAGGGAGCCTCATGTATACTATGGTTTGTAGCAGACCGGATTTGGCTCACACGGTGAGTCTCGTCAACCGATACATGAGCAATCTGAGTAAAGAGCATTGGGAAGCTATTAAGTGGATCTTTCGTTATTTGGCTAGAATTGTCGGAATGGGTTAATGTTCAGTTCCAAGAGATGATCGATTGATTTAGCAGGTTACGTTGATTCAAACTTCGCTAGTGATTTGGACAAGCGAAAGTTCATCACGGGATATATCTTTACTCTTAGCGGTGGAGCTATTTCGTGGAAGGCAATACTTCGACCTATTGTAGCATGGTCAACAACCGAAGCTGAGTATATGGTAGTAACTGAGGCTACGAAGGAGGGAACATGGTTGATTGGTTTGGTCACAGAGTTGGGTATAAAGCAAGAAAGTGCTACATTATATTGCGATAGCCAGAGTGCAATATGTCTCACGAATAATCAATAGTTCCATTCCAGAAAGAAACACATTGAAGTTCGGTACCACAAAATTCAAGAATTTGTGAAGAAAATAGCATTGCTTTGAAGAAAATCCATACTAAAGATAATCCCGCAAATATGCTCACGAAGATTGTTACTACAGAGAAGTTCAAGTCCTGCAGGGACTTGATTTCTCTCACTCATCATTGAAGTTGATGGAGACCACATCGATCCAGGTGTGGACGTACCTTTGCGAATGTATGATGGAGGGAGAGATATATTTATTTTCTTGGTTCAATGGTTTATTCAAGTCAAAGGTAGAGATTTGATGATCTTATCTTGAATTCCACAAAATTTCGATTAATTGGAAATTCAAAATTAAAAAGTCGATCGGGAAATCTAGGAAGGCTTGAAGATTTCAGGCTATTTGTTTTCAAATATATTTTCTAGATTTGGACCTATCTATAATAAATTTTCACGGAAAATAGTCATGATTCAATATAATTGAGATATATCATGATATCTCTAATTTATAGTGGATAATTGAAAATTTATTAGTTAGTTTCAAATTTTATAATATTTTTAAGATGTAATTATTTTCCTACTAGGACTAGGAAAGTAGGGATTTAAAGATCTATTTATTTTAGTATTGTACCTTATACTCTTGGTGATACGCTCAAATAAGAAATTGTCTCTCTCTCTCTCTCTTATGGACGTAGGCGGATTTTTCGCCGAACCACGTAAATCTCCGTGTTCTTGATTATTCTTATTTTCTTTCTCATCTAGTTAGGGTGTTCTTCTGCACAACATTAATAATGCTTGACAAAACATGATAGCAACTAAGGGGACTCAACAACAATTATCAAATAAATAAAGTTTCATAAGATAATAAAGAGAAGACAAAATTCAACTAACAAAAAAAAAAAATCAGCCTCCATAATACAGAAATATTTACTTAGAAAGAAAACCAATGCTCATGTAACAAAAGCCCCTACAAAGGGAACTAACATATAAATAAAGGAAACAGAGATATATATCACCATCATCATCTAATTTGATTTGTCATGGTTGAAAATGGGAGAAATTTAAACACAACCAATGTATCTTATGTTGGGAGTGTGACATCTCCCAAGCATTATAAGATCTTCCAAAAGAGATGATCGATCTTATGTTATTTGTTATCATTATCATCCTTGTCAGTCAACTTCCATAACTTCTTTTCAATAGTGTCATAAACCTTTTGCACTATGAGACCAGGATTTTGCTTTCAATTAGAGAGTTGCTTGTGAAATAAAATGAAGTATACACCTTGCATATGCATGACAAATTCTATAAGAAATCATCTCGATGAAAACTATATAAGAGTACTCTTTTGTCATGCGATTGTCACCTCCTACCTACCTTTTTCTCTAAATCTTCACTTCTATGAAACCGTCGTCCAGTGTACATCATCTAGTAACCATCATGCTTTCATTTCTAACTTGTGCAATATCTTATATAATCAATTATGAGCACTTAATTGAATAATGCTCGACCAAACATAATAACAATCAAGGGGACTCAACAACAATTATTAAATAAATAAAGTTTCACAAAATAATAAATAGAGAATGCAAAATATAAGAAACAAAAAAAAAAAATCAACCGCCATAATGCAAAAATATTTGTTTAAGAAGAAGATCAATGCTCACGTAACAAAAGCCATCATCATCATCATTTAATTTGATTTGTCATGGTTGAAAGTCAAAGAAACTTGAATGGGGAAAGAAATGCACAATTTTTATACAGCATTTACTTTAGTAACAAAACTTTTTTTTCGCTCACTTAAGTGCCACAACACAAATTTGAAAAAAAAACGTTTAATTCAGTGCCACTTCCAATTTGTCCGCCGGAAAGCTGACGTGGCCATCGATAAATAATATTTTAATTAATTTTTTTAGGGCAGGCGAGGGCCACCGTTGACCCTTGCTGGCAGCCAAACCCTCGCCTAGATTGGGCGAGCGCCCTTCGCCGTTGGCCACAAAGGCTAAGGTGAGGCCAGCAAGGTCGTCATGGCCTTGCCCAAGGCCTTTGCGGCTAGATTTGGGCGAGGGCTACCTGGCCCTCGCTATAGCCGCCATGAGGGAGGCCATCGGGTCCTCGCCGACCGTTGGTGAGGCTGGTCGCGGCCTCGCCAACCTTGGGCGGTGGGTCGCGAAGGCTGGCTAGGGCCGTCACGACCTCACCAACAGTCAGCAAGGACCCGACGGCCTCACCCGCAATAACTATGGCGAGGGCCAAGCGACTATGGCGAGGGCCAAGCGACTATAGCGAGGGCCAAGCGGCCCTTACTCAAATCTAGCCTGCAAAGGCCCTAGGCAAGGCCACAACAGTCCTCGGCAGCTGTGGCGAAGCCGCAACGACCTCACCCAAGGCCTTCGCAGCCAACGGCGAGGGGGCTGTCACCCAATTTGGGCAAGGTTTCCACAGCCGGCAAGGGTCAATGATGGCCCTCGCCGGCCCTAAAAAAAATCAAAAAAATTAATTAAAATATTGTTCATCGATGGCCACGTCAACTTTTCTGGCAGAGTAACCCTTAAGTAAAGTTTTTTTAAACTCGTGGCACTTAAGTAAGTGAAAAAAAAAATTGACACCACAGTAAATGACGTACGAAAGTTGTAGCACTCCTAATGTTCTTTCCCCAACTTGAACACAACCAATGTAATGAACATAACATAAAAACTCACTATGCTTGTGATATAAAAATCCCTGGAGGATAAAGTTCTTCATAAAACTTAGACAAGTTAATGTCAATGGAATTTTAACTCCTTTCAAATAGGATCTAATTTAGGATAATTGCTTGGCCAACTTAATGTTATGTTTTTCTTTGGAAAAATTTTCACCACTCCTCTTAAAGTAAAGTTGGAGATCTCCACTTTCCTTCTTCTTCGTACTTTTGTTTAACTTTTCTTCTTATCGTATTATGACTATCATTTAAAAGAATCATATACTTATGAACCCCAACGAAATAGATCAAAAATCATAAGTGGCTATTATTAAGGTAACTATTTAGTGTCTCCATTTTTGTTCAGTGCATCCTTATCTCACTATATGGGCATTCATTCTGAGTTATGTGAAAAGTATAAGTGATTATGCTAATCCAATTTAAACTTTCACCACTTTCCCTTTGAATGGTTATCATTATGAGTTAGCATTAAAAGTTCTACTGAGCGATACCTTGTTGAACAAAAATAATTATAAATAATGTCAAACATATCGCTCTTCTACATATCAAATATAATAATGATTCATGATAGTTTAGATGTTAGGTGTGTATCAAGGAGTTCTATAGATGCTGAATTAGCTTAAGTCTAGAGGTTTTTGTGGTTTCTGAAAAATCTAATTAATGGTTGTATAAAACACATTAGTTGGGGATTGGGTTTTGACTTCCCTATAAGTTCAATTAGAATAGTGGATGTCGGGTTTTAGTTCATCCTTAGACTAAAGTCTTTTTTCAAGAACTTTATCCTATATGGATTTATCACAGGTTGGTCAGTCTAGCTTTCCCACCAATGCGGCATTAGGAATTTCTTCCTAGTCAGCCTTACTCACTCACACTCGTAAGGATCGTAGAAAGAGAAACTCTAGTATAGACTTAATCATATATGTAAATCTCTTCTTAATCCGATGGGTAGAGATTGCATCTCCTCATCAATCTACCGACATTTATTATAAGAGTGTACAACCACCGTATCGCCTACCGTATCGCCTACCTCTTAGAGTATTCTAGAATACTCGAGAAAACTCTAGAACTCGAAAGATATTTGAGGGTTGCTTGTTCATGGATTAGTCCCAATCCATCGTTAAGAAAACCTATAGATCGCATACTTCCTTCGGCCATGGCATTCTTCCCCCACCAAATCGGCTGATGCCCTTGTCGCATCTTTAGCATAGACTACATCAATTTGCTTCTGGTAATACCCAGTTATGTATGGATGATCAGATTCCATTGATATAGAGCCAATTCCAATAGACTTATTGTAGGGTCTCATTGGCGTGCATCCAATAGGAATTGAACCTACGAATTCACCAATTATGAGTTGGGCACTTAACCATTCAGCCATGGATGCTTAGCGATGCTTAGCGGGGATCCTCGTATATAATGAATAACCAAATTCCAATTGAAATGAAATCTTTAGGAGAAATCAATGCAATTTAGGAGAAATCAATGAAAAGTGCTTCAGTGGGTTCCCAACTAGCTTTGCTCTTTGAAAAATCCTTTCATTAGATCAAATATTCTTGCTTCGACGCACAATACCACTTCCATATGACTTATTCCACCGTGATGCATTCAATGTATCAATGATACAAGGTTTTGGACCCAAGTGGTGCCTATTGCAACTCTCCTCGATCCAGATCCTCCTCATCTACTTGGGAAGGCTTAAATATAATAATATGAAATATAGTGTGTACCTTTAGTTTTGAAGGAAGTTTCAACTTGTATGCGAACTTCCTGAGTCGTTCCCGCATTTGGAATGGGCCCTCGTAACGACATATTAGCCCTCTATGCATGTCCTTAAATCGAAGAACCAAGTGAAATTTGATTAACACCAAATCCAAAAATAGGAGTTCAATTGTTTTGCTTTTAACAGGATAAATTAAAATTGTGATTTTACTCTTAAATTTAGGGGGCACCAATCCTTATTGTTAATCTGCCTTCTAAGAATATCTTGGGTCAGACCTTCAATGCAACAAAATTGTTGCTCTGCGCAAGGGTTGGATCAGGGAAAAAAACATATTAAATCAACGATGGGGAGGTGTATTGGGCCCCCACGATTTAAGCAACACGAGGTGATTCGCGAAAGACCCTAGACCAAATTCTAAAACTCTATTTCTATTTCCTTCAGATGTAAACAGGCCAGAACCCAACTCGGCAGAAACTAAATCTTCAATTCTATAGGCTCTTTTCATTGTATTCACAAAGGCTTGAAATTCTTGGTAGGGTTTGAAAACAGTCTCCCAAAGAGAGTGAGACAGCATTCCTTTAACATATCCCCGGAAACTACTCCATCCATTACCGACCAAAACTTATCTGATCTCTTGGAGCAAGTTCTCCAAGAGAGGCTGTGTGTCGATTGATATTAAATCGGGAGAGTTCCAAAGGCCAACGAGAAAGACTCAGCATCCAGAAAAAGAGAGAAGGCTGAGATGATTTCATGAGTCCGTGAAGATTAGGGGGTAGCAGGTGAGAGGGTTTAGGGTTCATGGAGCTGCCATCTTGTAAGGCAGAGCAATCTCTTGCGAAGAAGCGAGCTTTTATGCGCTCTAACTTTGAAAGGCAACATTGGGCAACGAATTTATATGGCTTTGTTACAAATCCTGAGACAGTAACTCCCAGGAGCTAAGTTCAAATGGAATCCAATTTCTTGTCCAAAAAATCAATCTAGTAAAGCTAAGCTACAACAAAGGTAACCACAAATTCAACGACAACCCCAAACTAAAGGTTATGTTACCCAGTTGAAACTAAACTGAACCTAATACAAAGATTTAACGACCTAATCAAGACTTTCCGAGTTATTTTTTTATTTTTATATTTATTCGATTTTTCTAGTTTTTTAAAAAAATAATAATTATTCCGAATATGGGCTGCCGAAGACCTTCGGGTTTAGGCCCCATCTTCTAATAAGGCCAGTCCACTAAGGAACAAATTCGGCCCGAGCAATCAAATGAGCCCAAAATCATTAATACCTAAGTCAAGCCTATTTTAATGTTACAGCTTGCACTAAGTCCATTTCCTTCGGCCAATTCACTCGAACCACCACCTCCTTCCTACTGCAGATGAAGGGTGAAGCTAAACAATTAGTCCCGCAACATTTCAAGGCTTAATCAATGAGAAGAACATTCAACTTTCGAACCGAGCACACGCAAGACATCAAAGTGAACTATGTCAGTCGACCACCATCACCGACCACCATATCGATTCAACATTATACATTCTGGCCGTAGGCTCATCCGTTTCATCTCCAACAAGCATCACAAGAGCAACAACACCAGAACACTTGCAAACGAAGGAGCAAAACACAAGAAAAACGGGTGTTCAGATTTGGTCCTATAGGGAAAAACCAACACTCGACAAGTGACGAGGACTTATAGTCATGCAAACCCTACCCATACGCATATAGAACAGGCGGAAATCAACAACATGTGTGCACAGGCTGACTTGGGCATTTTATCGAACATGTGATGAGCACTTTCACATGAGTGATAGCATATCGAAAACGGCTCGGGAATCAGAAAACCAACTTGGAAACGCAGTAAGAAACGCCAGTCTAACGCCAGATTTGCTCCCAACTTCGTTCGCACGAAAGCTAGGTCTCGACATTTTTACTCGAACAGGTCCGTACCTTGCTAGAAGAGCTTTGATCGAAGCCGACGAGTGAATAGGCTCCGGAAGGCTATGAGTTTCGTCACCGGCAGAGATGCGGACTAGCAATGGAGCCTCGGTCGCACGGATGATTCGCCTGGCTACACGGTCAAAGAGCAGAACCGAGCAGGGGCGTCACCAGTGCAACCTCCGATGGCGTCCCTTCTTCTCAAATAAAAGAGCCATCTCTCTCTCTATTTAGCCGCCAGCCTCTTCCCAAGATGGAATAATCTGAGTTTAATCTAGGGTTTCGCGTACTTGCGCCACTTGGCATCATCGTGAGGCGTGCGCTTAAGTGAATAGACTATGCGATCTCAAGTATGGTGCTCTAAATAATTAGCCCGTTGGAGGATGCATAAGTCAAATTTTCTTTAATCAGAGCTGGGGATTTTTAATTTTACCGCCCCTAAATCAAATATCTAAAAAAAAATTTGAAATTAGGGAAAATGACACCGCAAATACCGTAACTTTCGTATAATATTTATTTGAATGTTATAACTTTTTTTTCAACACTTACTTAAGTATCATATAACTCTTCAATCGACCACTTAAATATTATAACTTTTTCACCACAGGTGTCATCCCACGTTAAATTCCCGATTCTTGAGTGAACTTTTTTGAAAAATTTGGTACTTAAGTGATTGATTAAAAATTATGGTACTCAATGGATTTTTTTTAGAAATTATGATATTCAAATAGTCGAAAAAAAATTATAGTACTTAAATAAGAGTGTTAGAGACACTCAAACTCACTAGAGGCCTTGCCTAGCCAGATCAAGCGAGGCTTGAGCTTGCAAGAGGCTAGTGAGTTCATCCCTTGCCCTCGGCAACCACTAGTGAGGAAGAAGGAAAAAGAAAAAGAAATAAAATAAAATAAAAAATAATTAAACTTTTGATTTTTCTAAAAATATTTTTATATAAAATGAATGTTTCAATAGTTAAGGACATGAGCCCGAGCGCTGAGGACCCACAAATGGCTTTTATGGACCAGGGCTTGAGTATTAGGAACTTGAGCATAGCATTTTAAACTTGGGTTGGGGTGCCAAGAATTGGGCATGAGCACCAAGGGTTGAAGGACCTAGGTGTAGGTGTCAAGTGCTTGAGCTCGATCATGAAAGACTTAGTATTGAACACTAGGTCCCAAGTAACATTAAGATTTTCCTACCTAAGCATAGAATTTTGGATTCGGATGTCGATATTAAGCAATATTTTGAAAAAGGTTTTCCAATTTTTAAAAAAAGAAAATTATTTTCCTAAATATAAGCATAGGTTTTTCATCAATAGAAAACATTTTTTGTTGATTCATTTTCACAAGCAAGCTGAACATTAGAAAATGAAGAAAATATTTTCCACGAAATGAACAAAAACTCCGCTGGTTTTACGAAAAATGGATGATTTAGAAACCGATTGCTTATATCACTTCCAAATAAATGAATGAAAAATATTACCATCACCCACGAAAATGTTTAGACATGAATTATTATTGGTAATGAAAATATTGATCATTGTCTAATTATTTTTAGTGACACAAGCAATTATTTTTTATTTTATTTTTAAATCATTCATTTTCCGTCAAGTAAATGAAACATAATAGTAAAAGCTGATAAGTTATTAATTTTCTTTGGAAAAAAAAACAGCGAAAGGATTTTTGTTATACTCTTAGAGAAGTAGAATGTGAATAATATAGATATTATCATGTCTACCTTGATGAAATTCTCTTTACATATATTATGAATCATAACGAATTTACATAAATGTTATAATATTTTCTTTTATCACATACCTATTGTTTCTTAGCTCGATAAATATGATCATCTATATTATATTCAGATGTTTAAAATTGGACTGGGGCTTTAAAAATGTATCTCAAATTTTATTTTTTATTTACGAAAATTTCGAATTTTTATTTATAGAAAGAAACCTTTGATTTTTTTTTTTTGGCTAGTCCTCTCTCGTCAGGATTAAATGTGTTGAAAGTGTTAAAAGTCTTCTTCTGTTATCTATAAAATTTTGAATATCTTATGAAAAAGAAAAACTCCTCTCATTTAATTAAATACAATAAAATATCCGAAAGTCTATTTCAATATAATATATACAAGATATTTTCCTAAGACTCGAACGGACTAATTATCTAACAGTTATTCCATCCCGAGGACCGGACGCACACGTGTCGGCATCAGGTCTCTTCCACAGAGTGCCCAGCAAACCTCAGCCGTCCGTGTCGAGAAGGCCCGACGGGGCCCGCCCCTTCCTCTATCCGGAAACCCGAACCACGAGGACGCCCGAAAAATATCTCCTCCCCCCCGGCCCGACCCGGGCCGCAACCCAAAAAATATCTCGGTCAACCGGCGAAAGTCGTCGGCGGAGGTCGCTTCTCGAACATTCTAAAGCCACCCGCTAGAAGGATCTCTCAGATATTTTTCTCTTGGCTCGATACGTGGCTCTCCCTCGCCACCGCCATCGCCGCCCCCCTCCGGAGCTCCTTATATATATGAAAATGGAGCCGCCTCTCCCTTTCGTTGCTCGTGTCCGGTGGCGAAGCACGACCGTCCTCCAGTTGCCGCGCCTTGCGACGAACGGGGTCTTGTGGCAGAGGCTCGTCCTTGGGCTTCCATCGAGTGAGGGTGTCGAGCTGTTTCGGTTTGAGAAGGTGGTCTTCTTTTTCGTTCTTGCTTCTGGTTTCGTCAAGCGTGAGGATGGGTAAGGAGGACTGGGGGGATGATGTGAAGGGTGACGAGAGCTCGCGGTCTTATTACGGCATCCTCGGCGTTGCTCCCGGTTCTTCCTTGGAGGAGATAAGACGCGCTTACCGCAAGCTCGCTATGGTAAGTCCACGAAAACGAACTCGATTAGCGAAGAGAGATATGGAATTTCGGAGTTGGGTTGCGCCTAAATGTGCCGCAAGTGATTGAAATATCGAGCTTTTTGAGTGGATGAACCATGTCGAAGTCTGATGTTTTCCTGGGCGTTTCGTTTCGGTGCAGCAATGGCATCCTGACCGGTGGACGAGGAACCCTTCTCTGTTGGGCGAGGCCAAGCGCAAATTTCAGCAGATTCAGGAAGCTTACGAAGGTAAATAACCGTTCTCCCCTGTTTTTTTTCTTGCCGTTGCCTGTATGGAGGCCGCGTTTTCATCGTTCTCTGGTTTCTTTTGTTTCGATGGAACAGTGTTGTCGGACCAGAGGAAGAGAACATTGTACGATGCGGGGTTGTACGATCCGAATGACGAAGCAGATGAGGTGAGCCATCTAGGGAACTATCCAACTCGGTGCACTTGTCAGGTCATGTCTTTTGCCTGGAAAGACGGTGCTGAATTTGTTGATTGTCGTTGTTTCAGGGATTCTGTGACTTTCTGCAAGAGATGGTGTCTCTCATGGGACAGGCCAGAAGAGAGGTATGCATGGTTTCTTCCTTGCTTCTTTTCCTTTTCAGTAGCGTTAACTCTGTTTAGCGATGTTCGGAGATGCTTGCATAAATTCTTTTTAGTTTGATCATGAAATTTTTTGCTTGAAAATGATAATATCTTTTGTAAGAGGCGATGTGCATATGTTCTTATTTCTAGTTCTCAAAAGCTTGAGAAAGTTGAGAAATGCGAAATCTCTGTCTCCGCGCAGAGGGCAAAAGCAACACATTTTGTATAATATTTGCCTAATGTAGAGTTATCATCAGTAGGCTCTGGTGCATCCTCATGTGGTTTTTCAAACTCTCTTCCTGCCTAATGGGGTGCTTTTTCATCATCTGAAATGAACTCAGGAGAAACAATACACCATGGAAGATTTGCAAACGATGTTCATGGAGATGGTGCGGGAGTTCGAGTTCGGCCCTGGCCATCTGAAGCTACGATCTTCGAGGATCAGAAGAGCTCAAAGAGAGCACGGTGCGAATTGGACTTGATGCCAGACACACCGAATTCGCGCGTATCGGGGTTCAGGATGTACGAAACGAGCAGTAGCTATTGCCTCTGAGACTTCCTCCAGAATACGCTAGGGATGCGTGGAGCAAAAAGTAGGAAACATCAAAAGGGATTTCCTGGGAAGAGCGCGTGACCGCCTGGAAAAATGGCGAACGTGGCCAGACGAACTACCCGACGTTCTATTTCGTCGGGAAGTGGCTTCTGCAAGCAGTTGTTGGCTTGTATATTGCTGTATGGAACGTCCCCAATCCTCTTGTTGTACAAAGTTTAGGAATGGCCTCTGTCATGTTGGTTCGATTGGGACGAGGCATGTCGTGTACAGTTCATTTTAGACATTGCTCTCATCAATCAGGAAGTGCTTTTGTCCTTGATCGTTTTCATCGGGCGGTTGGCTTCGTTCGTGATTTCTGACTTAGGACCTCTTATTGCGAACAGGCTGAAAACCCAGATCCGAGATTTGAAAGTCGGATGATTGTCCCGTTTCTTCTGCCGAGTTGTTTATTGCTCTGTGCATTTGTTTTTTCTCCTGGTTGCTGCAGGTGGGACGGTGGTGGCCCCGGTGGGGGCCATCCGGACCACTGTTAGGGAGTGGCGGTGGTTGATTGCTCTTATCAATATGAAACGTGGAAAGATGTAGGTGCAGCTTCAAATTATTTTCATACTTGACATGTCGTTCATTTCGTGTCATAATTACTTTACAAAATTAGTTAACTACTTATAGGAACATTATGCTATTAGTGCGTCAACAATTTTTATGGAGTGTGCAATCGATAGTGCTGCAACTTAAAAGCATTGTTATGTTAATAAAAGTTAAACGTGTGGTGTTGTATTTAAATTTTGATTCTTGACTTCTCGGGCTGGAATTGAGATTTTTTGCTGAGCATCAATCTCGAAAAGCGTAGAGACAAAAAAATAATTTATTGCGGGGAAGACATTTTTAGTATTGGCCAGTTCCTCAAGCAGAATGCAAAACCCAAAAGGAATGAATTAGAAACATTTTCGGAGGACCATTTTTACTACACGCAACAAAATCTAGGTTCTCCTTGAGCACCGAGGGGACAGGAAACAAAAAAATCATCAAGCGCCATGAGGGATGCTGGACACACAATGGCCCACGAACTTGTGCAAGATATCGCGATTGATCTAACAGGTGTTGGAAAACGCGTCCATGGCCGGTGGCCTTACCAAGCTCCAATCTTCACACTGGGCTGGCCTTGCTATTATTGTACGGGAGGCTATCCTCTAGGCTAGCCCACTTCGTCCCTATTTTAACCCACTCGAATTGTTGCACCGCCGGCAGCGGTGGCCACCGGGGAAGGGTGGGCGGAGCTTAGTCGCATGGGGTAAATTTTCCCAAATATGATGTTAAGAGTTTGTAGTCCTGACTTCTCATTTCTCAAGATGCCTAAATCGATGCCACCAGGTTGCGTTTGATATCAGTTTTGATGTTGCTTTCTAGAAGGAAGTTTCGAACCATTGAAATTTGAATTTCCGACTCCAACATCGACAAACAAAGCTAAACAAGAACTTTCTCAATTCTCAAGTTATCGACACCGACAATTGACAAATGAGTCATCTCTTAAGAATGAATCCTAAAAGAGGAACAATTAAAAGTGGGAAGCGACTTCGACTTAAAAAAAGAAGAAGAAAAGGTGGAGAGAGACAACCAGTCATAGCAACCTCCTTTGACAATAGTATAAGAGTCTCATACCCATTAAGAAATATTCGATTTGAACATTGAAATCGCCTGAACAGCAAAAAGGAGAAATAAATAAAAAGTATAATGGTTACTGGCAAGTCTCGATTCCAAAGAAATACCTAGATCGCGACCAGTGATGATCAGTTGGAAGTCCCCAGCAATTCCACCAGCAGCCCCGACGTGAAAGGCACGATAGGCATGTTCATCGCCCTGGTTACCACCTAGTAAAGATGATTGGTACTAGGCAAGAAAGTTGCAATAGAAAAGTTTGATATAGTTAAGTGAAACTTCACAAGTCCTGAAGTTGACTTGGAATAAAAGCTAAGGAGAGAGAGAGAGAGAGAGAGAGAGAGAAGGGCATGAAAAGAACATGCTTTTCAAGAAAGAAAATGGACGGTGGCCTTTCCCTCTATCCTCCCTCAACTAATCTCATCTTCCAACTCACTCATCCGCATCCACTCCTTCCTTACTTTTTTTCGTGTCCCCGTCACATCTCCTAGAAACGTCCACTTTCACCCCAATTTTTCTTTCCAATTCCCGAGTTTTTAAACCGACCCTCTTGCTCTGTTCCCATCAATTTCACATTGATTGCCAACTTCATCGCTCCTGCCTCTGTAGTCGGTACGCGGATAGGATAGGATTACCGAATTGTACTACTGAATAATATCTTGATAAATCGCTCGCGTCAGCAATTTCAGTCTATTCCTCCCGATTAGTTGTTAGGTTCATGAATTATATCCGAATTTTGGGTGATTCACCTAATTTTATTTAGGGGTTACCTCATGGTAGGGTTAGAACTTCCAGAGCTAAAATTATGATTATGATTAGGCTTAAGAGAACCATTTGCCTCCATTTTCAAAGAGCTTGTTGAGAGGGCTTCCTCTATTTTTTATGCAACTGTGACTTTGATCAAGTGAATTCGGCGCGATAAATAGTGATGCAAATTCTGTGTCACTATTTCATAGCGTCGAGCACGAAACCTTATCATTTGAAATTGAGTAGCCTTTTCCACTCGATAGGTCGCATTGGCATGATATTAATATTTACCCTTTCCCATATAGAGAGATCACGATTGATGGAGGAAATTTCCGAAACTAGTTAGAAATAATCTTATTCTATAGAAAGAAAGGAATAAACCAAAGAGAGAAGAGAAAAAAAGCTAGCTAATGGCGAAAAAGAGGAGAATATTATTCTTCAAGAAGTATCAACAAATAAAGATACAAGTAAAAAGATGGTAAGGCGATTTTGGACCAGGAGCGTATATACATTATTGGGAAAGATTCGATAGTTCACGAAAGCGACTGACTTTCGTGAATGTTTTCTTAGCCTTAGCCTGCCAAGCAACGAGCATAGGATTCTCTTGACAGGCGCATCATCTGTGACTTAAAAACATAAATTAAGCCAAGAAATAAAGACAGCGACGTATGTTGGAGTATACTGGAAAGTTGAAAAATCAATAGCAAGTTTCCTGCAGAATTCCATCAACATTTGACTCTAATATGCCATCGGACATCACTTTGGAATTGCCAGTGAAGTGATGACACAAGACGCAAGTCAAGTCGTTTTAGCGATTGCAACGTGACAAGATATCAGAAAATTAGGGTTTCTCCACGGAAAAGAAGGATGACATGATTGTGTCCCTATTCGATTATGCAGAAGATCATATACATCACGAGTGAAATAGTACACATAAGCTTCGAAATTTTGTTTTAATCATCCCACCAATCTTGAGCCCTCACGTAGATGATCTTCCCCGTTGGAGAGAAAGGGGCCATGTGAATTGATTGATTAGTGCATCATTTGATGTAAAGGGAAATTATTTCATGGCAATCATGGGCTGTCCATGAATAACTTAGTATGAAAGGCATTGCTTTCATGAGCATATGTACAATTAAAAAGTGAGTACAAGATTCCTTGATTCGAGATTTTGTTCGTGCCACAACCTGTACCTATGCCATGATGCGGGCTGAATTGCTTATGAGTGAAGTTAGAAGGAAATTCCTAGGTATGGCAAGTTTTTTCTAAAGTGAAGAAATTAAAGATTGTATATTTAGTAGGTCCTCGTAAGATATTCTTGTGTAAATTGCCGAAAATGGGAATACATCATTGTATGGATGCACTAAGTTATATGCAAAAACACCAATGCAAGATTTTTCAATTAACTTTATTTAAATACCCCACTCACTAGTCCTATCGCGAGATATGACACTAGGGAACGACCAACCAACTGATCTAATCATACGTTTGTAACGCAATCTCTTAAATCTAGTTAATTAATGTTTCAATAGGAAATAAACTCTCCTTTCTCATTATTCTATTTCTTCAAAAGAAAATAAAGAGAATAAGAGGCTCGACTGGTGCCATCGACCGACCATGAAAAGTGGCATTAGATTGCATGATCCATTAACTATGGGCTAAATATCAATAAACAAAGCAGACAATACACAAACCAAGTACAATCATTGGAAGAACCTATCCCACCCAATACGTACTAATGTGAAAATTCACCAAGAAAAAATTAATTTTATAGCATCATCAAAGTGGAGGGCCCCCCTCAATTCATGGCCCATCCACATGCCCCTCTCTCCATTGCCTTATCATACAAGGTAAGGCTTCCCCTCGGCTCCCTACAAAGTCTCGTAAGAACACGTCTCGTTCACTCCTCCTCGCCTTCCACATCACTTCCCCCCAGAAAAGCCTGTCGCCCTTTTCATTCTTTTTTCTTGCACTTTCCATGCACCTAATAACCCGTTCTTCACCAATCCCGCGAAGAGTATCCTTTTAGTTTCTCCCTTTGATCGGATCACGAGATCTCCAGACGCAATCCTTCCGATGGCGAATTTGGGTCTTGTATTGGTTCTAGTCCTGGCTGTCGCGATCCCGACTAGTGGATTGAATCCACGGAAGCTGGACGACACCTCCGCCCCTGGATCGGAGAAGTGCGGCTCCTGCACTCAGTCCCCTCCTCCGCCGCCGCCGCCCAGCCCTTGCCCGCCGCCCCCGGCTCTGCCTCCTCCGCCTCCCCCGCCCCACCCCAAGAAGCCTCCTCCGTCCGCGTACTGCCCCCCGCCGCCGCCGTCGCCGTCCGGCTACATATACATCACCGGCCCGCCCGGAAGCCTGTACCCCATCGACCAAAACTTTGGCGCCGCCGGCCGGAGCATCGCCGCCGGCGCGCCTCTCTGGGTCGGATTGGGGCTGTTGGGTCTTCTGGCGCTTTGGTGAACCGAATAGGACGGTCTCCTTTCTATCTCTTTACTTTTTTATCTTTTCTCAACTATAAGGACAGAGAGAAAGATCAAAGCAAGCTATGGTGGGCCGATATACTTTTAGGGACAACCTGGTATGGCTCGGAAGATCTTCAAGGACAGGAAGGCGATCGGACGAAGAAATTTTTTTTGTACTTTTTAAGGAGGGGGAAGTGAGTACGCTAATCTAGGACATATGCTTCTTTTAACCTTTTTGATTTCTTTTCATTCTTCTTCTTCTTCTTCTTCGTCTTCATCCTCATCCTCTTGTCGTGTTCTCTCCTTTGTACTCGCTCCATCGTCCAATTGTTCAAATAATTCGATCGTTCGGGTTATCTCTATATAATTAAAGAAATTAGCATTTCGTCGAAATCGAATTCTCTATACAGTTACCGCGAGTTCTTTACGATCTTTCCAGGGCACTGTATGATTCGTGCTTGTTATAGACCGAGCTCTGTTTCTTGGTCAGCGTCGGTGCTTATGCTTTTTGCTTATTTCGTATAATTGCTTTGATTTATCTTGTGATTTTTATTTATCTTTATAATGATATGGGGTCATCAATCATCATCCAGAAGCTTTGCGTTTCCACTGACGTCTGTCCGATTTAAATAACGTTGTTTTCAGTGGAGTCCCACCGTTCGTCGGTCGACGTGCTTTAATCGAGCGATTCCATGTCTACTAGTGGCTGGCACTATCACCACTATTGATTATTATAATCAAGTTGGGTCTTATTTTTATTTTCGGATGCATGGGAATATTTATTGAGGACGACCGTCGTAATATTTTTTAAAAAAATGCGCCTTGCTTAATAGGAATTTATAATTTGCATGAGGAAGTTTCGCCAGAGTGAAAGATTCCCGTTCATTATATGGGTTGAGAGGTCGGTAGTTTTAAATTTGGATGCCTCTTCATGGCCAAAATTCTTATATATAAGTTCGAGCTCAATTCGAGTTTTCTTGATACCAACAAAGAGACTATTTACTTAAAAAAAATAAAAAAGCCTGAAAAGCATGAATAAGACAGTATATCGGAAACCCAAAATAATACCAATCGTCATGCACGAAATTTCGAATTCCCTTTTTCAAATTAAGTCACCGACAAATTAACGTCCCGTTACATCACAATAATAATGTCAAAAAAAGCAACGAATTGATTTGACTGAGGTATAATCGCACTGTATTGAGTACAACACAAACGAGTTATGACGTTTTTTTAAAAACGTCATGATTTCATAGCGTTACGAAAACTCCGATCATTCATTAAGAAAATCTCAAAGAAATTGAGCCACTCATGCAACCTCCAGCACTACAATCAAATTGAAAATCGAGAGGCCCACCACAGCATCTGTTCCTTTCCCATGAAATGTATGCGCACCTCGCAATAGAGCCAAATTTCCATATCCCTTTTGTCTTTTTCCCGATCCCATTGCACAGAATATGAGAAAGAAGAAGAGAGAGAGAGAGAGAGAGTTGGGCTTCGAGAATCCCCCAAATGCGCATAGAATGAGGATGCACATGGGCATGGCACCCAGGAAGGCAACCCGAGCAGGTGGGTGGGGGGAGGGTGGGGAAGTTACCAGCCGTCCGATCCGATTCGAGGTGTCAGAGGGTGAAGTCGTTCGTTCGTTCATGGGTGTCAGTACACGAAATCAACCTTGGTTTCACCAAAACAGACTTTAGCCGCCGCCGGTGGGTCCCGCGGCGACGACTACTTCGTGGGCGCTCGCCGTTCGAACCGGCCACTCGCGGTGGGGCCAATTTCTGTCGGATGAAGGGGATGGGCGTTCGGTCGACTTGTTTTTGGGGGTGGGGTTACTGATTTTTTTCACGTGTATTCTACTTCTGTCGTATCTTGCACTTTTTCTACGGAAACTTGATGTGGAGGTGGGTCCCGCGGGAGACGTCGAAGGAATTAAGACGAATTAGCGGTGATGGTTACTTGGTTAGGAGCATTGATGGTGTTAGGTAGATGTCTGTTTGTTGAGTTGTTCGCTTGATTGGTTTGGAGTTGTTTGTGTCTTATCCTGATGTAAGAAGAGCCCGTAGTGGCCGAGGATTCCTTCTTCTTGATAAAAGAAGAAGAGTGAGCTCTTTACCGTGTGAGTGGAATCTTACTCAATACACATAGATGGAGCAGAAACTCATGTATTTACACAATATTCTATTTTTTGGACATTGATTATTTTCTTTGTGTATTTCCATACCGCATTGTCAAAAAAGCCATAGTGTCGGTGGCCGATGCCACCACAATTTTCCACTTCTTGACTAATGATGAGTATGCATACAGCATCTTGGGCAGTCGAATATAAAATTTCATTATAGTAGTGCTGAAATTTCGTCTTAGAAGACCCGTGTTTGAATATTTCAAGTCAACTACACATTAAATTGGACTGGCTAAAGTGCTTGAATCATATAAAAATACCTAGAAAAAGAGCCGTAAAGACTTCTTTTTGCCCTTCTTTTTCCGCCTTTTTCTCGACTTTATCAGAATATATTCATTTGTCTGTATACAATGGGTAAGAAGGAAGGAACCGAGAGTATCTTTATATATTTCTTTATTTTGTCGTCAAAGTGACGGCAATAGGATGCAACAGCCTGTAAAAGCCAAGAAAATTGACAAAAAAAGAAGAAGAAGAAGAAGAAAGAAAGGCGCTTATAAAGGCGAAAAGGGAAAATAATCTAGAAAGCGATATTATGCTCATAGGCTACTTTTTGTAGCAATAAGTGGACAAGAAAGTCTTGGAAAAAGATTCAAGATGCCTCAAGGAAAGCGAGGTTTCAACGATTAAACTAATCAAGAAGACGTATGAAATTCTATAGGATAATTATCTAAAAAATCAGAAATTTATTGTACAAAATTCAATTTAGTCATGATTCTAAACTTATTGTATAAAATCTAATTTTGTCAATTTTGGACTAAATTGACATAAATAAAAGTTTAGAATCTAGATCAAATTAACACAATTAAAAAAAAAATTGAATAATTTTCTCGTAATTTCACTTATGGTCGTCATTTAGATGGCCAAGCAGTGAAAGTTTCCCACATCAGAGAATAAAACCCATAAGGATAAGGTGAATTAAACAGCTTATTAAAATCCAAAACCTTCCAATTTCCATACTCATAAAATTGGCAAAACTACAGTATGGCACGGCAATTAAAGTCATTAATGTGGCAAGTGAAGAAGATAATACTAGAGAGGACACGATGATCTTATGGCAGTGCATCCTTTTCGTCCGAGCCAATGAGGCGGCGACGTGCGAGCTCATCTCTCATCTTCACTCAACCTTATCGAACTTTTCCAGCTGTGGGGGCGCCCATTCATTTTTCTTTCCAGTTTCTTCTCGCGTTGCGTGAGGAACCCGTTTCTCCATCCGGGATCGATCGAGTCAATAATACTTGCAAAGTCAGCAACGAGTTTTGTCCGCTTTCCTTCAGTTTTCCTCCAACCTCCCCCCGGGTCATTTCATCATCCACGTGGGGGGCGTCCTTCCTTCCCAGCTCTGTCCGCTCCGGACAAATCTTAAAAACCCTTCGGAAAATTATCTCGTCCGATCTCGTCCGTCCGATCCGATCAATGGACGGTCGGTCGAATCGACGAGTCCCTCAATGATTTAAATCGGACCATTGTGAGCCTGAATGAGGATGGGATGGGAGATGGGTCCTGTTCTCATTGGCGGACGAAGACTTTTTTTTTTTTTTTTTTTCTAGTTGGGCGTTCGGCATAATTGGCCACCGGATATGACCTAGAGAGGCAGATGCAAAGTGCCATGCACATGCGATCCCGAGGACCAGAGATGGCAATTGGTCGACTCTGTGGGGCCGGGTTTGGTCGAACGTTTCAAGGGCCGTTGGAGAAAAAATTGTGGGGGGAAGGGAGTTCTAGTGGTCAAAATTAAAGAAAAGAGGACAGAGAAAATAAGGAATGGAGAAGACGTTAAGCGAGCCGACCATCATAATCGAAGACAACCTTCCCCGTATTTGGTTGTTGGGGGAATAATTGGAGTTTTGATTCTAACATGCCTTAGTGACGATTACCTGCTCTGCATGTTTCCCCTGCTTTCTCCCCGCGACAAAGACCTTGGTAAAGATAATGTGACGGGGACTAGACTAACTATGTTATCAAGAGTTTAAGCAACGAAGATGGGAAACCCTAACGAGGAAGAAGGGTCCACCAAACCTAATAGAGTCCACACTGCTCTGCAATTAATGGACCGTGTTTGAATATGAAATTATTTGAAGTCGATGTGTTGTGTGGAACTTGGCTCGGCTCGGGGTGGCCTTGACGAGCAGAGGCCACCCCGAGATGGAGCCCTGGAATAGGCCTGACCGGTGCTTTTTGAAGAGCGCAAGGGAAAAGAGTGGGCGGCCTCCTTGATCGACCAAAATAGGAGGAGGTCCAAAATGGGTAGAAGCTAAAACTTGGTTTTCAAGGCATTAAAAGCACCTTTGTTCTTACGTGAACCATGACGAAACCCACGAGATCGAGTAGCCCCAATAAGTCGAGCTATGGCCATTATCACTCGACCACCGACTTCTTCCGCTCACTCTCCCTAAGTCTCTAGCGTCCTCTCCTCCTCCACTTTTCCTCCTCCTTCCTTCCTTCCTTCCTTCCTTCCTCTCGTCGCCATCCTCACTCATGGCCACAAAGGCGGCCAAGCTCATCTCCGCCCTCTTCTTGGTCTCTGTCCTCTCGCAACTAGCTGGAAAAGCGAGGTCCGACGAGCCGTGCCCCTATCCGTGCTACCCACCCCCCACCGGCGCCGGGACTCCGGTTACTCCGGTGACGAC
Source organism: Angophora floribunda (assembly GCA_014182895.1). Lineage (NCBI taxonomy): Eukaryota > Viridiplantae > Streptophyta > Magnoliopsida > Myrtales > Myrtaceae > Angophora > Angophora floribunda. The sequence goes on along the minus strand of CM024706.1, from coordinate 34,428,511 downwards.
CACGCCACCTTCTCAGACGGGGTCGTACTCGCCTCCCAGTTACTTCCGTCCGCCGGGAGGGGATTTCCCCTTCACCCCTCCGCCCCCTTATGGCGGCGGTTTCTACGTTCCGCCACCACCCGACCCCATCTTGCCGTACTTCCCGTTCTACTACCGGAAGCCCCCGCACCAGACAGAGTCGTCCGCAGCGCCTCTCCGAGAATCAGCAGTCATGGTTGCCGAGACTGGCCTTTTGTGTCTGTTGTACTTAATGTTGAGCTAAGCTAGAGTGATGGAGTTGTCTTTTAGTTTTATTCCCTCATGTAATTTATGTGAGATGAGATTTATGTAGATGTCTACTCGTGAAATGAATTGCAATGTTGGCCAGAAACTTTAGCGTGATCTTCCCCCATTTTATCTGAAGAACAAGAATCTATCGAAATGGCAATGCGAATGGAGGAGAACGAAGAAGATTCTCAGAGAACATAAGTCCAGAGACGTAGGTAAGATTCACACGGACGACACCGATGAGAGCGGCGAAATCTCAAGTTGGACGGAACGTGAAATTTCTAGTACTTTTTGTTCATGTCCGTCTGATTAAACTGAAGATGCTAAACAAATAGAGATTTTGCGCTCTGGTCTCGGGGACGACAATGACACTCTGGTTTTAGTCAGCCAGAGAGATCCATAATTCGAATGCATTTAAACCCGCTCTTGATACCCGGAAAACCAATCAAATTTCTAAGAAAAAGATGAACTTGCACTGGACTCCAATTCACAGATCATTAATCATGCACTTTCTTGCGCTGCAGCTGCGACTGCTCTTATCTCCATTCCCCGCATTGGAGAAAAGCAGTGATTTGAGACCGTTTAACTTTTTTCTCACAACCTTACACTGCCAATTCATCAAGAATACCCTGTAATGCGCAAAGGGACATAAAGGTTGAAGGATTTTAAGGCTATTCAAAAGGGTTTTTGATACTCGCGTGCTTCGACTGGCAATGTTCGAAAACAGAGAATCCCCTGCTCGAGGCATCGATTGCACTTGAGGTGTTTGATCATATGCATCGTTAGACGGACTGTCCCGCACAATAATTAGAGTATGCAGTTGTAAAGATTGAATTTGATCTGCCACGAAAGAAACTCGTTCGATCTCCCTGATAAACTGGGACATCAAACTTACTTTCCCTCGATCATTCTGGATGATTTTATTTCCCTTTTGCCCCCAAAAATCTTCAGAAGTACCGTTGTGGATACTTCGGCTATGCTTCAAAAGTCTAGACATGAGCTCAGTGTATATAATTGTAGCATATTATGTGGTTGTGCGCATTATGTAATAAACAAATGTGCCTTAATGGATAGATTCATGGAAAATAAATGTCAAAAAATAATTACTTGTATCTCTTGAAATATCTAATAAATGAAAATTTGTTTTTATTATTGACAATAATTTATATCTAAATATTCTCACAAAAAGATAAAAATATTTTTTATTCATTCATTTTTATAATTGATACAGGCAATTTTTCGCAAAAAAAACGGAGTCTATGAAATCCTAAGTTCTTTCCTCTCCCTCACATCTTCAAGCAGCCGCCTTCTTCAGCCTACACCAAGGGGAGGGTTTGAGCCAGTTGTCTCCCTCCCCTGCTTTTGCTCTCCCTTTCCCCTTTTTTCTTTGACTATTTTGGTTTGTTATTTCCTCTGTCTTACTTTTCTCTTGTTTTGGATAGCTTTTTTCTTCAGATGTAGTTTAGACTTGGAAGTTTTCCTTCCGTTCTGAGGTCTTTCTATCCTAGTCTATTCTAGATTTGGGGTTTTCTGAATGTATGATTTTTGTTGGTGCACTAAGTCCAATTTTTTTATAGGATCAAAGGAGTTTCGTGAAGGTTTCACTCATAGAGTCCTCAAATCTCTACTCATTTGACATTTTTACTTCAAATAGTGAAAATTTTGGAGATGCCGAAAGACAAAGCTGTATTGATAGCTGGAAATGGAGATCTCTTATCATATGGTGCTTGTTTTATATTGAAATTTTCTTAGATTTGTCTTGGCTTGCATTTTTTTTTGTCTATCCTACTGTAATTCTTGATGCACTCTTAGATATTGAAAATTGAAACCTATATCCTCAAATTAAATGTTCCTATCCTAACCCCTTGAGAAGATGAGGATTTGAACCTCCCATCTTCCTCTTTTCATATGGGTGAAGGATGGTTATTGGGTGAAGCCTCAGTAGTTTCGTTTGCAATGAAATGTTATATTGACCTGAAAAAATAGGAGCCTAAGTATTGAATGCATAACCAATTATGAAGCATACTCAGCAAATGAGGAGATAAGTTTCTAACATCAAATTTAAATTTGAGAGACTAAAATTAAGGACCTATACTGATGATTTGAGCTTTCTAAATTTTCCTACATGAATGGAATATAAAGGTCAATCCTTATGTTATTATAACTTACAGATATAGATCGAAATAAGACTCCAATACTGTTCCAACGAGAATGAAACAAGCTCTTCTTTATGTGGCAGATGCAACGAACCAAACATGCATCGCTCCTCTTTGATGTGGCCCAATCCAAGCAAAAGCCCATCGAGGCCGATCGATAAAGATCTAGATGACCACCAGCCTTCGTACAGGACCAATGGCAGGGCTTCCAAAAAGATAAGGCTAAGTAGCTAAAGTGCATGAGATGGTCAGCCCAGCCAAGGCCCAAACCTCCCGCCGAACGACCTAAATTAATTTCATTTGAAGATCCTAGATACATTGCTGGACCGAAACAGCTTTACAAATTCAATCTGTTGTATCCTTCATTATGGCCCATCATCTTAGGCCCGGTCGTATCACAATGTTAGGACTCGATCCACTTCAGCATTGCGGCAACGAGTCTTCCATCAAAGACGGACTCGGCCTGTCATGCGCCTGGACCGGGGTGGAGGCCGTCGGCCCACGGGAAAAGGTTTGAAGATGAGATCACGAACCGAACCCAATCGAAACATTCAGCCGAAAGGTCCACCGATTGCAGACGAAGGATGGCCTGGCCCCGCTCCCCGGGATTAGAGTATTCCCTATTGTTGAGCCTTCTCAGATTCTTGAGTTAAGTATTTGGCGCCATCATCTTTGTATGAACGTCCTATGTTTGAAAATCAGTTCTTAAATAGAGCATGGCTGTGCGTGGCGAAGAACGCCTATGTTGAAAGTACCTATGAAATTTTTTATCCTTCCCAATTTAGGGGGAGTCCATGAAGAATTATGCAAGAGCACTGGAACAAATGCTCTCAACCCAAATAATTATCCGGGGCAAGAAGAAATTATTATATGTTATGGATCTATCATGTCGCAATAACGATGTGCTATGATGAGAGTCATATCATCGTTTCGTCTGTGTTAGGACGGCTCTAGTCCGATTTGGTAACATGCGTGCTATGGATCTCGCACATTCTAATCACTACCTAAAATATCTTCTTGACATGATCGGAGCCTGATAGAGTCAATGCATTTAGGCAGATAATGCATTTAGGCAGATACGGTGATGTCCGCTAGTCACTTGACAAGTGAGGGATGTCCAACGATTCCCTCAGTACAAAGGATCGATCAAATCAATGTCTTTTTAGCAGGGAGCATCCACCTCCTTCCTTTTTCTCAAGAGCACCTTCAACTGATCAATGCTCGTTTTCTTGGGTTCCTTGATACTGCAATTTGGCCCCGAGCACACTACCACCATCGGAGCTACATGCTCTGTTTGGGAAAGGGAGTGGGACTTTAGGGACCGACAGTTTGAGCTTTTATTTATTTATTTATTTATTTTTTACAATAAGAGAGATGAGGAAAAATGTCAAGGAAGCGTTTTGCTTCACAACTTTCTTCACCTTGATGTCCGAAAGGGTATAGCATTATTTAATTCATTTCAAAATAGATGGCATCACTTTTGTCGAGTAAGGGAGCCACCTTGGCAAGTACCCCCTGAATTGGCCTTCTTCTTCTTTTTATTGTATGTCTCCCATTTAGTTGCTTTTGCAAAGTTAAGATTCTCGATTGAATAAATCAAAAGTATTTTTTTTACTTATTGGAAAACAGACAAAAAAGCAATTATTTGTGATGTCATTAAAAAAAAAATAATTCTCCCCGAAATACAACTTAGAATATCCGATCAAATTCCATAAACGACAGGACTTGATCATGCCTAGAAAGTATATCAACAATGCACTTATTGCATTATTGGCAATAAAACACCATGTCTATTGCAACATCAATGCATAGGGTCTAAATAGATTATTATTTTACTTGGGGAAGGAGCGATAGATGAACACAATAACTAATATACATATCAATTCTCTCCTTTTTAGTTAGGCAACATAATGGCAACGCCCTAACAATAACTAGATTTGCCCAACTAGATATTACGGGAGAAAATGGATCTAATAAGCAGCTAAAATTGCGAAATCACTTTTTTTTTCCGCCACATTGATGCAAGAAAAAAAATCTTTGACATGAGGGAGAGGACGGCAGTGTGATCTTCCCATTTGGGGCCAAATTGAGGAAATGGTAGCAGGCCAAGCAGATGAACCCAAAATGGCAAAGAGAGAGAGAGAGGGGGGCTGAAACCAAAAGGAACATGTGGCTTTGCTCAGAAGGATTGATGGGAAGGGTTGGAAGGATTGATGGGGTGGTGTTGTTCAGTCAGATGATGAAAAGCAAAGCCCTCTTTCTCTCTCTTTTATCTTTCTTATCTTTTTCCCCTCTTACTTACTTTCTTTTAGCACTTGTCTCTCTCAACTCCCAACCTCCCCAAGCACACCACCACCCTTCCACACCAGTCTCGCTCATGGCCCTGGTCCTATCTCTCCCTTTCCTGTCCGTGGTTCGCCCTACACTGAACGTGACATCTCTCTCCCTCTGGACTGATCGATGTAATTGATGTGTTGGTTTTGTTGGCTTGTATTTATACCCATCTGAGCCGCGGCTTAATACTCTTTGGTCCTTATATCATCAACTTGCGGAATGTGGATGATTGCTATTCCTGGGATAACGAAAGCCTTCATACATTACCCCAGAAGCTGTCGAAACCCGAGCTAGACCTTTTGAAGAATAATTGAAACCCTCGATCCATCACACCAGCTGGGACGATGCGCCTCCCCCCTCCAATCGAATGGTCGTGAGCGTCAAGAAAAAAGCTCTCGATGGTGCTACTTGTGGAGATTTTCTTTTTATTCCTTTCTATTCGCAATTTATGGTATGAAAGTCGTCGAGATATTTTCGACATTAAATCATTCGAGAAAACTAATTTGAGTCGCTATAAGAGATGAGAAAAATTCAAATTTGAACAAATATGGTACATGAAATGTTTATGAATAGATGCAAATTATCTCGAGAAGTTTACAGTACAATTTGGTCTATTAGGTTACACATAGTTATCTAATATCGAGTACTTTTTTGGCACCAATCTATGGTGGAAACCTCCTTATATTTTTCTCAAAGTATAAAGAGACAGTAATTTCTAATCTGTGTATCTATAGTTATCTATATGGACAACACCTGTCCATTCTATGTTTAAGAAGAAAAAAAATGAGCCTCTTCACTAACTTTTGATTGGAGTATCCTCTTGTTTCCTGATTTAACGTTGACTTGAGGAGTGATGGATATGGAAAAAGGTAATAATGATTAGGTAGTAATCGGCACTCGAACATGCATAAGAATCTAAGTTGGGCAGTTGCGATCACATGCAAAATGGATCTAGAAAAAAAAGGTGATGAGACCTCTTGGATGAATTCAATGAATTTAATTTTCTTTTAATTCCCGCGCTTTATTACTTCTTAACAAACCAAAGCTATTCAAATGAGATTTCGGATTTAATATTTAAAGAGGTGACAAGCCTTGTTGAGGGGTTTTTAATTGTTTTTTGCCCTATTCCAGTACCTCTTACTTATATACATTATTACTTGCTTACCTAGGGTTAAAAATGCTACTTAATAAATATGATATAAAATGGATTAAGCTTGAATTATATTGCGATAGGTCCTTTTAAGATGGTTTTTCTCTAATTATTTTTTTTTCTGTTTTCTAAGTGTGCACCTACTTAAATTAATGTTTATGTATATTCCTCTTTTTTCACCTATGCGACTAAAAATGATATATGAACCTATGATTATAAATGGATTTGAATCATAAAAAGTGATTTTGACTGGAACTAGGATGATGTGCACAATTCACGAAGTTGCAATATTAAAATATTAAATCATGCTTTTATTTAAAAGTTTAAGTTTAAGTCTTATAAAATCTCACAGAAGAAATAATTCATATTTGTAATTTACGAAATCCATACTTACTATTCTTATTTTTTCCTCAAACTAAATATTATTGGGTATTAAAAGAATGAGATATTAGCAAATTGATGATGCGTTAACTTAGGAATTTCCAATGGATTAGTTCTTTCCCATATTTTGCACTTTTTCTTCACTAGAGCTTGCAAATTATCTTAGCTTATAATTTCCTAATGACATGCATCCTGATTTGACTTACTTCATATGGTTGCAGAACACTTGTGGAATACAATTGATTAGCATGAACATGTTTGAATAAGGTGATAGAGTTTGTGCCCTAAGGCTATATTTGATAGTCAGAATAAATTTTAGGATCCGATTCCTATCCAAAACAAGATAAATTCAAATATAACAGGGGTATCATCTGGATAAAAATACCCCATAAGGGAGGTGTGATAAAGGTAAAGAGAATTCTTACATTCATTGTGTAAAACTTATCAAATAGCAAACTTCTTAAATTAATAAAATCAAATAATAATTAAATATATATAATATTTGAATTCTAATGTAAAATAGAAAATTAAAAATAGCAGCAATTTTCGTTTTTATTTATTTCCATTTTTATTTATATCCTTGAATTTCTTTCGATCCTATAATATATATGTGTTTAGTATTTATACTTATTACATGCTTTAGGTATATTTAGTATAGTTTATTTTTAACAAAATTTTATTTAGAATGATGGAAAGGAATAAAAGAATAAAAATATAATAAAAAGAGAGGGAAAAATAAAATATAATAGGTAAATAAAAAATGAAGTAGGTGAGAAAATTGAAGCATTATACTTTTGAAAATTGCAAATATTACATTTTCTTTCTAACTAGATTTGGCATTAGCTTGCTAATCTACCTCATCTATATTGCCATAGCCCCTTTACATTTCTTGGCATAGCCTAACTTGTAGCTCTAAAATACTACAATGAACTCTTTTATTGTTCAAGATTTAGATTGTACAATAACCATGGATTTATTTGTTGATGTTATCTCTACTCATGCATTTGTGGTTTTTTTTAGTAATGGATTGTGAGAGATTCTTATCATCTCCATTTGTGCATTCTCGAGTTCATTTATATCGATATGATATTCATATCAATCAATTAACATGATAGGATATGAAAATATCCAGCTTTAGTACTATCATTTATGGAACAATGAACAAGATATAACAAAATCCATTAATTTCATATCATATTATATCTAGTCAAGGCTTGATTAAAAATCTAAACGATCACATGCATTCAAAGCGTATGTGATATTTATCCCAAAGCAAATCACATCAATAGAGCTTTCTTCTTTGCATATCTTTCAACAAACGACATTTTCCGAGCTTGTCAAATCACAACACTTGATTTCCGATGTTACCGGTCAAAACCTGCATCAGGAATTCGAAAGTATCACTTTATCGGACTTTCAAGGGTTAGATTTTTCCCCGTGCATCATAGGAGGTTCTTCGCTATACCGGAATCCCGGGCTACGAAATGCCTTTGTAATCATTGAACTAGCTAGAAAGGGGAAAGTCTGCAATGCTCCAAAAAAATCCCAAATTGAATATCAACATATTATTCTGACCCAAAAAAAAAATAAAATATATCAACATATTACAAAGGGAAGAAGGAAGAAGATAGTTCCCATCCTCGTGTGCTGAGACTTGCTTCCATTATTGGCAACCAATGCGCAGATGGGGGTTTTCTATTTGGAGTCCCCTGTGAGATCGATGTCGATGAGCGACCGAAGCGGGGGCATTCCGGCCCCCCCTTGAATGCTGGAGAATGAAGCCACGCGCACGAGGACAACACCATACACGCCCACCTACATCGCACTTTTCTCCAATTTCTCATGGAATTTTCTTGCGTTTCACTTACGGCTCTAGATATCAATCTGTTCCTATCTTGACGCATCCATCCATCCATTTATCCCTGTTCTTTTGCCATCCGTCGCGACTCCCGTCGAACGTCCAAGCCATAAGTCACCAAGCCGGACACGTAAAGATTTGGATCTCCCTAAAGCGTCCTGCTTGCTGGACACAGTGTGATTGTAGCTACAATAGTGCGCTTCGGCTCGTGATGTTTCATAGATTCTCTTCTCAATTATTGTTAGGTGATCGGTCGATTGGTCCAGTACGTACGCATGCGGCCAACCCTGAAAAGGTAAGAAAAAGCTTCTCGTGCGACTTTGATGATCGTGGACAGCTTTATACGTATTTCAGCATCGGGAAAGAGCAACAGGTGCATGAAACTTCCCCCTAAGTCCATCGTCTTATCGTACCATAAATTATTTGAACGACAGTGATTATGCTCGCAGAGCGCACCAAGCAAAGTAACACCTGCACGGTACAAAAATGGACCCTTCTCTTTGCACGAATGTGTGTGCGCGCGCGATGTGGTCCATCAAACATCGAAATACTAAGAAATAACAACATGTGTCTTGGCCTTTCGACAAAGAACTTATCCTCACAAGTGAAGGAATGAATGGTCCGAGCTCATTCGCTCATATCCCATCAAGCATTTATGTTGCTGCCATAGCCAATGGCCCCTAAGATTTCGCCATGCGGCCAAGACCGTGCGCGGGGGACCGTATGAAGCTGCCATCAATACGTATCCACGGATTAAAGATAAAGAAACAAGGAAACAAAAGAGGAAATCGGTCACCACAAGTTATGTACGCTAGGTAAAGAAGTATTCAGAGCGGCAGTAGGGGACCCCCCATACGTGAAGTCAAAATGTCAAAGCTTTGGGGGCCGACTCCTTTTGTGGCCGAAACCTAACCAAAGAAAAAAAGGGTCGGGCATGCACATAAGTATGAGAAGGGAAGAAAAAGAGAGAGGGGGAAAGCTCGAGCGAGAAAAACTACAAAGTCCACAGAGATGATGCCTGTCAAAAGAGGTCGAAATCTCTGAAGGAAAGGAGAGACCCTACCTTAGTTGGATCCTATCCCATTCCCATTCCCCTACCTTCCCCCCTTTTCTTTTATGGCCCTCTGCAATAATACAACACGCGCGCACACTCAGCATTCGCATGCACGTTCGGCTTCGGTCGCTATTGAGGCGGAACCCTAGCGAGGCGATCTACACATCCCCCCCACATGACCTCGTCATGGGCATCCATGTTGGCTTGGGCCCCTGTACAGAACAGCGCCTTTTGGCTAGATAGCGCGCCCTTCACCGGCTTCGGGCGGTTCAACATTTATAGCCCCGCCCCTCTCTTTTTCTCAGCATAATTAGATCGTGATGTGCATAGTTTCTCTCGTGTAGAGATGACTTGGATGGTTTAACATTTATACCCCTTTCTTTTTCTTGGCAGTAATTAGATGGTGATGTGCATAGGTTCCCTCATTAAAAGATGACTCAGTTCCATATCGTAATGAACAAGGAAAGATTTCATGATCACGCCTTAAGGGTTTTGCCGATGTTGGTCGCCTCATTCCCATCTTCTGGTCTTTAAAAAAATGAAAAAGAAGAGTGGCAAACATATACATATCGTCTCGAAAGCAAATTAACATCATAAAAGATTTGGAGCAGCCCGATCCGAGCTGGTCCCAGGTGTAGGCATGACCAGCACATCTCCAGGGCTGCGTTAATTTTGGGTCTTTAGTACGTAACTTGTACCCATTGTCAGGTCCTTACCAGTTCAAATCATTCATATGATTTGTTGTACCAAACTCGTAGAGCTTGTGCGCGCACATTGTTCATTGAATCATTTTTTGGATTGATACTGTCGTCGTAAATAATGGGGGGGTCAGCATGAATAGCTTTTGATTTGACATATGTGGATGCCTAACAGGAGTAAGAAATGACGCTACCTTGGCACATTCACGAGCCCTAAGCTCAAAATTTCCGTGCATTTCACCAGAAATTGCCGAATATATGGAAACTGTAAGTGCGTTTTCTCAATACTAGCTGATCCGAACCTCCTGTAAGGAAATTTGGCCTCAGTTTGCTCGATGTTTCGTAAAGATCTAGTCTGGGACCTCTCAACTTCCTCAAGAACATTAGCAGGTGGCTCATGAGACTACACATAATGAGATCTTATCTTGGCAAGTCACATATCGTGGACATTTCTATAAGGCTATAACATCTTCCTCGGCCAGTTAAGCACAAAGCATCGTTACTCATCTGCGGTCCAATCTTCTTGAAATTCTTAAAACGAAACCGATACACCAACGTTACAGAGACGGACTACATTGCAAATTTTTTAATACATCGAGACAAGAACTACTCTCTGTTGTGAGATAGATGGCAAAGTCAAGCGGGAGGGGAAATGCTTAAAGCAAAAGCGATGAAGATGGTCCTGGAGGGAGGGAAGGAGGGCTCGACGTCGAAATCGAGAGATGGTCCAGACCCAGATGGGGGATGGCTTGGAAAAACGAGGCTCAACACACGTGGGGTTTTGTAGCGACCTTCCTACACGGCCATGTGAGTCCGTACTGGCTCCGATGATCCTGTCCCCAGTCGCACCACCCCCCTCCTCCATCGCTTTCTCTCGAGGGCATGTTGGTCTTACGAGACAAGGCACGCCTTCCGTAAACCGTCTCCTCCCTTCATCATCATCGTCCTCATCGTCCGGTGCAAATCATCGGGAGCGGTGATCAGTCAAAAGGGAATTTTAGGATGATGATCTCTCGGGTCGTGATTCACGACTAATCTTGATGGGATTGCGGACCAAATCTTATAGCCCCAATCGCTGCGGTTTCCCAAGTCGTGATGTAGTGCGTGTGTTCCCTTCCAGCGCTACACCCAACCGAATTGTGGTCTTGGGGTTGTCGACCCTCCCCGATTTCACGTTGGACTCGGCAAAACTTTGGTTCGTGGAATGTTGTCCGTTCGAGGGTGAGGTGGGGAGGTTTTGAGAAACCCTTTGGAGGTATAGTTTTAATCCGGCGCTTAATTGGTGGAGCGATTCAATTCATGGGAATTTATTTTGTTTCGTTGCATATTTCAAACGCTGACATTAGGTGGAATCCACCACCGAAAGGCACATGGCTAAGGAAAAATAATGTATAGGTCTCCAGTAGAACTAACAAAATTGGCAGCCAATGACAGTGGCATCCAAAATTCGACCCAATCCTACCTCAAAACTCATAAATTCGCGAGTTTTAACTTTCTTATTTGACGGTAGGGGGTGATCATAGTAGTATCGGGAAAACCAACAAAAAAGTCATAATTTTATTATATTGATGCCAATTTAGTCAAAAACATTTTAATAGTGCAAGATCCTAAACCTTTTTGATTTTGTGCCAATTCAATCCTAAACATTTTCATGGTGCCAATTTAATCATAAACCTTTTAAATTAGTGTTAATTTAGTCCTAAATTTTTTGACTTTATGCCAATTCAATTCTTCCAACTAATTTTGACTAAATACTAAATTGGCATCAAATCAAAAGATTTATGACTAAACTAACACTAGTTCAAAAGTTCTAAGATTAAATCAGTACCATTAAAAGGTTTAGGATTAAATTGACACAAAGTTAAAAGATTTATGACAAATTGGCATCATGTCAATATGTTTAGGATTAAATTAGTACCATTGAAAAGTTCAAGATTAATTTGGCATAAATGCAATAGATTAATGATTTTTCTGACATTATTCCCTAAGAGTATTTATGGAGATGGTTCAAATTGGCATTTGCAATGAGTAGTCCGTTGTGAAGAGGGTTGTGAGATATCACACAATAAATATTGAAAAGAGAAATGAATTTTGATACCTCTTATCCATGAAATCTCATTTGTTAAATCATTTTCCTATATCAACCATAAACACACCCCGATAGATTCTTTTGGAACAATACGCCCACTCTCCTCAACCTTTGTTTCGTGCTTGGAAATTATCGAACAACCCTTTCCGTTGTCTTTAATTACAAATTCTACGTTCCACGAATTTTGAAGGAAAAGATGTTCGACAATAGGGGCCCATACAACCTACTTCTGTCCTTCCTCTCCAAAATTCACCAAACTAAGAGACTTCCTTGAAAACTACTGGTTGGGTGATTGGGCAAAATGTACTTTTGAATTGAAGAGTTCCCGAAATTACTGAAAAGAATCTGAACGTTTATGGAAACTTTACATGTTCTCAACCGGGGAAGAATTTCCGCTTGCTCAAAAGAGAATTGGAACATTTGGTCACTTCTGCATGTGCTGTTTCAAGTCCCGTGCGGGTGAAGATCAGCGAGGCGACGGTATAGAGATAGAGAGAGATTCTCTAAAAGAAACCGCTGAATGCACACCAACCAAAAAAAAAAAATCCGCAGTGGGCAGGGTTGAGGTTGGTAATGACGTTGCAACAGTGAGGGGTTGAGATTTAGCTTGTCTTATATAAAAAAGAAGAAGAATGGATGAGTGTATTAGAAGTCCTAAAACTTGTTAAAAAAGTGTAATTAACTTCTTAAATTTTGAAAAAATTGAATTAAATCATAAAACTATTCACGAAAGTACAATTGAGTCATAAAATTTTCAAAAAGTATAATCAAATCCTAAATCTTGTTAGATTGCTCCAATAAAGTCTTTCCAGTAATTGCATTTTTTGAAAATTTTAAGATTCAATTGCACTTTTATAACAAATTTAGGATTTGATTGCAACTTTTAAAAGTTTTAGATTTTAATTACCTTTCATGACAAGTTTTAGGAATTGATTATACTTTTTTAAAATTAAAGACTTAATTGTACTTTCGTGACAAATTTTGAGATTTCTAGTGCACGTATCCCTAAAAGAAACATATTGCCGTGTGTTAATTTTTAATGATGACTTATATAAAGCCGGTAGGCTCGAAACTATCTAATATTTTTTTATATTGGACTTGCCTATAGATTTTTACCTATCTCAACTAGTCAAAAGTTAAAATAATTATCAATAAATTATAAATTTATTATACGAATGTCAATTCAGTTATATCATTTTCAATTTAGCCAATTTATTCATAAACTTTCAAACGATTTGTCAATTTAATTTGTTTGGTCGATTTTGATTGAAAATCGCTAAGGTAGATGTTAGCCATCTTACATGGTATCATTCACACTGAAATGGACATATTTTACCATATTTTAAATATTTTTTCAAATTTTATTTTCTCTTTTTTGGCCAACCATTGGGTCTAGGCTTGCAAGTCCTTGTCGGTTTCTGACGAGGTCGTCTTGCTTGTGGCTAGTGGGGTCACAATGGCCTTGGGCCATATCTACAAGGGCTACAACCCTCGTCGACCATAATGAAATAAGAAAAAAAATCTAAAATTGTAAAAATTGTCACTGTTATCACTTGCCATCTTATGTAGCATAATCAACGATTTCTAGCAAAAATTGATTGGAATCATTAAATCAACAAAATCAAAAAATTTAGGATTAAATTAGCTAAAATGAAAAGTTTATGATTAAACTAATGTCCGTACAATAATTTTATGATTTTTTTATTATAATATTTCCGTCGAAATTTTATCCATTTAGTGTGAATATGGACCCAACGGAGGGTGCGGACACGTAATTCTGACCCCACCTCCAACTGTTACCATTAAAGCTAATCGAATTCAAAGTCAGGGCCCGTTCAAGCAGCAAAGTTGAAAATGCTAGGTGGAACTTGTCAAGGACTTGTCATCTACATCTGCATCCGCATCCGAGTGAATCGACATGTCACGGAAATCTGATGACCGAGGCAAATTCGGTCGTTTGCTTCAGCCCAAATCACGTGTCCAACGTTGCAATCATGGTCGAGACTCGAAGCGATTCGGGGAGGGTGTGAAGTGAGAAAGGCACATAAGAAGTAGCCCCCCCTGGGGAAAAATAAAGTGGGAAGATGGCCATTGGAGCACCAAGATTTAACCTAATTTCAGTTGAAATCCATGGCTAATCGAGTCAAAGCTCCTGAGTGCCGAATGACAGGCTCCTAACCTCGAGCATACGAAACGTAGCTTTCTTCACCTGTCTTGTGCATGCAAAAGATGCACAGTTTTGACTGGCCATGGCAATCGTTATCAAATGCTATCTACCTTGGAAAATTGCCCTAAAAATTTTAAACCTATTACACTTTTATCAATTCAATATTATACTTTTTAATTGTATTAATTAAGTCCTAAAATTTTTCATATTTTGACAATTAAATCAATCTAACTATTTTAATAGAAAAAACATTAACGTAAATACCAGCCATCTTATATGGTATGACCAGTGTTGATATAAATATTTTTTAATAATATTTTATGAATTTTTAAATATATTTTCCAAGTGAATGTGATATGAGGAGAATGTTTCCTTCAATTTGATGCGGAATTGTGATTTGTCAAAAGAAATAAGATTTTCAAATACAAGAACAATCATGTATAAAAAAGAAGAGCGGTGCATCACCCTGATCATCTTACCCGTCCCATTTTTCGTCAAAAGAGAAAAAGGGCGATTAACTCGATCAAGTTGAAACGATCTCATTAGCCAAAAAAAGTCACATTTCGGGGCAACTAAAAGTCTCGGAAAAAAGGATAAAATGCCAAGTACAAAGCACCTTTGACTTCGCCTTTTCGGCTCTTTTTATCACCACCACCACCATCATCATCATCCTCATCATATCATCTCGCAAAGAAAGAGATAGAGAGGAAGGGAGAACGGGCTCCATGCAAGGAAAAAAAAATGAAATAAAAAAAAAAGAGTCTTAAAAGGCCACCGGAGTGGCAAGATATCATACGTGCCTATCACCAAAAGTTGAAACATGATGTCGGATCCATTTTATATGATTTTTCGGCCCCTCCATTATTGAACTCCTCTCCGATTCGGGCGAAAGCAAAGCTTAAAGCGGAGGAGAAAGAAAGAAAGAAAGAAAAAAGGAACACTTAACATCGACGTCGCACCTCGCGACTTTGTTCTTACAAAGAAAAGCAAAACGTCATCTCATCATTAACCAAAAGCTTAACCTCCAATGGCTTTACTGCTACTTGCCCACAATCCAAAACCACCACCACTCCCCCACTTTTCATCATCGTCCATACGATGTCCCAAGGAAAATTATATATATAAAAAAAAGAAAAAGAAAAAGAGAGATAGAAACAAGACAAGCGCAAATAATTGCCTGATCTACGGACAACGGAACACCGCCCGCTAGATACCAAAAACACAACACAGAAAAATTAATTAAAAAAAAACAAAAGAAGAGAGAGAAGTTATAAAGAGGGATAAAGAAACTCAGTTACCCCACCCCTCTCATCTTCTTTTTGATTAAACTAACAATCGATTTCACTTCTTTTTTTTTCGTTTTTACTGGGCGAAGATGAATCAAACTCCTAGCCTAACCTTTCGCCCCACCACGTAACACACGACCGGAGAGAAGAACAACTTTGAAAAATAAAAAAAAATAAAAAAAAATTATGATCGATTGACCACTCGCTCATCTGTTGTTCTTCTTTCCTGCTTTTCCTCTTCCATGTCTCCTTCGAACGGGACGAGCTTTGGAGAGGCGTTCGTTCTCTTCAAAAGGGTCTTCAAGAATTAAGTAAAAGACTCGTTTGGCTTTTTGGGGGGGTTTGCGGGGAGGCATCAATCCTGGTATTAGGGGGTCAAAGCTATATATATATATTCTTTTGCTTCCAAGCATTTTGGGGGATCTTTCCCTTCTTCCTCCTCCTCCTCCGGGAATTCCTCATGTTAAATTGCATCATACAAGAGGATTATAGTCTTTGCTGCCCTTCCTCCTTATGCTCTCCAATCTAAAAGTTAATCAGTCCGACCCCGTCGAGGGAAAGTTCACAGCCCGAGAAGGATGTAGTACACCAGGGTAATCGGCAGCGCTATCAGCATCCCGAAGATCACCCTGGAAAATGCAGAAGCGGAACGATAAGTCACATGTACGGCTTTGTTAGATGAACTTCTGTAGGGTCGTCTCGGCAAAAAGCGACTTTGACTTACCCTGTGCTAAGAATGGCCGGATGGACGTTGTACTCCTTGGCGAACACGAACGGCACGATGCCCTGCGGAAGAGCAGCCTGTCGCGCCAGAACAAACGAATTATGACAAAATCAACATCCGGAATTGCTGCTGACATTCATGCAGCGTGAATTGGATAAGGAATCGGGAGCGGCACCTGGACAATGGCGATGTGAAGAAGCCTCCCGTGCAAGCCAATGGCGATGGAAGCAGCGGCCATCACGGCGGGGCCGGTGAGGAACCTCACCGCCATGGTGAAGGCGGCGACTGAGTTCCCACACGCGATGATCTTGGGTTGCAGAGCCATGAACAGACCTGCCAATCACACAACAACCTCCTCAATCAAGCACCTCCTCGTACTAAAATTTTTTTTAAAAACAAAAGTACTGCTAAAGACATGAAGGCGTTGAAAAGAGACGTGATATTAAATTTTTCAGAGCATAGTCCGAACTCTGTATAAACTCCACCGTCATATTCAAAATTGAATTGAGCTATACGGGAGATGCCACCAGCTCAGGACCGCAAAGCGACATCCAGCGAGCAGGCCCTCCCCCACCCTTCATTGGTCCCCAAAATCATCAACCGCCCCCCAATCAATACGATGATGTCGACGACGACGACGACGACGTAGGCCTCGGGAGCGAGCGACAGTGCGTGACCACCAGAAAATCGCTGCAGTGCCGCAGCACGTGATCCGGCCCTCGCCCGCGACAGCGTCGCCGTCACACATTTATAGCCCCCAGTCAGCCACCCACACATCCACACTCCAAATTTTCATTTCCAAAAAAAGGCCAAAACAAAAAGAAAAAGAAAAAAGCAAACAAGCAAACAAACTACCGTGGACCGTCGAGTGAAAAAAGCCGAAGAACCATCCGGTTCTTTCGAAGCAACTCGGGCACGCCGCGGGAAGAAATTTCCTTAATTCGTGTTCTTGCTTGGAGTAAATTTGCGGCATGGGGCGGGATCGTGGATTGCCCTTTCGGGACGAACACGAGCTCATGGCGCGGCATGCTGGGTATGTGCAGATTTATGGTGGAAAGAAGCCCGAATGGAAAGGCAGTAAATGACTCCCTACTGGCACTCACCTAAGCTGAACATAGCCATTCCCAGCCCGGCACGGGACAGTATCTCGATCGACTCGTTTATTATCACCGGCATTGTCACGTTCCACCTGCAAATCCCAATCAATCAATACATCGTCAGCCACACCGTCGTCGTCGCCGTCGTATGCGGTTTCGAATTCCGGGTAGTCGAGAAATGTCTCTGTGCGTGAGTAGGGGGGGCTCACCGGAAGGCGATGAGGGACCACGTGAGGCCGATGAGGCTGGAGTAGGTGTTGGGGTTGCGGATGAGCTTGCGCCACACCATTATGAGGATGAGGCGGGTCATCACGCTCGCCGGCGGCATCTGCTTCCCGCCCTCGCCTCCGCCTCCGCCGCCCGGCTGCTCCGCCACCTCTCCCGCGGCCTTCGGGTGCAGCTCCGCCGTGGAGCTCGACCCCAGCTTGGTCAGAGCGGTGGGGCCCTCCTTGGTCTCTCGCTCCTCGTCTCCCTCCCCGCCTTTCCCACCGAAGCTGAAGTCATCCCCGCCCAAGTTCTCAGCTTCCGCAACCGCTTTACATCATCAGAGCAACCACGTAACGTTCAAAATTTAATAATTTAGAAATTCAGAGAGAAAGGAAAATTAGTAATGCGAGCCAAAAAGAAAAGTTACTAATTAAAGACAATTCTTCAAGCAGATTGATTATTAAATTAACCGAGTTGATAACCAATAACATAGGAAAAAGGGACTACCTTTGGTTTCGCCATTGGGTGGGTGGTCGGCAACAATCATCCGGATCTCCTTGGCGCCCTGATCGGACCGTCCGGATTGCTCCGACGGTCCGAGTTCGGTCCCCCCGAACACATGGAGCCCGCCTCCTTCCGACACTGGCGACGCGCTGGAGCTCCACACGAACATGTGGAGCTCCTTGGCGTCGTGGTTGGCTTTTCCTTCCTGCTTTGGCTGCTGCTGCTGCTGTTGCTGTTGCTGCTGCTGTTGCTGCGCGTTCTTGCTGCTTTTGTTGAAAGCGGATGCGATTTCTGGATTTGGGGCCGGGTATGCGGTCGGAACCGTCTGTGCCGGGTAGAACCCGAATCTTGGAGACGGCACAGACTGTGCCATTGCCGTGGAGTTCTCCTCGAAATTCGACGGCCTCGGGGTCGGGCCGCGCGACGACTGGACGGAGTACAGATCCGCCGACCCGAAGTTGGACCGCCTCGGGGCGAATCCCATCATGGAGTAGAAGTCGGACTGGTTGAAGTTGGAGTCCCTGGGGGTCGGGTTCCGGGACGAGCTGAGGCTGTAAATCTCGGCGCCGGTGAGATTGGAGGGCCTCGGGGTGAGGCCGGAGAAGGAGCCGGGGCCGAGGGAACGCCGGGAAGCGTTGGACTTGCGGACGGTGACGTGGAGCTTGCCATCGCCGCCGATCTCGGCGTCGGTCTCGAGGAAGTCGCGGCCGTCGAGGGAGACGACGTCGGACTCGACCTTGAAGGAGACGATGGAGGCGGCGGTCTCAGGGAACTGCTCCATGATGAGGATCTTGGCGCCGCGGTACTCGAAGAGGAAGAGGAGGAGAGTATACCAGATGATGCACTGGAGGACGACGACCTGGACCATGAGGCCGCCGGCGTCGTCGCGCTTGGAGGAGCCGGGGCCGTACATGGCCTCGAGGAGGGGGATGCCCATGACGAGGGTGTTGGGGAGGGTGGAGAGGGAGAAGATGGTGATCATCCACTCGAGGGAGCCGTTGCGGGTGAAGTTGGCCCAGAGGGCGAGGACGGCGAGCATGATGAGCTTCTGGAGGGTGTCGGCGGCGATGAAGCGGAGGTTCATGGCGTAGATGTCGTTCTTGGCGATGAAGTGGAAGGAGAGGAGGGGGACGGCGAAGATGGCGACGAAGCGGTTGATGCCGGAGCACTGGTCCGGGGAGAAGATCTTCCACCACCGGACGGAGCCGTAGGCCAGGATCATGGCCACGTAGAGGGGGACGACCGCCGACAGGACGGTGTAGAGGTCGTGCCACGTGATCATGGCGGTGGTTTCTTCTTCGTCGTCGCCGGCGGGGGAGGGGAGGGGAGGGGCAAAATGGGGAAAGCCGTTGGAGGGGGGCAATAACCGTTGAGTAACGAACTCTGAGGAAAGGTTAGATTAGTGGTACAACTGGGTCTCCTCTTTCCTCCTCTTCAGTAGCAGTAGCAGAGTCGCGAGTGACGCTGTTTTCTGCAACAATTTCTGATTTTTGCTGATGATGGAGAGAGAGAGAGAGAGAGAGAGAGTCTTAGGTGAATTTTTGCAATATAGAGGAGAGCGTGCATATATGTATATATATATATAGAGAGAGAGAGAGAGAGAGAGAGAGAGAGAGATACAGAGGAGGGGTCAGGGGTGAAGTCAGTGGTGGTGGGTGATTTGAACTGGATTGGGGGACCAAGGGGTCTGGCCGTGTGAACTTTTTGAACTGTAGGAAGTGGGTTAAGACAGAGAGAGAGAGAGAGAGATTAATTTAACCAGCTTCTCTGGTTGGGTTAACCCGAGGAGAGGGCGGGTGGGGTTGAGAGGTACACGTGGCGCTTGTCATGTGACATGGGACGTTTCGATGACGTGTGCTCCTCCATTTCCCCTCTCTCTGAATTTTCATTCGTTCCGAGTTGGCACATTCATTTCGCAAATTCACCACTGCAAGAGACATTAAAATCTCCGTATCAATTAATATTGACAGTTGTATTGCTCGTTACATATTAATAAAACCCTATTGAGTATTTAATATTTGCTCGAGTATGTTTTATCATAGCCTAGATCGAAACATTTCTATCAATACATCTTAACGAAATTCAATCAACACACTATTTTATTTTAAAAGCTAAATCGTCCTTTACAAATTAATGACCTTGTTCCTCCTAACTAAGACTTTGTTCACTCTCCTTGGACTCTCTTGCTGGCGTTTTCCATGATAGTAACAAAACAAAATCACACAATATAAAAGAGGAGTCATCGTATCATATACCTCTAGTGTGAAGAAGGTTTTGTACACGTAGCTTTTTACATCATTATGCTGAGAAATTTGATACTTATAATTTCTTAATCAATGGTAAATAAGACCGCTCATGCAAAATTTTCTTTACTCCGACAATGTATGCTCTAATTTTTTATAACTACAATGCTTGAAATGTAGACATTTTGAAGTATTTCAGTGATTACCTAATGTGTAAATTGGAAAGGAAAAGAAATCGGTGCAAAAATCAGCTCCTCCAAGGTCTAAAAGCTCCCCCAACTCTCAATCATTAAACAACTACTTGGTGACGAATCAATTGCTGCAGCATTACGAACTGATTGGCAGGTCCTCCAGAGCTTATAAATTGACAAAAGGATTCACTTTTCAAGTCAAAAAAGCTTAATCAAACTGGGGGCGACTTAACTAATCTCTTTCTTTAATGGCAGGGTCCCCCCCTAATCCCTTGGTGCTTTTCTAAACATGCATTGCTCTCTCTCTCTCTGCTTAATCCGCCACCCGAAAAGTTGCTCCGTTCTGCGTTTCTCCTCTTTTCTTCCTTATTTTATCTCCTTTTCTCTTTCTTGCTTCGTTTTCTCCATTAAGAGAGCATCACCTTCGAGCATTGCTTTAGAAAAAGCGAAGCATGGGAGGCTGGTGATATGCTCATTACCAGATCATGTGCATCGTGAGATGTCTGTGATGGCGACTCTAATCATGGCCAATTTGTCGATTAAGTTGCATCTTGCTTTTGAAAAAGTTGCTCTTACCGAGGATGCATCCTCTAATCATTCAACATGACATATATTTAAGGAAAGTAGCAATTACCGTTCCCTTTCGGTTTTTTTTTTCATTGAGATCACTTCACGTCCTTAATTTTCATGTTACATACTTTATTGCATCTCGCATTAGGTGACATCTCATGGTTATTCACACAAAAAATGTCATTTGGCTTCCCAAATTGTCCCTGTCCCTGTTTCCAATTCCTCAACCCTTTAAAATAAAACCCCAACTAGAAAAATGCAAACCCTAGCCACCCTAACCTCACTTCCGCCACCCTATACTGCTGTCAACCGCCTCCATCCGATGCCACTGCTGCCCTACGCCATGCTCTGCGTCGCCCCTCTCTCTTCCCCTTTGCTTCGCTCTCTCTTTTTTCTTTTGTCTTCCTATGTTGGTGTAAGGGCTTTTGAAATTTTGCATTTCGGGAAACGTTTGTTGCAATCCCAAAGTTGGGGTTTGCCTGGTGTTGTCCAACGTAATTTGATATTTTTCCTCATGAATCTTGTTTTAAGACGGAGAATGGCACTTTAAGAAATGGAGAATTCTTATTGAAAATGGAGCGAAAAGTGACAAGGTTAAAGAGATATTTGCCCATACTTATCGTCTAGAACACTTAAAAAGGAGATGGCTGGCTATACCACATGTCAGTCTTGACTCCCCATCGACTCCCGCATCATCTTTGTCGTTATGATCTTAAAATTAGAGGGGTGATCCACTGGGGATTTTTTATTTTCCTTAACCTTTTTTTTTTAAGGATATGTCCATCATCAGTCAAAATGCAACGACTCAAAATAAAGTAGGAAAAGGCTTCAAGTACTGATTAATTTGTCCAATGCATTAGTACAAGGGGACCTACCTTCAACTAATGATCACGACATATCAGAAAAAAGAGAATATAATGGAAGATGAGAGTCTCATTGAGTAAACATCAGTCACCTTCGCTTGACAGAGTCATACGTAATTGTATTAAGAAACAGCTTGTAGATATTGACGTACGTTGCACATAAAATATACTTCAGAAAGTTCACTTCCTTTTGCCTTCTAGATAGGTTGGTCTTCGAGATATAGGCAACTCCTAATCTTATCCTTGCTGTCGCTGTATGTAAACAGTAGATTTGAAGAGGACGTGGTCAAATTAACATATATTAAGAGGAACCTAAACGGCAATGGTGCCGATTTGATCTTTTCTTTATTATCTATTGAGGAGCAACGATATGACCAACGAAATGAGCCCAAGTTCAAACAATATATTAAACAATGAGAACCATCTAAAATGATGAAATAGTAGCAAGACGAATATTTTAAATTAGAGAGAAGAATGCTTGATAATCAAATTCAATGGCAAGAGATAAAGGAATTCTCCGTTAAAAATCCCTCATGAGTATCATGTTTAGCAAATAATTTATATGAAGATCCTATTGAAATCCGATTGTTTGCTCAATGGGTTTGTCGCTATATATAGGACTTTTTATTTTTTAGCGATCAAGAGGTGTCCGAGTCAACTTTCACATAACTTGATTGGACCATCTCTTTGATATTTTTGAGGAGTAATTCATTAGGATACTCCTAAAGAGCTCCCTATGAGATTTGACTTTTGCTCCAAGTGAATTGTTGCATCAATTAAAAAACCGACCCACTTAGGAGTGAAAATACGATGTTGTTAGCCTTTCTTAAAAGACGGTTGCTAGGAAATAAATCCAAGAATTTGTACCCAACATTGGAAGGAATCATCTTCTAGTTCATTTGTGGTACAACCCAATTAAACCCTGAAAAAAAATAAACGGATCAATATTAAGACATTTCAAAGGGAAATTCCCAAAATATTGATTGGCAATGCGATTTTCTAGGATAATGTTCTTTATTTGCCTTGTTAGCCAAATTTTTAATCCTTCCGACCTACCAAAGCCCATGAGAATCTCGGACTACCAGGCCCATGAGCCTGTCCTAATATGCTCTGGACTGCATTGCATCATAACATTTGGATCTGAGTTTTGCCACTTCATACCTTGAAGCAAGGAAAGAAGAAAAAGTTAACCCTTCTCAAAAAGTTTGGGTCATGAGCTTTCATCCATGACGCAAGAATTAGATCAATCAGACATCGGACGAAAATATTATGCAAGAGCAATGTTTGGTTAACTTTTCTTTTCAAAAAGAAGTTCCTGCCTAAATAATGCTATGTAGCACAAAGCCAGAGCATTATGCATTGTCAAGATTGTGCTACGCAGCACGGGCCAATGCCTCGGAAGTTTCGGGCCTACGCTGTGTGGCTCCAAGCCCAAGCTGTATGACATTCTGCTTACGCTCGAAAGCGTTGCGACTCTACAAGGCATCGACGAAGCAATAGCCTTCAAGGGGACGCCAGGGCGCTTTGGAGCAGCGGAAGGATAGAGGGTGAAAGGGCAACACGAAGACGGAGTTCCAAGGCATTTCAAATTCCATCTCGTCGGGTCCGATTTAGAGCCACTTGCCTAGGCCCGTTCATGGAGAAGACGTAAAGCTGGATCTAAGTAGGGGGCTGAAAATCAAAGAAGGGAAGACTTCCGGTTCCAGGCAAGCTTCACTAGTGCTTGGGGCCTCGTGGGCCTGAATGGGCCGCCATTTTCCCACTGTGCTTTGTCGCTCTCTCTGGCCCAGAACCTACTCGTACAAAATGGCGAGCGAAGACTGTAGGACTCTCAGTCGACTGTCGCAGAGATAGCGAGCGAGCGAGAGAGAGAGAGAGAGAGAGAGAGAGAGGAATGCAAGCCGAGGGCTGGTGGAAGTGAACTGGGGGAAGAGCGATGCGAAATCAATGGCTCTGAAACACCTGTGGGTTCTCTACAGGTTGCCCCGCAACCCGAAGCCCTCAACATCAAGTAAAATCGAAATGGCATCGTAGTACGGGTTTCGTGCCGAATCTCAATGGGTGGTTGGTTGAGGATATGTCAGCTTTTCTGGGGTTTTCCCTGAATGCTCCTCGTTCCTCCTCCCCCCCAAACCACCATTGTTCGTTCGTCTCTTCGCAAACCCGCCTCCAAACGCCATTATATCCCTCATCCCCTGTTTTTCGGTATTAGCCTTATTCTTCTCTTCCTTCTCGAGGAAAATCGGTTCCGGAGATGGTTCTGGGCAAGCAGTGGTGCAGTCTGGGCTTTGCTGAGTCACTGTTTGAGGATTCCTTCATTTTGATTCCTCAGTCTGAACAATTTTAGCTTCTCTTTCGTGAGACAATGGCGTAAAAGATAACAAGAGTCTTTGAAGTGTTTTTTTTTTCAAGTACCGTCCTTTATCACAGGATTAGCAAGTCCAGACATATCTACTACCCCTTACAACATGATACCCGCTAGGACATGAAACAACGGAATAGTAACTAATCAACACGGAACGTGTCGCAAACCCACATTCCCAAATGAGGAGCTGAGGAAATAGTAATCAATCAGCTCCTAATCTTCCCGAGTTGCGCATATTCTCCAGTGCTTCTAGGGGAATCCCATTTTGTCCAATCTCTCTTTCGGCAAACGCAATCTTGTCACTGCATCGCTTATCTTCACTCTCTCTTGCGGCAAGTCCAATTTCAAGTATCATCACCAAGCACTCTTGAACATGAGCACTAATGTTTCTTTGATTGCTCAGCCCGTCTGCACTTGATTCTTCTGTCTCGCAAAATAGGAGCGGCTGTGCCACTATATCTGCCCCTCTTTCTGGCAACGCCACCGCACAGTAATTGTGAAGGTTCAAAGCATCCTTAAACCTGTCGTGGGTGGGTCTCTTTCCAGTGAAAATTTCCAGCAGCAGGACTCCATAGCTGTACACATTGCCATCTTTGGACACTTCGCTTCCCATTCCATACTCTGCAGTTGGATTTTACTTGACATATGAGCTGATCAGCTTATCAAATCATAAGGACAAGGAAGAGCAGGCACGTATAGAGGCAAGGACAAAAAATTACTGGGAGGAAGCAATTATGCTTTCTGGTCATTGTCGGTAAGTCTGACTTGCCTACATAATTTCAGAAAACAATTTCCCTACATGCATCATGAGGGAAAGAGCTTATAAGATGGCAATTACCATTGGATATATAGCAAGTCCTACGTACTTGGTGGAGCATAGCAAATGATTCCTCTAAGTCCAGTTGAGCTTGCTTGACTCGAAGGCAAATCGCTAGTGGGGTTAGGGAATATCCTAGCTAAGCCGAAGTTGCTGGCATGTCCATTCATTTGGGCATCCAGAAAAATGTTGCTTGGCTTGAGGCCACAATGGATCACCGCAGTTTGGCACTAATGATGAAGATAATCCACAGCGCAAGTTACATCAAAAGCAATGTTCAGTCTCTAAATAAAACTTAACCTATGCCTCGGCGTCCCATTGGGTGCAACATCCAGATGCAACCACTCCTCCAAGCTACCATTTTCCATAAACTTGTAAAGTAGAGCCCTGAACTCATTGCCCTGGAAATCAATAGTGGAACGAGTTGTTAGAATCTTAACAAAATTCCTATTCCTTATGTTTTCAGGACTTTGCACTCTGCCATGAAACTTTTGGATGCTCTTCATTGCTTCAGCTCAAAAACCTTAACAATCACTATTTTGTTTTCATCTTAATCTGCTAGGGTCCCTTTATACACTGAGTCGAAATCACCCACTCCCATCAAATTGCTAGAGTTGAACCTATCTGTTGCTTTGACAATGTCCTCATCCCCTATTGATGGAGTCTCTAGAGAAGCCTTGCTGTTCTTCCTCCTCGGCCAATAAAACGTCATTAGTAGCAACAGAAGAACCAGCACTGCTACTATCCCACAAGTAATTGCAATGATAACGTAATGGGAGATTGACGACTTGTGTTTTCCTTTGTTTGTTGAACAACTTGGCAAATCTAGGATCAGCATATCCCCACAAAAGCTTATCATTTCCTTCTAGCAAAGTTGCGCTCATGTTCAGGAGTACCCCTTTGCTCAGTACCTCACCCACGAAGTCTTTGAAAGATAAATTCAGGTACCGCAATTTAAATTTCTCTAAGAATGTGAGAACGGGGCTAGAAAAATTATTACTTGAGAGGTCTATGTATTGAAGACCATTCAAGGAACTCAAGAATGAAGAGATAGTCCCTTCAAATAGATTATTTTGCATGTGAAGCTCCACCAAGCTAGTGCATCGACCAAGGCTACTAGGGATTTTTCTTGATAGTTGGTTGAAATGTACATCTAATTTGGCTAAATTATTCAATGTACTGATTTCTTCTAGTAAGGAACCACTAAATTGGTTTTCTGATAGATCATAATAAATAGATAGGGAAGAGACAATGAAAGCTTGAAATGGTATAATTCCACTTAGATCACACTGTGAAAGGTTGTTCCCTATCAAGTTCTAGCATTTCCCATTACTTGGAGGAATGCTCCCTTGAAAGTTGTTCCCTTTCAAGATGAGTTCCTTTAGCTCCGTTAGGTTCCTATGGTGGAGGGGATATTCCCGGCAAGTTTGTTCATTTGAGCATGAAACTCCTTCAACTTGATAAGATGTCCAATGGTATCGGGAATGCTGCCATGAACTTGTTATTGTCCATGTACAACAGTTCTAGGCCATGCAAATTTCCAAAGATTGGAGGGATATTTCCAGACAATCGATTGTTCTCGATTGACATTATATTCAATTGGGATGATAAGTTGCCAATAGATCGGGCAAAGTACCTTCGAAATTGTTGAGGTTGATTGCCTGGAGCTCCAGGCTCGTAGAATTGATTGATTCAAGGAATTTTAGGTCACCTTGTGCTCCGCTACCTAGCTGGTTGTCTGAAATACTGATCCACTGCAACTGATTTAGCTTTTCCACCGTAGGCATGTTTCCAAAAATTTGTTTATCGGAATTGTTAGCCGCATTAATTTAGTTGCATTTGATATGGAAGCAGGAATGGGCCCAGTAAATTGGTTGTCCACAAGATTTAATCCGGCAAGATTAGGAAGAGTGACACCTAAATCTAGAAGAAGACTCCCTTCAAGTTGATTTTTGGGGAACTCAATGCCGACAAGAGAAGATATGTTGAACATGGAGGAAGGGGGAGTGCCAGAGAGTCCTTTTGCACCGAGATAAAGACACTTCAAATTTTGTAGACGGCCCAATGTGGCTGGAACTCTTCCCACAAAGTTATTGAATGTCATTGAGATGTACACCGAAATGTGAGGTTCCCAAAGAATTCAGGGAAGTTTCCACAGAAATTGTTGGAGTATATAAAAACTGTTGTTAGCTTCAACATAGAAGCAATTTCTATGGGAACTTGACCACACAGCATATTATTGCCTAGTTTTAAAGCTTCAAGGTTAATCAACCCGAGAGTTTGGCAGGAATATGTGTTGTGCGGAAGAACACCCTAACTAGATGAGAAAGAAAACAAAAATAATCAAGAACACAAAGATTTACATGGTTCAACGAAAATCCGCCTACGTCCACGGGAGAGAGAGACGATTTCTATTTGAGCGTATCTACTGAATACAAGGTACAATGCTGAAATATATAGATCTTCATATTCCCACTTTCCTAATTCTAATAGGAAAGGAATTCCACCCTATAAGATATTATCAAATTTGAAACTAACTAATAAATCTTCAATGATTATCTCATATATATTAGAGATATCATGATAGATCCCAGTTACATTGAATCATGACTATTTCCCATGAAAATCTCTAATAAATAGGTCCAAATCTAGGAAATATATTTGAAAACAAATAGCTTGCAATCTTCAAGCATTCCTAAATTTCCCGATCGACTTTTTAATTTCAAATTTCTAATCAATTGAAATTTTGTGGAATTCAAGACAACATCAACAAATCTCCACCTTTGGCTTGAATAAACCACAAGCCTCCACTCAAACCAAGAAAACAAATATATCTCTCCCTCCACGGTACCTTCGCAAAGGTACGCTTGCACCTGGATCGGTGCGGCCTCCATCGACTTCAATGATGAGTGAGAGAAATCAAATCCTTGCAGGACTTGAACTTCTCTGTAGTAACCATCTTCATGAGCATATTCGCATGGGATTATCTTTAGTATGGAGTTTTTTCATATCAAACTCATTGCTTAACTGAGACTTTAGGGAAACAATGTTTCTCATTTTTCTTGATTTTTCTTGCAGCAATCAACATATCATCAATATAGAGCATCAACAGAATAAGCGACTTATTATCCAAAACTTTGTAGTAGACACAAGAATCATGCACACTCCTCATGTAACCGATACGAAGCATAAAAGAATGAAACATTTTATTCCATTGCCTCGGAGATTGTTTCAAACCGTAAAGTGATCTCTTGAGCAAATAAGCATGATCCTCTTTCCCTTCCATCTTGAAGTCTTCGGGCTGCTCCATATAAATTTTCTTCTCCAAGTCACCATGAAGGAATGCCGTCTTCACATCTAGCTACTCAAACTCCAAGTCATACATGGCCACCATAGCTAGTAAAACACGAATTGATGTGTGTTTTACAACCGGGGAAAATATCTCGTCGTAATCAATCCCCTCCTTCTGTGCATAGCCCTTAGCAACAAGTTGGGCCTTGTATCTCTCTTGCTCTTTCTCCACTTGCTACTTCCTTTCTTCAAAGAACCCATTTGCAACCAATGACATTCCGATCCTTAGGCTTCTTCACAAGTTCCCATGTCTCATTCTTTTGTAATAACTCCATCTCCTCCATCATTGCGGTCATCCACTTTTCTTTGTGATCACTTTTCAAAGCTTCATGGTGGGAGCTTGGATCGCCAGAGCCTACGGTAAGAGCATAAGCAACTACATCCTCAAAACTGTACCTCTCCGGTGCTTTGAGAGTGCGCCTTCCTCGACCCATCGCAATTGTACGAGAAACTTCTACCGTTTCTTTGACTTCCGGAGCTTCATCGGATGACTTGCCATTCTCTGCAGATTCTCTGGTTTCAAGCTCCATCTTAATGATAAATTTATCACTCTCCTCTTCAGCAGCCACGTGTGGCATGCAGCTTGACTTCAACATTGCAGATTCATCGAATATAACATCCTTGCTCGTAAAAAATTTCTTCTCACTTGCATCCCATAATTTGTAGCATTTCACTCCTTTCTTGTAATCGAAAAATATGCATTGTTTTGATTTTGGATCCAACTTCGAGTGCTTCAAACTCTACACATGTACAAAAGCAGGACAACCGAATATTCTTAAATTAGAATAATTGACAATTTTACCAGTCTATACCTCTTTGGGAATTTTGCATTTAATTGTAGTTGATGGAAACCAATTCACAAGATAACATGCCATGCAGATAGTTTCTACCCAAAACTCCTTGCTCAGTCCCGCATGGAGCCTCATGCTTCAAGCTCTCTTTAATAAGGTCCGGTTCATCCTTTCCGCTACACTATTCTGTTTGGGTGTATCCGGAACTATGAAGTGACGTTTAATCCCTTCATTCTTGCAAAGCTCCATAAATGGTGTCGATTTGTACTCTCCTTCATTGTCTGATCTCAATCACTTAACCTTCTTCCCCGTTGAATTCTCAATTCAGCTTTCTATTCTTTAAACTTTTTAAAGACTTCACTTTTGTGTTGCATGAAGTAGACCCAAACTTTGTGAGAGAAATCGTCAATGAATGTCACGAAGTATTCCTTCCCGCCTTTTGACTTTACCGGTGAAGGACCCCATACATCCGTGTGTACATTCTCGAGCACGCCTTTGCTTATATGAGTTGCATCATTGAATCGTACTCTGCATTGTTTTCCAAACACACAAAATTTGTAAAATCTAATTTACATGTTTTCATACCTTGGAGTGCATTCCTCTTGTAAAGCTCCATCAATCCTCTTTCTCCCATATGCCCGAGACGCATATGTCATAGATAGGTGTTATTTATCTCTGTGCTAGCATCCCTGGACATAGATGCTCCACCTTACACTGTGGTTCCTATAAGTCGATATAGGTTCCCGTGCCTCTATCCCTTAAGAACAACCAGAGCTCCCTTAATCACTTTCAAGACTACACCTTGAGCCGTGTACTTGCATCCATTGGATTCAAGTGCTCCCAATGAGATCAAATTCTTCCTTAGACCTGGAACATGACGCATGTCTGCCAAGGTTCTAATCATGCCATCAAACATCTTGATTTTCACGGTTCCAACTCCCATAGTCTTGCACGAAGTGTCATTCCCCATGAGAACTGAACCACCATCATATGCCTTGTACTCATTGAAGGCTTCTCGATGAGGACACATATGATAAGTGCATCCGGAGTCTAGGATCCACGAATCTTCAAAGGTGTCATTCCCTGACAATATGGACAAAACGTCCCCATCATTGGTCTCAGTGCTATTAGCTACACTTGCCTTATCCGGGCTCTTCTTCTTTTTCTCATTCTTATTTGGATATAATCTCTTGGTATGCCATTCCTGATTGCAACCATAGCATCTTCCTTTGAACTTTCTCTTGGATTTTGATCGACCCCTACTGCTTGATCCTCGATCCGTTGATCTTCCTCTTCCTTGATTGCTTTTCTCCTTTGCAAAAAGTCCATCTCCCAAAGATTTTGAACTACTTGCCCTTTTTCGGGTGTCGTTTGAAATTAGGGCAACAGTCACCTCTCCGATCTCCAGGGTTTCCTTGCCATAGGGGAGCGTAGTCACCAAGTGGTCAAACGAATCTGGCAACGATGCTAGTAGTAGAAGCGCTATGTCTTCATCCTCAAATCTTACCTCCAAGCTTGTAAGTTCACTAATCATCTGATTGAACACGTTGAGGTGTTCCAACAAATCTCCTCTTTCACTCATATGAAGTGAATACAATCTCTTCTTCAAGAACAACTTGTTCGTAAGAGATTTTGTCATGTAAATGCTTTCGAGTTTGAGCCATACCTCCGAGCAAATTCAATTTCCACTACATATTGAAGGGCCTCATCCGATAGGTTCAATCAAATTGCACTGCACGCCCTCTCCTCCATGTCGGCCCAATCATCATCAGTGATGGTGTTTGGCTTGTTCGATCTTCCTAGAATAACCTTTGATAAACCTTGTTGAATCAACAGATCCTTCATCCTTCTCCGCCATAGTGTAAAATTATTCTTCTCGGTGAATTGTTCAATATCAAATCGAACAGTTGAACCTTTTCCAGCCATCTAGTCAAAAGTCACAATACAGGAATGAAAAACCTGGATTGCTTTTATACCAATTGTTGTGCGGAAGAACACCCTAACTAGATGAGAAAAAAACAAGAATAATCAAGAACACGGAGATTTACGTGGTTCGGCGAAAATCCGCCTACGTCCACGGGAGAGAAAGAGATAATTTCTTATTTGAGCATATCTACTGAGTATAAGGTACAATGCTGAAATAAATAGATTTTCATATCCCCACTTTCCTAATCCTAATAGGAAAGGAAGTTCACCCTAAAGATATTATCAAATTTGAAACT
Source organism: Angophora floribunda (assembly GCA_014182895.1). NCBI lineage: Eukaryota > Viridiplantae > Streptophyta > Magnoliopsida > Myrtales > Myrtaceae > Angophora > Angophora floribunda. Next base: position 34,397,126 of record CM024706.1, on the reverse strand, counting down.
AACTAATAAATCTTCAATAATTATCTCCTATATATTAAAGATATCATGATAGATCCCAGTTACATTGAATCAAGACTATTTCCCATGAAAATCTCTTATAGATAGGTCCAAATTTAGGAAATATATTTGAAAACAAATAACCTGCAATTTTCAAGCCTTCCTAGATTTCCCGATCGACTTTTTAATTTCGAATTTCCAATCGATCGAAATTTTATGGAATTCAAGACAACATCAGCAATTTGACCAGAGAATAAGTTGTTCTTTAGGCCTAAGTATCCGAGTCTATACAAGTTACCTATCTCTAGGCGATTTCGCCAATGAAACCATTGTTTGGATGTCCAATATCTAGAGGAAGCTCAGGTTTCCAATAAAAGGAGACAGCAACCCTCTAAGTCTTAGAGATGGAAGTATTAAATAGGTTATCCTTGGATGTGGACGGCGACATGTGATCCCGTGCCACTGGCAAAAATTGATAGAGTCGTTCCATGTGCTAAAAACCCCAAATGGATCGAAGGACATCTTATCCTTAAATTAGAGCAACGTATCCCGATCTGTTTCATTGGTTCTGGGAATCGGGATCGCTCCACAAGAAGAGAGGGACATCAACAATGTAACGAAAGAAGGTAGGCAGAGAGCAGTGATTGAGAAGGACATGGAATAACTCATGCTTGCAACTTTTCTAGCCCCTCACTGTCTAGAAACTCTGCCTGTTAGGAAACTAGAAGGAGCTTTTGATCAAATACGGACCGATGCGATGAGCTTTTTAGTCTCGGCTTCTTTGTCCTCCCAAAAGCCGCGGCGGCCCACAGCCCCTGCCGGCTAGATGTGTATTCAAAACGTGGTCCCCTCTCATTTGCAATCGTACTATTGGCATAATGCGGAAGATGCAAAGCATGCGAGTCAAGTCCCTCGTCAGCAAAAGAAAAAACAAAGCAATGGTTGGCCAAATAGGTGAACCGCGTAGGAGCGGAGCAGCTAGTAAAATATGGGTTTGAAAAGTCAAAAGGAGGGAAAAAAAAGAAAAAAAAAAAAAAAAAGAGAAAAAGAAAAGAAAGGGTTGAAAAGTCAAAGAGAATAGGAAAAAGGGATGCTGAGCTCATTTTAACCGAGAGCACGCTCGGCAAACAGGGAGAAGGGAAATAAAAGGGGGAAAGAAGAAGAAAAAGAAAGAGGAAAGGAAGAAGGGGGGTTTTGTGCACGCATGCCATGGGCACCCTGCCAAGTTAACTCGACTACATAACGCAACAATCAGTGAGTGCTCACACTCCTCATTCATTCAATCAGAGTAATATCGGGTTTAGGGTTTGAAATTCGGAATTATGTAAGTTTTGCGCAGTGAAATCCGATTTTTGAGTCATTGAGCTAAGTATTTATATAGAAATGACAGCTTAGGGTGTCATGGAGTCGTCAAATTTTACAAAACTTAATTTAAGCTTACGGTTTGCCCAAAACAAAATTTCAAAATTTCCCGCGTGTGATAAATAGTGTGCGTCTAGTGAATTCGGAGCCTTAATTCGTTGGTTTTCGGCTTGATTTTGGGTCGGATTCTTGTAATACGTTGAAAGGGCTTTTTGTTGACTACAAGTACGTTTGAAAAGGGATTCAATGGAGAAAGTTATGGCATGATCAAGTTTTAACGCTCAAGCTCTACACAATGGATGGCTTCAAATAATCACTTTGGGTGAGCGATTTATTGGCGTGTGGGAGTCAGTTTTGTAAGCGATTAAGCTGAGCTTAATCAAGTCATACTTGAGGTCGTGTTTTACTCAGCTTTAATGTTGTTTCTCACTTATCTAATAAGATTACAAGTTCGACGGTTAGAGTAATCTTCGTCGTTTGAACGTAGGCATTTCGAGGTGAGTGGTGTTATCTCTTTTAAGAATTTGTAAATGCATATCTTTAAAATGACAAAGATTTAATATGTTATCATATATGAATAAGTATGTTTGTTACATAAAAATTTGGATCGGGCATTTACTACATTTTAGTAATTGTAAATGGTGTAAGAACTGGTTAGTAGAAAAATATATTCTGTTTGAGGTATGAAGTTGAGAAATATCATATATTTTGGGTTTGTGAAACATTTTACAAAAAGTTCTCAATTTTGAGATGGTTAATGAAATGTTGTAGAGATATTGATTTGTGAAATACTTTATTCATGCATTCGGTTTGTAAACCTGATCATGAAATGATTTAAGAATGTCTTATGAAAAGTACCTCATACGGATGAGTTCAATTATGAAGGTTTTTGATGATGTATGAAATGATTTCTGGAATTGGTTTGTGTATCATAGAGGATGTTGTAAAGTGATATTGATGCTCAATATCGCTACTGTGAACCCAATGAAAAACTTGTGGGTATGCGCATATTAGTCTAGGATATCTTTGTGGATCGAGCCACCGCCTAATAATAAGTGGAGATCTAATCAAGGGAGAATCTTAATCATCTTATCACATGACTTAGATATTTGAGCTGAGTTTGGTCATTGGAGTGGGTTATTGACATGTGATTTGATTTGGTTAATGGAGCATACCATTAACATTTGTAATTTGAGATTAGTTAATGGAATAGACCATTGACGCGTAATTTAAGATTAGTCTTGGAATGAACCATCGACGCATGGTTTCATATGAGATGGATTAATGGAATAGACCATTGATATATAGCATGAGATTAGCCAATAAAACTGGCCATTGATGTTTGTTTTGATATTATTGTGAAATGAATATTTCTGCTATAAATATAGCTATATTGAAGCATATGTAATTAACATAATATTCTGGATTTGGTTAAAAAAGTTGTGGATTGGTTATTAAATGTGCATAGTGAATGTTTGATCCACTAAGAAAAGATGGGTGCATTTGGTTCAGCATTTGCAAGGGCCTTTGAGTCCAATGCAAATGCTGAAAGCCCAAAGCTACTTGGGGAAATGCAATTGTGTTTGGTAAAAAAATTTTACAAATGGACTTTGAGTTGAATGTGCGTTTGGTAAAAAAAATTTCGCAATGGGCTTTGATGGGTATAATAGATATAATATATGTATATATATATTTTTTATTTTTTTATTTTTTAAATTGACCTAAAACCCTTCGCCGGTCCGGCGAAGGGTTGCCTCAATTTTTCAATTAAAAAAATTAAAATTCAGGGATAAAATTGGAAATATGAAAAATCATTGAGGGCAGTTTTGGAAGGAAAAAATATGATTTCAAAGCATTTGGGGATCTTTGAAAGCCCCAAGCTAGTCCCCTAGTAGCCTTGGGCTTTCGATTTGGCGCCACCTTTCAATTGAAAGGCGGCTTCAAACGGTTGGCATTTTCCTGGGGCTTTCGGGCCTAAAAGCCTGGGAATCTTTGAACCAAACGCACCCGATGTACTACTCATTGACCTATAATTGTTCACCCATCTATTCTTTTAGGTTTTTCAACTAGCAATAATTAGTATAAGAGTGATAGCAATGGGGGGACTTTTGGTAGTTGGCTTTTTGGAACTTAGAGGGTGAGTCATTCGAGTGGAAGAACGGTTGTGTCGTGGTTCTTTTTTGCTAGGATTCGGGGTGTGACATAGCTTAAGTTTAAATGCAATTTTTTATTGTTTCAATTCACGAAACTTTCTGAATCGATGGCACCAAAAAGCAGTCTCGATGACACCAAAAGCATTGGTTTTATTAATAAGTGAAGACTAATCGAGTCGATTTAATATAATGGAGGGAGAATTGCTTCTACTTTTGACCCAGTCTTTAGTTTGCAAGTGGATAGAATACCATGGGCCTTGTTTCAGACTGCTTCCGTTCTCCGGTGTTTGACCTCCTGTGAATTTTCTGTGACTTTCACTTGGAATTCACTCTAATTTTTTTTGGTCGGTAATTCCTTATAATTTGAAATGCTAGAATTCTTCCAAGATAGACTGGCTTGAAAAATATAAATCTAATTTCATTTCGAGATTTTTCGAAACTTGAAGAACGTATTGTTATTTTCAAAATTCAGCGAGTAGTTGCAAGTAGGCCTCAAGGTGAAACTTGCTGGGAAACAGAATTTGTCGATCGATCCAGAAATGGGATTTCCCGACGGATGACGATCAACAACCCAAGTTCAAATACTGCGCAATGAAAAATGAACAATGAGAAGTTCCAATCTCAAACTCTTGCGAAGTTATTGACTTATTATAACAAAGTACCCTAAACATGGAATGAAAATCTTGCCAGGAGGAAAAGCCGGATCGAGTCTTTATAGTGGGTAACTCGATAGAAGGAAAAATCCTTAAAACACCGGCAGTGATCGCAAGATCTTAAAGGTTTTGGACAGCGATTGATTGCTAAGTGCTATAAGTCATTTGACATTGGCAATCAAGAATCGATGTCCAGATAAGTAGATGAACGGGGCAAATCCGATTAGCTGAACCGACCCCCTTTTATGCAGGAATGCACCCGACAACTTTGCTCCTTATCTATCTTTAGGCGAGTCTGTATCTGCAACAATCTTCACAGCATCAGCAATGTAAAGAAGATGCTACAGCCAAGAACCCTGGAACATAAAAGCAGACACTTACTCAAGACCAAGATTACTTTTTCACATGCCATGTTAAGGCAAGACCAACGTAGTACTAACAATTGAAAAATCAACATGTTCTCAAGCATCACTGCATCAAAGATAAGATTCCAAGTTCCTCTTTTTTTTTTTTTTTTTTTGAATTCCTTTTGGGCAAACAAAACCAAGCTTGCAGCCTAACAAATCGAATCATCATGAATCAGCAATTACATAGAAAAAGAATAGCTAAATAAAAGTTATGGCATTATGTCTCGATTTTGAGCCTATGAAGGGGGTCCGTTCCTAATAGAAGTTTTGTATCTGATCAGGAATTTTGATATGACGTCCAATAAACCAAGAAATTATTGAGATAGTTCTCCACGTTAAAGTCGGATTTAGAATCCAGGTCGGCTAAAAGGGGCTTCACAGAGTCCCAATTATCTCAAATGGAATTCACTTCATTCCCCTCCCATCCTGTACCTCGAGAGGAGCGTGCTTTATTATTGTAACCATCACTTCGGATTAACACGGTGTTTATTTAGAGGGGGAAAGGCAGCACTTTACATTTTTCATCCTCTGTTCTTTGATTTTAGCCTTTTTCTTCTGTTCTTTCTCGAGGAAACGCTTTCCGGGAGATGATTCTGGGGGAACAGGGGTGGAGTCTGGGCTTTGCAGAGTCACTCTGAGGATTCCTCCTTTTTTCCTTCGTCAATAAGAGCATTTCGCTTCTCTTCCTTGTTACAAAGGCGTAAGAGAAGAAAAAGAGAATTTGCAAATAGAGCTGTTAATAATAGAACGGGGTCTTTGAAGTGTTTTTTCAAGTACTGTCCTTTTACAGGATTTAGCAAGTCGAGACATAACTACTACCCCTACGACATGAACTACGGAAATAGTAACGAATCAACATGGAACTAGTCGCAAACCTGCATTCCCAGAAAAGGATCTGAGGAAACAGTAAGCAATCAAATCCCTATCTTCTCCGCTTGTGCATATCTCTCCATCGCTTCTAGCGGAATCCCATTTTGTCGACTTTCTCTTTCAGCGAACGCAATCTTGTCACCACATCACTTATCTTATTCTCTCTCGTGGCAGCTCTGCAGAACAGGCAACTCCAATTTCAAATATCACCACCAAGCACTCTTGAACATGAGCACTTACACTTCTTTGATTGCTCAGAGTGTCTGCAATTGATGTTTGTTCTATCTCACATAATAGGAGCTGCTGATCCACTATATCTGCCACCCGTTCTGGCAAAGCAGCCGTTCAGTAATCGTGAAGGTTCAAAGCATCCTTAAACATGTCATGGGTGGGTCTCTTTCCCGTAAAAATCTCCAACAGCAGGACCCCATAGCTGTACACATCGCCATCTTTTGACACTTCACTTCCCATTCCATACTCTACAGTTGGATTTTACTTGACTCATAAGATGATATCGGCAAATCATAAGGACAGGGAAGAGGATGCACATATAGAGGCAAGGGAAAAAATTATTAAAGGGCAGTAATTAAGAAATCTGGTCGATATCGGCAAGTCACACAGCATGTTAAGCATGATTTTTTGAAGTCAGATTTTCTATTCGTATAACCTTGTACTTTTACCAATAGAATGTACAATTGAATCAAATGGGGACATAAAAAACTGAACTAAGGCTAACTACTCTGTTAAGTTACTATGGTTCTCTTTAGTTTCGTAAGGCGCAGGAAAGTTAGCCGAGATGAACGTGTCTGACCTGTCTACATAACTAGTGGCGATGTTTCAGACAAGAAATTCCCTACATGCATTATCAGGGAAAGAGCTTATAAGATGACAATTAACATTGGATTTATTGCAAGTTAACGTACCTGGAAGAGCATAGCCAATGGTTCCTCTAAGTCCAATTGGCTCGTTTGACTTGCTGGCAAATCACCAATGGCATTTGGGAATATCCTAGCCAAGCCAAAGTCGCCAACATGTCCATTCATTTGGGCATCCAGAAGAATGTTGCTCGGTTTGAGGTCACAATGGATCACTCCCGTTTGGCACTAATGATGGAGATAATCCACCGCACATGCTACATCGAAAGCAAAGTTCAGTCTCTGAACAAAACTTAATCTATGCCTTTGTGTCCCATTTGGTGTGAGATACGGATGTAGCCACTCCTCCAAGCTACCATTTTCCATGAACTCATAGATTAGAGCTTTAAATTCATTGCCTCGAAATCAACACTGGAACAAGCTGTTTGAATCTTAACAAGATTTCGATGCCTTATGTTTTTCAGGACTTTGCATTCTGCCATTAAACTTTTGGATGCTCCTCGTTGCTTCAAATCAAAAACCTTAACAGCCACTATTTTGTTTTCAATTGCCAAGGTCCCTTTATACACGGAGCCGAAACCACCCACTTCGATCAAATTGCTAGTGTTGAATCTTGGGCAACCAGGCCCATGAGCCTATCCTATTATGTTCCAGACTGCATTGCATCATCACAATTTTGCGCATCGCATCTCGATTTGAGTTTTGCCATTTCATACCTTGAAGCGAGGAAAGAAGAAAAAGTTGGCTATTCTCGGAAAGTTTGGGTCTTAAGCTTTCATCCATGATGCAAGAATTGGATCAACCAGACATCGGACGAAAATATTATGCAAGATTAATGTTTCGTTAACTCTTCTTTTCAAAAAGAAGTTCCAGCCTAACTAATGCTATGTAACACAAAGCCAGAGCATTGTGCATTGTCAAGCATGTACTACGCAGCACGGGCCAATGCCTCGAAATTTCGGGCCTACGCTGTGTAGCTCTAAGCCGAAGCTGTGTGGCATTCTGCTTACGCTCCAAAGCGTTGCGATTCTACAAGGCATCGACGAAGCAATTGCCTTTGAGGGACGCCAGGGCGCTTTGGAGCAGCGGAAGGATAGAGGGTGAAAGGTCAGCACGAAGACGGAGTTCCAAGGCATTTCAAATTCCATCTCGTTCGGTCCGATTTAGAGTCACTTGCCTGGGCCCGTTTATGGAGAAGACACAAAACTGGATCTAAGTAGGGGGCTGAAAATCAAAGAAGGGAAGACTTCCAGTTCCTGGCAGGCTTCACTTGTGCTTCGGGCCTCGTGGGCCTGAATGGGCCGCCATTTTCCCACTGTGCTTTGTCGCTCTCTCTGTCCCAGAACCTACTCATACAAAATGGCGAGCGAAGACTCTGGGGTTCTCTCGGTCGACTGTCGCAGAGATAGCGAGCGACGAGAGAGAGAGAGAGAGAGAGAGGGAGGAATGGAAGCCGAGGGGTGGTGGAAGTTAACTGGGGAAGAGCGATGCGAAATCAATGGCTCTGAAACACCTGTGGGTTCTCTACAGGTTGCCCTGCAACCCCAAGTCCTCAACATCAAGTAAAATCGGAAGTGCATCATAGTACGGGTTTTGTGCCGAATCTCAATGGGTGGTTGGTTGAGGATATGTCGGAGCTTTCTGGGGTTTTTCCCTGGATGCTCCTCGTTCCTCTCCCTCACCACCATTGTTCGTTGGTCTCTTCGCAAACCCGCCTCCAAACGCCAGTACATTCCTCGTCCCCTGTTTTTCGGTTTTAGCCTTTTTTCTTCTCTTCTTTCTCGAGGAAAATCGGTTCCGGTGATGATTCTGGGCATACAGTCGTGCAGTCTGGGCTTTGCTGAGTCACTGTTTGAGGATTCCTTCATTTTGATTCCTCAGTCTGAGCATTTTTTGCTCCTCTTTCGTGTGACAAAGGCGAAAAATGAACAACAAGAGAATACGCAAATAGAGTTGTTAATGATAGAACAGGGGTCTTTGAAGTGTTTTTTAAAAGCACTCCTAAAACGTGAAACTACGGAAACAGTGACTAATCAACATGGAACATGTCGCAGACCCACATTTCCAAAAGAGGAACTGAGGAAATAGCAAGCAATCAAACTCCTAATCTTCCCATGTTGTGGATATATCTCCATCGCTTCTAGCAGAGTCCCATTTTGTTGACTCTCTCTTTCAGCGAACGCAATCTTGTCACTGCGTCACTGATCTTTATTCTCTCTCGAGGCAGCTCTGCTGAACAGGCAACTCCAATTTCAAATATCATCATCAAGCACTCTTGAACGAGAGCACTAATGCTTATTTGATTGCTCAGTGTCTCTACAATTGATGATTCCTCTGTCTCGCAAAATAGGAGCTGCTGATCCACTATATCTGCCACCCTTTCTGGCAAAGCTGCCATGCAGTAATCGCGAAGGTTCAAAGCATCCTTAAACATGTCATGGGTGGGTCTCTTTCCTGTAAAAATCTCCAGCAGCAGGACTCCGTAGCTGTACACATCACCATCTTTCGACATTTCACTTCCCATTCCATACTCTGCAGTTGGATTTTACTTGACACATGAGCTGATCAGCTTATCAATTCATAAGGACAATGAAGAGTAGGCATGTATAGAGGCAAGGAGAAAAAATTACTGGGGGGGAGCAATTATGAATTCTGGTCAATGTCGGCAAGTTACATAGCATGTTAAGCATAATTTGTCAAAGTAAGATTTTCTACTCTTATAAACTCGTACTTTTAAAAATAGAATGTACAATTGATTCAAATGAATGGCCAAAATAATGGCACTAAACTGAACTTAACTCTGTTAAGTTTCTGTGATTCTGGTTAGTTCCACAAGGTACAAGAAAATATGAGTTTTCACAGATAATGAACGAGTCTGACTTGCCTACATAATTTCAGACAACAAGTTCCCTAGATGCGTTATCAGGGAAAGAGCTTGTAAGAGGACGAATGAAATTGGATTTATTGTAAGTATACATACCTGGAGGAGCATAGCCAATGGTTCCTCTAAGTCCAATTGAGCTAGTTTGACTCGCGGGCAAATCACCAGTGGCGTTAGGGAATATCCTAGCTAAGCCAAAGTCGCCGACATGTGCATTCATTTGGGCATCCAGAAGAATGTTACTTGGCTTGAGGTCACAATGGATCACCGCTGTCTGGCACTGATGATGGAGATAATCCACCACGCATGCCACATCAAAAGCAATGTTCAGTCTCTGAACAAAACTTAACCTATGCCTTGGCGTCCCATTTGGTGCAAGATTCGAATGCAAATGCCTCTCCAAGCTACCATTTTCCATAAACTCGTAGACCAGAGCCTTAAAATCATTACCTTGGAAATCAACACTGGAACAAGCTGTTAGAATCTTAATAAGATTCCGATGCCTTATGTTTTTCAGGACTTCACACTCTGCCATAAAACTTTTGGATGCTCCTCGTTGCTTCAGGTCAAAAACCTTAACAGCCACTATTTTGTTTTCATCTTGATCTACTAGGGTTCCTTTATACACGGAGCCGAAACCACCCATTCCAATCAAATTGCTAGAGCTGAACCCGTCTGTTGCTTTGACTATGTCTGCATAAGACACTTGCTGAAATCCCCCTATTGATGGAGTCTCTAGAGAAGCCTCACTTTTCTTCCTCCTTGGGCAATAAAACATCATCAGTAGCCACAGAAGAATCAGCGCCGCAACTATCCCACATGTAACTGCAATGATGACGTAACGGGAGGTTGATGATCCGCGTTTTCCTTTGCTCGTCGAACAACTTGGCAAATCTAGGATCGGCATACTGCCACAGAGCTTATCATTTCCTTCAAGCGAAGTTGCACTCGTGTTCATGAACACCCCTTTGCTCGGTATCTCACCCTCGAAGTTGTTGAAAGATAGATTCAAATACTGCAATTGAAATTTCTCCAGGAACAGCGGAACAGGGCCAGAGAAATTATTACTCGAGAGGTCTACGTACCAAAGACCATTTAAGGAACTCAAGAATGAAGAGATATTCCCTTCAAATAGATTATTTTGCATTTGAAGCTCCTCCAAGCTAGTGCATCGACCAAGGCTACTAGGGATATTTCCTGATAGTTTGTTTCCATGTACATCTAATGCAGCTAAGTTTTGCAATGTACCGATTTCTTTCGGTAAGGAACCACTCAATTGGTTTTTGGATAGATCAAAATAGATAGATAGGGAAGAGATAGTGAAAGCTTTAGATGGTATGATTCCACTTAGATTATTCTCCGAAAGGTCAATCCCTAACAATTTTTGGCATTTCCCAATACTCGAAGGAATGCTCCCTTGAAAATTGTTCCCTCCCAAGATGAGGTGTATTAGCTCCGTCAGGTTCCCTATCGTGGAAGGGATAATCCCAGTGAGTTTGTTCATATCAGCCTTAAATAACTTCAGCTCAATGAGATTTCCGATGGTATCGGGAATGCTGCCCGTGAACTTGTTATTGCTCAACTCCAACCACTCTAGGCCACGCAAGTTCCCAATGCTTGAAGGGATATTTCCAGACAATCTATTATTCCCGATCCACATCTTATCTAACTGGGAGGATAAGTTGCCTATAGATTCAGGTAAAGTACCTCCGAAATTGTTGACCTCGATTGACAAGACCTTCAGGCTGGTAGAATTGATTGATTCAAGGAATTTCAGATCACCTTGTGCTCCACTACCAAGCTGGTTCAACGAAATAAGCATCCATTGCAGCTGATTTAGCTTTTCCAAAGTAGGCACATTTCCATAAAATTTGTTCATCGTGATTCCTAGCCGCATTAAGTTTGTGGCATTTGATATGGAAGCAGGAAATGGACCAGTAAATTGATTGTCCGCGACATTTAGCACGGCAAGATTAGGAAGAGTGACACCTAAATCTGGAGGAAGACTCCCTTCAAGTTGATTTTTGGGAAACTCCAATTCGACAAGAGAAGATATGTTGAAAATGGAGGAAGGTAGAGTGCCAGAGAGTCCATTTCCACCGAGATAAAGAGACTCCAAATTTTGCAAACGGCCCAACGAGGCAGGAACTCTTCCCACAAAGTTATTATATACTGCCGAGATGGACACCAGAGATGTGAGATTCCCGAAGAATTTAGGGAAGTTTCCAGATAGATTGTTGAAGTTTATAAAAACTCCTGCTAGCTTCGACATAGAAGCAATTGCTGTCGGAACTTCACCAACTAGCTTATTATTGTCCAGTCCCAAACTTTCAAGATTTTTGCAGCCTGAGATGTTGGCAGGAATTTGACCAAAGAATGAGTTGTTGTGTAGGCGTAAGTCTTTGAGTCTATACAAGTTACCTATCTCCGGGGGGATTTCACCAACGAAACTGTTGTATCTAATGTCCAATTTCTGGAGGAAGCTCAGGTTTCCAATAAAAGGAGACAGCGACCCCACAAGTTTCATAGACGGAAGTATCAAACGGGTTATCCTCAAATGCCGACGGCCACACGAGATCCCCTGCCACTGGCAAAAAGGGACAGAGTCGTTCCACGTGCTGAAAACCCCAAATGGATCATTGGATATCTTATCCTTGAACTGGAGTAATGCATCTCGATCGGTTTTGTTGGTTCTAGGAATCGAGATTGCTCTACAATAGGGCATTGGCACCACCAATGTAACGAAAGAAAGTAGACAGAGAGAAGTTATTGAGAAGGACATGAAAGAACTCATGCTTGGAAGTTTTTGGCCCCTCACACTCTCAACACTGCCTATTAAGAAATGGATGGAGTTTTCGGACACAACCCCCAGCTGCCGGTTGTTCATTTGAAACATGGTCATCCCACTCGGAATCCTATTCTTGGCATGATGCGAAAGACTCATAAATCATATGAGTCTTCCGCAAAAGGCTCGTAAATCATATGAGTCCTAGTCCTTTGCTTTACGAGCCTTCCGCGAAAGACTCATAATTCTTCCGCAAAAGACTCGTAAAGCATATGAGTCCTAGTCCTTTGCTTTACGAGCCTTCCGCGGAAGACTTGGAAAGCATGTGAGTCTTAGTCCTTTGCTTTCTATGTAAAAGAGAAAGGGGATTCACGTAAAGGTCCCACCGAGAAACAGAAGCTGCCATCCAGTTTTTCATCCGCGATTTGCTCCATTGACCACCTTCATTCATTCGTAGAGCGAGTCTATTCTGTCCTCGAGTTTCCTGGTTCGCAAATAAACTTCCCGCCATCAACTCGAGAAACATTACCGCTTGAGCGTGCATTACGAGCCTTCCGCGAAAGACTAATAACTCTTCCGCTTAACGAGCCTTCCGCGGAAGACTTGGAAAGCATGTGAGTCTTAGTCCTTTGCTTTCTATGTAAAAGAGAAAGGGGATTCACGTAAAGGTCCCACCGAGAAACAGAAGCTGCCATCCAGTTTTTCATCCGCGATTTGCTCCATTGACCACATTCATTCATTCGTAGAGCGAGTCTATTCTGTCCTCGAGTTTCCTGGTTCGCAAATAAACTTCCCGCCATCAACTCGAGAAACATTACCGCTTGAGCGTGCATTACACGTTCGCAAGACAAAAGGAAAGCAAAGTAACAAAAATGAAATGAAATGCTGGAAAGTGGAAAGGAACAAGAGAGGAGAGTCGAAACGTGTCTTCTGGACTTACAAATTAGTAGCCGCCTGCAAAAGCCACCTTTGCCATGAACCATCGGAGCGGACGGTTGAAGTGTGAGTGTGATTCTTTCTATTGTTTTAATTCAGGATTCGCCCAACGGCAGTCTCGATAGCAAGTCTTGGTTTGTAATAAGTTGAAAAAACTAATAGAAATCAATCAAAATAGTGACGGCCCACGTAGATCTCCAACATTTTGTTTGTGGCCCTCACTATGTTTTATAGATAACAATCGAATCGGTAAAAATAAGTTGGTTTGACAAGTAAAAAGGGTAGAGTGGGAGCACCGCGATAACTATCCTCACCCGCCATTGAATGTTCAATCCGAACCATAACTGTTTTTGCGACGCTTGTGATTCGAAGTACGAAATTGGCGATCTGGCCAATGCAACTCGACCAAGATCCTAATGCTTAGGAAGTCTCTCCATGCATTAATGGCATAGTTTAAGCAATGCATACAGCCCCTTTATCGCTAGGCTAATTAAAAGACCTTTGCTTCTAAAGTCAAACAAGTCAAGTAAGAGTGCTTCGCTTATAAAAAGAATGGAAAATTTCAAAAAATGACCCGAAGTGAGCCTATTTTCCCAAATAAGGACTCAAAGTAGCTGTTGTCTCAAATTAGGACTTGAAGTGGCTAAACCAGTCTCAAATAAGGACCTCAAATCGTTGGCCAGCCTATTAAGAAATGGATGGAGTTTTCGGACACAACCCCCAGCTGCCGGTTGTTCATTTGAAACATGGTCATCCCACTCGGAATCCTATTCTTGGCATGATGCGAAAGACTCATAAATCATATGAGTCTTCCGCAAAAGGCTCGTAAATCATATGAGTCCTAGTCCTTTGCTTTACAAGTCTTCTGCGAAAGACTCATAATTCTTCCGCAAGAGACTCGTAAAGCATATGAGTCCTAGTCCTTTGCTTTACGAGCCTTCCGCGAAAGACTAATAACTCTTCCGCTCAACGAGCCTTCCGCGGAAGACTTGGAAAGCATGTGAGTCTTAGTCCTTTGCTTTCTATGTAAAAGAGAAGGGGGATTCACGTAAAGGTCCCACCGATAAACAGAAGCTGCCATCCAGTTTTTCATCCGCGATTTGCTCCATTGACCACCTTCATTCATTCGTAGAGCGAGTCTATTCTGTCCTCGAGTATCCTGGTTCGCAAATAAACTTCCCGCCATCAACTCGAGAAACATTACCGCTTGAGCGTGCATTACGAGCCTTCCGCGAAAGACTAATAACTCTTCCGCTTAACGAGCCTTCCGCGGAAGACTTGGAAAGCATGTGAGTCTTAGTCCTTTGCTTTCTATGTAAAAGAGAAAGGGGATTCACGTAAAGGTCCCACCGAGAAACAGAAGCTGCCATCCAGTTTTTCATCCGCGATTTGCTCCATTGACCACATTCATTCATTCGTAGAGCGAGTCTATTCTGTCCTCGAGTTTCCTGGTTCGCAAATAAACTTCCCGCCATCAACTCGAGAAACATTACCGCTTGAGCGTGCATTACACGTTCGCAAGACAAAAGGAAAGCAAAGTAACAAAAATGAAATGAAATGCTGGAAAGTGGAAAGGAACAAGAGGGGAGAGTCGAAACGTGTCTTCTGGACTTACAAATTAGTAGCCGCCTGCAAAAGCCACCTTTGCCATGAACCATCGGAGCGGACGGTTGAAGTGTGAGTGTGATTCTTTCTATTGTTTTAATTCAGGATTCGCCCAACGGCAGTCTCGATAGCAAGTCTTGGTTTGTAATAAGTTGAAAAAACTAATAGAAATCAATCAAAATAGTGACGGCCCACGTAGATCTCCAACATTTTGTTTGTGGCCCTCACTATGTTTTATAGATAACAATCGAATCGGTAAAAATAAGTTGGTTTGACAAGTAAAAGGGTAGAGTGGGAGCACCGCGATAACTATCCTCACCCGCCATTGAATGTTCAATCCGAACCATAACTGTTTTTGCGACGCTTGTGATTCGAAGTCCGAAATTGGCGATCTGGCCAATGCAACTCGACCAAGATCCTAATGCTTAGGAAGTCTCTCCATGCATTAATGGCATAGTTTAAGCAATGCATACAGCCCCTTTATCGCTAGGCTAATTAAAAGACCTTTGCTTCTAAAGTCAAACAAGTCAAGTAAGAGTGCTTCGCTTATAAAAAGAATGGAAAATTTCAAAAAATGACCCGAAGTGAGCCTATTTTCCCAAATAAGGACCCAAAGTAGCTGTTGTCTCAAATTAGGACTTGAAGTGGCTAAACCAGTCTCAAATAAGGACCTCAAATCGTTGGCCAGCCTATTAAGAAATGGATGGAGTTTTCGGACACAACCCCCAGCTGCCGGTTGTTCATTTGAAACATGGTCATCCCACTCGGAATCCTATTCTTGGCATGATGCGAAAGACTCATAAACCATATGAGTCTTCCGCAAAAGGCTCGTAAATCATATGAGTCCTAGTCCTTTGCTTTACAAGTCTTCTGCGAAAGACTCATAATTCTTCCGCAAGAGACTCGTAAAGCATATGAGTCCTAGTCCTTTGCTTTACGAGCCTTCCGCGAAAGACTAATAACTCTTCCGCTCAACGAGCCTTCCGCGGAAGACTTGGAAAGCATGTGAGTCTTAGTCCTTTGCTTTCTATGTAAAAGAGAAGGGGGATTCACGTAAAGGTCCCACCGATAAACAGAAGCTGCCATCCAGTTTTTCATCCGCGATTTGCTCCATTGACCACCTTCATTCATTCGTAGAGCGAGTCTATTCTGTCCTCGAGTTTCCTGGTTCGCAAATAAACTTCCCGCCATCAACTCGAGAAACATTACCGCTTGAGCGTGCATTACGAGCCTTCCGCGAAAGACTAATAACTCTTCCGCTTAACGAGCCTTCCGCGGAAGACTTGGAAAGCATGTGAGTCTTAGTCCTTTGCTTTCTATGTAAAAGAGAAAGGGGATTCACGTAAAGGTCCCACCGAGAAACAGAAGCTGCCATCCAGTTTTTCATCCGCGATTTGCTCCATTGACCACATTCATTCATTCGTAGAGCGAGTCTATTCTGTCCTCGAGTTTCCTGGTTCGCAAATAAACTTCCCGCCATCAACTCGAGAAACATTACCGCTTGAGCGTGCATTACACGTTCGCAAGACAAAAGGAAAGCAAAGTAACAAAAATGAAATGAAATGCTGGAAAGTGGAAAGGAACAAGAGGGGAGAGTCGAAACGTGTCTTCTGGACTTACAAATTAGTAGCCGCCTGCAAAAGCCACCTTTGCCATGAACCATCGGAGCGGACGGTTGAAGTGTGAGTGTGATTCTTTCTATTGTTTTAATTCAGGATTCGCCCAACGGCAGTCTCGATAGCAAGTCTTGGTTTGTAATAAGTTGAAAAAACTAATAGAAATCAATCAAAATAGTGACGGCCCACGTAGATCTCCAACATTTTGTTTGTGGCCCTCACTATGTTTTATAGATAACAATCGAATCGGTAAAAATAAGTTGGTTTGACAAGTAAAAAGGGTAGAGTGGGAGCACCGCGATAACTATCCTCACTCGCCATTGAATGTTCAATCCGAACCATAACTGGTTTTGCGACGCTTGTGATTCGAAGTCCGAAATTGGCGATCTGGCCAATGCAACTCGACCAAGATCCTAATGCTTAGGAAGTCTCTCCATGCATTAATGGCATAGTTTAAGCAATGCATACAGCCCCTTTATCGCTAGGCTAATTAAAAGACCTTTGCTTCTAAAGTCAAACAAGTCAAGTAAGAGTGCTTCGCTTATAAAAAGAATGGAAAATTTCAAAAAATGACCCAAGTGAGCCTATTTTCCCAAATAAGGACCCAAGGTAGCTGTTGTCTCAAATTAGGACTTGAAGTGGCTAAACCAGTCTCAAATAAGGACCTCAAATCGCTGGCCAGCCAAATGTTTGCTGGCCGGCGAGCGTGTGGCATTTCTGGTGGCCGAAATAAGGCCAATTTTGTCAAAAAAAATAGTGATAGAAATTAAAAACCCTAAAAACAAAACCCCCAAACTCTTCACGTTCTCACGTTTTCTTCTTATGCTCTTCATCATCTCCGTTCTCTGTCCTCTCTCACTTGGAGCACCCAAATTTTCTGTTAATGGAGCACGAATTGAAACACAACAAGAAACCCCTACCTTCGTTTTTTCATGTTTTATTCCTTTCTTTTTTTGTCTTCATTTCTTTCCAACAAAAAAGATAAATCTTGAGTAAAGTCACATCTTCGTCATTCAAACACTCGTATGTAACACGAGAGCCTCCGAGAGACGGAGAACATCTCGATGTCGAGCCACTTCCACGGAGAGAGAGAGAGAGAGAGAGAGAGAGAGAGAGAGAGAGAGAGAGAGGGAGAGGGAGTGCTGGCACGTTTGTTTGGAACTCAAGGAGTCAGAGATCTTGCTCTATTAACAAAGAATTTGGGTTCTCCGAGCAAGAGGGGACAAGGAACCTAGAATATGAAGTTCAGAAGAAGAAGAACGTGAAGAGTTTGGGTTTTTTTTTTAGGATTTGTTAATTTTTATCAATATTTTTTTTGACAAAATTGCCCTTATTATGACCACTAGAAAGGCCACACGCTCGCCGGCCAGCGATTTAAGGTCCTTATTTGAGACTGGTTTAGCCACTTGGGGTCCTTATTTGAGACAACGGCCACTTTGGGTCCTTATTTGAGAAAGTAGGCTTACTTCGGATCTTTTTTTGAAATTTTTCCTAAAAAGAATGGCAAAAACCATCAAAAACTCTAAATTATGCGGATTGTGACATATTTACCTTAAACTTCTTTTTCTATGACACCAAAATCCCAAACTTGTACTGTGTGACATAGTTACCCTCCATCATTAATGAGAATTGTTAAAAATTTGCTTACATGGACATCATAAAGCACATATTGTTGATCGCATGGCGTAAGTGAAATAAAAATGACGTTGTCATAGGTGAAAAATCATCTGGGAAACTTTAATGGATGATAAATGTGTTATATAGGTACAAGAAAAATTTTAGGGTTAATACCACGAAAAAATCCCAAATTGGTACAACTGTGACAAATTTACCCCAAATTAATTTTTTGACCGTGAAAAATCTCAAATTGGTACACATTTGACAAATTTACCTCAAATGACTACAAAAACCTCAAATCGGTACGCTTATGATTAGAGGTGTGCAACCGGACCGGGTTTACCCGGAACCCGGACCGGACCACCCAAAAAACAGGGTCGGGAACCGGTTCCCGGTTAAACCGGTCCGGGAACCGGTTGAAACCGGTCCGGGAACCTGTTGAAACCGGTCTAGGAACAAGGTCCAAGCAAAAACTCACCCAAAACTGGACCGGTTTGGAATCGATTTTTACCCTTTAAAAAAAAAATCGTCTCTCTATATAATGCCTTTAAATCTCTTTGTCTTCGAAGAATTGTTAAAAAAATAAAACTTTGTAGAACTGTTCTAATGCGTTATTTTTCTTTTTTAATGGTCCTACATTCAACTATTACTATAATCGTAAGACAAGTGCTACTAACTATTGTAGCACTAATTAAAGCATTTTCAGTCCAACTCAAAAAAGCTATCTTCTTAATAAGAGCTCCGTTGCATACACATAAGCAAGCACATTAGATCATATTAGAAATATTTGTGAGAATGAGACTAATATTAGATCCATATTTGTTGCTAATGTTTATGCATTATTAGGATTTTTGCTTTATCTTATAATGTTAGGAGGATTACGTTGTTGTTTTTTCGCTAATTAATATAAAATTCAAAGCCATATAGGCTATTGAACGGTTGCAAAACAAGTTCTAATGAAAACAGGGTTGACCCTGTTCTCGGACCGGAAAAACAGGGTCGAGTCCAAAATAGGGTCCAATAAAAACAGAGTAGGATACAAGGTCCAAAAAAGAGGAACCGATTATAACAAGGTTGGGTACAAGGTCGAGATCTGGACCCTACCCACCCTAGACCCGATCACCCCTAATTAATTTACTCTCAAACTAAATTTTTGACCACCAAAAATTTCAAACAAGTACATTTGTAACAAATATACCCTCCATTAAATTGGTGATATGAGAAAAACCACAAAACTAGTACAACTATGACAAACAGATAGTTAAATCCCAAATTAGTATGCTAATCAACTGTCATGGATCGTCCAACTCAGTAATTTGACAATAAAATTAAACGAAAACTAACATAAGGTAAATTTGTCACAAATGTACTGGTTTGTGTTGAGAAAACTCCTAGTTTTGATGCTAACAAAATGTTTTATATATGATATTTATATATATCTTTTGAAGGAAAAGGTCACAGAATGACATATGCTTTAAAGTCTGCTAGTGGCAGAAGATAAAGCATAAGATGTCCTTGAGTCTGTCCGTACCAGACAGAAGACCCAATCAGACGGAGATTTTGAGTCTGACCGTACCGGACAGAAAACTTAGGCAGACTCAGAACTTAAGTCTGTCAGACTTAAGACGAATCTAAAGGATAAGATCACCAACGGTAAAACATTTCACTTGCCTTATTTATATTGATTCTGTTGTATCAGACTGATTGACAGGATCAATTAATGGACAACTTCCAAAGAAGAATGGAGCACTTATGGAAGCCCGGATTCTGATTGTATGGGCGAACAAAATCCAAAGGGATTTGATCTATCTTCAACGGTAAAAAAGACTTGCCTTATAAAGTTTGTCCAAGAAAGGGAAGACTAAACTCTCAAGGAAAGAGCCAACGGTCGAGTGCTGCTTAGAGAGTATATAAGGATAGGCTGAGACTTAGGAGTTAGAGTAGATGAACAAATTCCAAAGCCTGATTCTGTTCCTCACCCATTGTTCATAGTGCGAAATTGAGTGATTCCAGTGTATTACAAAAGAGAGTGACTTCGTGAGACATATCATCACCAAGTACTAACACCTGAGTGTGTAATCACCTTTGATCATATAGTGAAATCCAGCCTATTGGCTGATCGCCTGGAGAGTGGACGTAGGCTTGTCTAAAGCCGAACCACTATAAATTGTATTTGCAATCTTCTCTACTCTCTCGATTTAATTTCTATTTGTAGATTGCAACTGTTTGTTATTACCTGTACGTAAATTTTCTCTACACCTATTCACCCCCTCTAGGTGTTAATACTAGTTATATCAATTGGTATCAGAGCCTCGTGCTCAATATCTTGAAGTGTTTATTACTTCTGAGTTAAAGATCCTTTATGGCTAGTATTCTTACATCAGGTCTGATTGAGGGGCAGAGCAACACTCGTCCACCATACTTTGACGGTAAAGATTACAATATATGGAAGAATAAGATGAAGGCCTTTCTCAGGTCAAAAGATCCATTCGAATGGGATGTAGTTGAAAGGGGAGTTGATCCCACTGATAAAGCTGGAAAAACCCCAAAGAGAGATGATGGGAAAGAAACAGAAGCATCAGCCACCATCTCACCAGAAGAACTGACAAAGAGACAAACTCTCGATGCTAAGGCTATCTACTCTCTCTATTGTGCTTTATCACCTAATGAATATAATCGAATATCTTCTTGTGACACAGCAAAGGAAGTATGGGATAGACTGCATGTGACATACGAAGGAACTGATCGTGTTAAGGAGACCAAAGTAAATATATTACTCGGTCAATATGAATCCTTCAAGATGAAACAGGGGGAGTCCATAGGAGACATGTTCAGTCGATTTACAGAAATTGTAAATGGATTGGCATATCAAGGACAACCTATTCCTGGACCAATGAAGGTCAACAAGCTCTTGAAAGGATTGTCGAAAGAGTGGAGTAATGTGAAGACCTCTATTAGAGAAACCCTGTGAATTTCACCATTGA
Organism: Angophora floribunda; assembly: GCA_014182895.1. Taxonomy (NCBI): domain Eukaryota; kingdom Viridiplantae; phylum Streptophyta; class Magnoliopsida; order Myrtales; family Myrtaceae; genus Angophora; species Angophora floribunda. The sequence continues at coordinate 34,376,385 of CM024706.1, read as the reverse complement.
CAGTCGATGAGTTCGTTGATACTCTGCAGTCCTATGAAGCAGAACAAATGAACGAGGAAGTGGAATCCAGAGGTAAGAAATCCATTGCTCTTAAGTCTAACACTGATTCTGATGATACAGATTCTGAGGAAGAGCTGGACGACGAAGAACTTGCACTGCTGATTAGAAAAGTAAAGAAGTTAAACATGAAAGGCAGGAAGTTCAACAACAAGAAACAAAACAGACAGTCTGGACATCGTAGAACTGAGGACGAGGAAGATTATGCCAAAGATGTCATTTGTTTTGAATGTAAGAAAAAGGGTCATATAAAGCAGAATTGTCCCAAGCTCAAAAAGAACAAAGGGAAATTCGAAAAATATAAGAAGGTCCTGAAAGCTTAAACATGGAGTGACACAGAGGTTGAGGACAGTGAAGATGAATATGGCAACATCTGTCTTATGGCACATTCAGACTCATACTCTAAAATAGATTTAGGATCGGACTCGGATTGGACAGAGAAATTGAGGTAAATCGTTCTAATATTCCAATAGAAATCTCGGATTACATAAATGAGCTGTGTTTCAATCTAAAAACTACTTTGAAAAAGATCTCTAGTTTAAAAGTGGAAAATCGTAAGTTGAGTCATCGAATTACTCATTAAAAGGAAAATTTAATGATCGTAAAAAGGAATTTTCAGAACTGGAGGAAAGTCGAGATTCTATTTTAAATGAAAATGAGTCTCTTAAAAAGGAACTTTTGGAAATAAAGGAAAATCAAAGTTCTTTACAAAATGAGAATTTATTTCTTAGAAAGGAAATTTTGAATATCAATATAAAGTTTTCTAAAGGGTCGAAAACCCCGTAGCATATACTTTCTATCCAAATCCCTCACTATGATAAGTCAGGACTTGGGTTTTACAAGGAAAATGAGTCGTTAATTGATTTTCCTAAAGTTAAGGAAAGAATTAAACAGAGACTTCCTCGACAGGCCTACAATAGTCATTTTAAAAAGAATTTTGTTAGATCTGTTGGTCGAGAGAATCTAAAGTGTTCTAACTGTGGAGAAAGAGAACATTTTGAGAATAACTGTCCTAAAGTCTCGGAGACTGTTCAAAAGAAATGGATAGAAAAAGCACATACTACTAACCTCAATGGACCCAAGAAAATCTAGATACCAAAGAAAAAATGAGTATGTGTGTTCATTGCAGGTAAGCTTCAAAAGTAAAAAGAAATGGTACTTGGACAGTGGATGTTCAAGACATATGACTGGAGATTCAAGGATGTTCATTGGCTTCGAAAGAATTAAGAGAGGAACAGTTTCGTTTGGAGGAAACACCAAAGGAAACATCATTGGATTGGGAACTGTCAAGATTGGTAGTTTAATCATCAACAATGTTTCCCTTGTCAAGGGATTAAACTACAATCTTCTAAGCATCAGCCAGTTGTGTGATGCTGGTTTTAGAATTAACTTCAAAGAGAACCTATGTTCTGGAACAAGCAATGACTCTTCTCAAACATTCACTGGACGAAAGCATGGGAACATCTATCTTCTGGACATAAACGAAGATACTGCGAAATGTCTTTTATCAGTCCAAGATGAAGCAAATATCTGGCATCGCAAACTTGGACATGTCAGTATAAAATAGATTTCTAAGCTTGTTAGCAAAAAGCTTGTTCATGGTTTGCCCTCACTAAGTTATAAGAAGACAGAGCTTTGTTCCGCATGTACACTGGGAAAACAAGTAAGAAGTTCTTTTAAATCTATAAAACAGATTTCTACTACTCATGTATTGCAGCTTCTTCATATGGACCTATTTGGGCCAACTAGAACTCAGAGCATTGGAGGTAAAAAATACTGTCTTGTGATAGTAGATGATTATTCTCAATTTATATGGGTATTCTTTCTCACTAATAAAGGAGAAACCTTCTCATATTTTTCAACATTTGCAAAAAGGATTCAAAATGAGAAAGGTTACTCCATTTCAAGTATTAAAACAGATCATGGGGGAGAGTTTGAAAATCAAGACTTTGTAGATTTTTGTGACAAAAATGGTATTCAGCATACGTTCTCCTCTCCTTACACTCCAGATCAAAATGGAGTTGTGGAAAGGAAGAATAGGTCTTTGCAAGAAATGGCCAGAACTCTGCTTATAGAAAGCAATGTGGCAACTCGTTTCTGGGCAGAAGCAGTTTCCACTTCTTGCCATATCATTAACAGTCTTTCTTAGACCAATTCTTGAGAAAACTCCCTATGAAATTTTCAAAGAAAGAAAACCTATTGTTTCCTACTTTCGCATTTTTGGTTGTCAATGCTATATCCTCAAAAATGTTAATCATCAACCTAGTAAGTTTGAAGAAAGGTCAGATGAAGGTATTTTCTAGGCTATTCAAACTCTAGTAAAGCATATAGAGTGTTCGACAAGAATACTCAGACAATGGAGGAATCCATGAATGTGAAGTTTCTGGAGTAAGATGTTACAAAACAAAGTAGAACTGTAAATGAAGACTCAGAACCAAATGCTGCTCATGAAAGATCTAGTCTTAACAAAGAAGCTGAATCCTCCCAGGAAACAGTCAAAGAAGCAACTCAAGAAGAACGAATAACTCAGCTGGACATTTCTGAATCAACAGAGATTCTAATAACAGTGAAATGCCAAACAGAAACTGCAAGTATAAGTCTAGTCATCCTAGGGAGCTGGTCATTGGAAACACCAATGAAGGAATTCAAACCAGATCAAAGAACAAAAAGGACACAGGCATTGTTGCACTGATCTCTGAGATTGAACCCAAAGGAATAAATGAAGCTCTGGAGAATGAAAGCTGGATAGAAGCAATGCAAGAAGAACTTCAGCAGTTCAAGAGAAATGATGTGTGGGAATTGGTTCCCAAACCCAAAGGAAGAACTATCATTGGCACTAAATGGGTTTTTAGAAACAAAGTTAATGAACTTGGCAAAGTCACCAGAAACAAGGCAAGACTCGTGGCAAAAAGGTTACTCTCAGTCTGAAGGAATAGACTATGATGAAACCTATGCATCAGTTGCAAGATTAGAAGCAATCAAACTACTGCTTACTTATGCTTGTTATCAAAATTTCAAGCTATTCCAAATGAATGTGAAGAGTGCTTTTTTGAATGGGTTTATCAAAGAAGAAGTTTTTGTAGAGCAGCCTCCTGGGTTCGAGGAACCAAGAAAGCCAGACCATGTATACAGATTGAAGAAGGCACTTTACGGTCTGAAACAGGCACCTCGAGCTTGGTATGAACGATTGAGCAAGTTCTTACTATACAATAAATTCAAGAAAGGTATAGTAGATACAACATTGTTTATCAAGAAGAAAGGTAAAGATATTCTGCTTGTACAAATTTATGTAGATGATATTATTTTTGGATCATCTAATGAGCACTTGTGCAAGAATTTCTCAAAGTCTATGCAGGAAGAATTTGAAATGAGCATGATGGGAGAACTCACATTCTTCCTAAGACTTCAGGTTAATCGGAAAAAACATGGAACTTTCATCTATCAAGAAAAGTATGCTAAAGACTTGATCAAGAAGTTTGGAATGGAGAACTGCAAGAAGACTAAAACTCCTATGGCAACCTCCATCAAACTAGATCAGGATGAAACGAGAAAGAAAGTTGACCAGAAGACTTATAGAAGCATGATCGGTTCTCTTCTCTATCTTACTGCATCTAGACCAAATATTCTATACAATGTTTGTCTATGTGCTCAATTTCAAGTGGATCATAGAGAATCACATCTCTCTGTTGTCAAACACATAATCAAGTATATGGCCACTTATCCACACTTGGGTCTGTGGTATCCAAAGGAAACAGACTTTACTCTTCTTGGTTACTCAGATGTTGATCTAGCAGGTTGCAAAGTGGACAGAAAGAGTACTTCAGGAACATGCCAACTTCTAGGGAAAATGCTGGTTTCATGGTTTTCCAAAAAGTAGAATACTATGACTCTATCAACAGCAGAAGCAGAATATGTTGCTCTTGGAAGCTGCTGTTCATAGATTTTGTGGATGAGACAGCAACTGAGGGACTATGGAAAAGAAGAATCCTGTACAGAAATAAGATGTGACAATACGAGTACTATAAATCTCACCAAGAATCCGATTCTACATTTCAGAGCAAAGCACATTGAAATCAAACATCATTTTATTAGAGATCATGTGCAAAATGGAGATGTATCTGTGGAATTCATTGATTCAAAAAATCAGTTAGCGGACATCTTCACAAAGCCGCTGGACAAAGGTACATTCGATTCAATATGTGGAAGATTAAATATTATTAACCCTTTTTTATAAAGTCTATGAGAACAGGACAAAGTCTGAGAGAAGCAATCGTCTAAACAGACTAATCTTCTGGGAAGAATGAAAAAGGAATTGATGGTATTTTATGTTGGTATGTTATTTCCTTATTTGAATTTGGTAAGTTTTTATTAGTAAATTTTCGATCTGCATAATTGGTTTGCATATTTTCTGGTATATGCCTACGCTGATTGAATATTCTTGTTAAGTTTTGAATAACTGCCATTTTCAGTTTTTTTTTAAGAGGTGCGACTTTTCATTTGTCTTAACATCGAAGGGTTTATAATCCCCCCCCAAAAGTCAAGTTCTTTTTCACAACTCTTGAAAACCTTTTTAGAAACCCTAACTGAGCAAAACATTTTCCAAAATCAATCTTCTCCAAAATCAACCTTCTCTGAACATGGCTTCGAGATCCTCCATGTCCAGATCAAGATCTCCATCTCCTCGAAGAAGATCAAACAAGATTGCTGGCAAAGGAGGGAGAAATATCGAAGAAGGGCAGACGCACTTCGATCTGACACAAACTTCTGAAGACACCCAAGGACAATCTCCAAGTGCATCCGCTCAAAGAAATGGAGATGATGATGTGGAATCTCCAAGAGCCTTCCCCACACAATCTGAAGAAAGGAATGTCTCCCGTAGAGGTATGTCCAAATTAACTCTACCAAAACCTACTGATAATCCTCATACAGTTATGAGGAGATATGAGAAGTTAGTCCATCGAAATGCTAGGGAAGACGTTAAACTCTATTTCTTGCGAGAAAAAGGGTATGCAAATGAATTACGTCTTATCCAAGCAGTTCAGACTACAGAACCACCATCTGCTCGTAGAGAACGAGTCAGTGACACAGGGAGAAGTAGAGATAATGCGTGGGGAGAGAAGGAAGATGATGAAAGAATTTACAAAATTTTGAAGTCAGGATGGGGATTGCTGTTGTGGCTCGGAACACAACTGGGAAATTGTTCCGATCTAGAGAGCATAAGACATTTTTTAACAGATTGCTAGAGAGAGGAATCATGCACCACAGGATTGTGGACTTTGATTTTTTAGATGCTGCTGATGTGAATCTGCGTAGATATTTTGAAATATTGCAGATGGATCAATTTTGCACTGACTCTGCTGCTGTTTATCCAGAACTAATAGTATATTTCTATTCGAACTTAACATTTCTTTCTCCAGACAGAATGCAGTTCAGTGTAAATGACATGTTCTATGATGTTAGTATAGATACTTTGGTTGACATTATAAAAGTTGAGAGGGGTACTTTTAAGCCAATAGAAGTTACTTATGAGACAGTTTGTAAGTATCTTACAAAGTCTGTTAGGGCCAGTATAACTTATCCTCTCTTAACCTCAGCAAGAACAATCCTGCATAAGATTATAATCAGCTGCATTCGTCCTAAGACATCATCTAAGACTGATGTATCTAGATTTGAGGCCAAACTGATGTGGGCGATTGAAAATGGAGTATTGTTCTCACTACCTCACACTATTATATTGCACATGTATCGAACAGTTTCTAAGGATAAATGACAGTTACACTATGGAGTTTTGGTGACCAGAATCTTTGATCATCTCAAGATAGATATACCTAGGAGATTCTGCACTAAAACTCTCCCTGCAATGGCCATTGACATGAAAATGATCAATAGGATGAGACTGAAGGACGTCGCGAAAACATGGAGAAGAAAGGAAAAAAGAATTGGCTAGAGTAGAAACAACAAAGAGAAAAGGCAAAGAAGTAGCTGCTAAACCAAGTTCTAAGAAGAGAAGACAACTTCTACTGCAGGATGAAGAAGATGAGGAGGAAAGTATTTTTGCAATTTTGGCAACTATGCGTCAAACTTCTCACAGATTGTCTAAACCAGAAGCAGAAATACCTGCAGAAAACATTCTCAGCACAGAACCTGAGAAGAGTGTTGAGTCTGAACCAGAAGAAGATCCAGATGAAGAAGAATAAGAAAAAGAAGAAAGTGAAGACAACAGAGATGAGGACAGGACTAAAAAAGGGAAACAAGGACAGAATGAAGCATCAATTCAGGGGGAGCATTATTCTGAGAATGTTGAAACTCAAACTCTTGTAGCTTCATCTGAAAATGCTGACTCTCAAAAGATCTTAGCACTTCTCACACAGATCAGAGATCAGTAGACAGCGATGGAAATCTCATTCAACAACAGGCTGGAGACTCTCGAGAAGACAGTTCATCTATGTCTTAATAGGATTGAGAAGTCTGCCATAGATATGGAGGATTTCACCCTTGTTCGGACCCCTAAAAAGAAAACTTCCTAAAAACATCTTCTACCTTATTTTGTTTAAACACTGGTGTTTTGACTTTACTTACTCTTTTCCAATTATTAACTTTTTGACAGTGACAAAAAGGGGGAGAGTAATGGTATGCATGGCCAATTTTAATCTGACAATTGGTATGCGTGATGTGATATTTGATATTGTCTGTGATGCTGGGCTGTGATGTGATATTTTCTGGGCTGTTGCTATTGTTGTTCTGAAATCATCATCTAAACATAGTTGATATGGGCTATCATAAAAATCATCATCTGAACATGGTTGATATGGGCTATTTTTATGATTTGAGCAAAAAGGTTGGAAGTATGCTCTGTCTAACCGTATTTTGCATGAACAACGAGCCGTATGCATAAAAAGTTTTGTCACCATAAAAAATGGGGAGATTGTTGAGAAAACTCCTAGTTTTGATGCTAATAAAACGTTTTATGTATGATATTTATATATATCTTTTGAAGGAAAATGTCACAGAATGACATATGCTTTAAAGTCTGCTGGTGGCAGAAGATAAAGCATAAGATATCTTTGAGTCTGTTCGTACCAGACGGAAGACCCGACCAGACGGAGATCTTGAGTCTGACCGTACCAGACGGAAAACATAGGCAGACTCAGAACTTAAGTTTGTTAGACTTAAGACGAATCTACAGGATAAGATCACCAACGGTAAACATTTCACTTACCTTATTTATATTGATTCTGTTGTATCAGACTGATTGACAGGATCAATTAATGAACAACTTCCAAAGAAGAATGGAGCACTTATGGAAGCCTGGATTCTGATTGTATGGACGAACAGAATCCAAGGGGATCTAATCTACCTTCAATGGTCAAAAAGACTTGCTTTATAAAGTCTGTCCAAGAAAGGGAAGACTAAACTCTCAAGGAAAGAGCCAACGGTCGAGTGCGGCTTGGAGAGTATATAAGAATAGGCTAAGACCTAGGAGTTAGAGTAGATGAACAAATTCCAAAGCCTGATTCTATTCTTCACCCGTTGTTCATAGTGCGAAATTGAGTGATCCCAGTATATTACAAAAGAGAGTGACTTCGTGAGACATATCATCACCAAGTACTAACACTCGAGAGTGTGTAATCACCTTTGATCATATAGTGAAATCCAGCCTATTGGCTGATCGCCTGGAGAGTGGACGTGGGTTTGTCTTAAACCGAACCACTATAAACTGTGATTGCAACTGTTTGTTATTACCTGTGCATAAATTTTCTCTACAGCTATTCACCCCCCCTCTAGGTGTTAATACTAGTTATATCAGTTTGGAGTAAATTAGTTAAATGGGTACCAGCTTTGGTTTTTTGAGCAAAAAATTAGTTTTTGGTAAATTTATCAATAATGTACCACTTTGGGAGTTTTTGCGGTATTATCCCAAAATTTTATGGTAAATTCGAGTCACAAAAAAAATTCAGGTAAATATGTTACGCTGAGCATATTCTTGATTTTTTTGTGACTTTTTTCCTAAAAAGAAGGGATGCAATTCAAATATAGCAAGGGACTTGAGCGCAATACCACAATTTTGATAATCACATAAAATTTAAATAAATTTTCCTATGTTGATGTAAAAACTGTAAATAGCATCTTTAATTGGATCCACTTTTTTCCCATTAATCATATGTTCTTAATGTACGAAAATTGCTTCGAGGGGTAAACTACTAGAAGACTAATAGACAACCGAAGAAGAGAAGCTGCTCCAAAGGAGAATTTTTTTTTCTCTTTTTTTGGTTCTAGTTTCGCCTTCTTCGCTCGAGTGGCATCATTCAAGAGGAGCCGCCCAAAGCATCATCATCTTTCATCTTCCCCCAAAAAAATTTCTCCACCTCCTCGGAACGGAGCTGATTCCTCCCACCGCTCTCTTTGTCTCTCCGGTACCTTAATCTTCACCGTAGTCGTCATAGTATGAGCAATTGGAATGGAAAATATCTATGACGGGTTGAGTCCATTGGGAGCTATGGAAGAGTAGCTGCAGTGTTCGAATTTTTAGCGAAGTAATTGTGATTTGACTCAAATGTCAAGTTAGAATGGAGTTTATTAAAATACGTTTCGAATTTGAGCCGGGTGGACAAAATCCGACCCGAGATTAATTGTTATTTGTGGGGGTTTGAATATTTTGAATTAGATATTTTACGATATCCGAAATTGAGCAATACAATATACAGGAATTGCATCCGTGTTGAAATCGCGATCAAGAGTAAAATTATTTCGTCTGTCAGAGTCCACGTTAGAATAAGAAAGCCAGAATTTAGACTTTGTTTGCAATATTCTGAAATCAACTTCTCTATTGAAGTCGGTAAAAATACTATGAAATCCACTTTCCTAATGCAAGTTGAAGTCTCGATCAAATTTGGAAAGTCCATCGTGAACTTGAGCTGGAACAATATTCGGTCAACTTAAATATATAGATATATATTCGGTTGTTGGAGTTAGCTGTGGCCACATGTTGATGGACGTCTCTGTACATGAATTCTTGAAGCACTGTCTCAAAGCGAGTTATCAAGTGTAATTGGAGCTTGAAAAACACCAAGAGTATTTGAGTGACTCAATGTGGTTGTAATTTTTGTTATATCACTTGATCTATAGTGAAATTCGTTGCTACTCTCCCGGACTAAACCACGTAAATCTAATGTCCGATCAATTTTCATTATTTTAATCTATCTTATTGTTAAATCGCTAACAAAACCAAGCTCACAGCCTAACAAATTGAATCAATAATTATATAGAAAAAAAAAGCTAAATAAAAGTTTTGACATCATGTCTCAATTTTGAGCATGTGAAGAGTATTCAATTCTACTAGAAGTTTCATATCTATTTGGGAATTATGATATAACGTTTGATAAAGTAAGAATAAAAAATTTTGGTCGGTGATAAAGTAAGAAATTATTAAAATACTTTTCCACGTTGAAGTCGAATTTCTAATCCAAACCGAGTAAAGTGGCTTCACAGAGCCCCAAGTATCTCAAATGGATTTTCATCATCCTGTGAAATTAATTGGGGCAAAGCGATGCGAAGTCAATGGCTCTGAAGCACCTGTGGGTTCTCTACAAGTTGCCCGCAACCCCAATCCCTCAACAACAAGAAAATCGAATTGGCATCATAGTACGGGTTTTGTGTCAAATCAATGAGTGGTTGGTTAAGTTCGCAGATATAGCTCTCTCTGACTTTCTCCCGAAGTCAGCTCTCTCTACCTTTTGCGTAGCTCCTCCCCACCACCTGAAAACCCTTGCAAAATCCCCCAGCTCCCTCCCCTGTTCACTGCGATCATCCCTTGAGCTTGGTGGTTATGCTCACCCTCGGCAACAAGTCATCACGGGTAAGAGACGGCACCCTTATCCCTGCGGGAAACCCTCAACTCGGTGACTGCTCCCTTCTCCTACACATGATCTAATCCAATTCCACTAGGGCCAATCATCATGAGAAACGACCCAAGCTCCACCACACTCAGCCCTCTTCAACTCCTTCGGTGCATTTAGACCACACAAGCTACAAATCCAGGTGCGCCAGATTGCCTCTGCCGCTCGTATTTTATTGACAAAGCTGGGAGCGTGTGGGCCATCGTATTTCGGGGTAGTCATCTACTCATGGAAGAGGACAATGGAGCTTCGACACGGCTGGAAAACCTGTGCTATAAACTTGGTCAGCTACTCCACAAACAAGAAATTGTCATTTGGGATGAGGAAATCTCAACGGAAAATCTATTAAAATGCAAAGTCTCTGTTATGGGACAACTATATCAAAACCCAAGTATCAACATCCCCGCTCTTCTGGTATCTTTGAAAAAAGCTTGGAGACTTGATAATGTTACCATGAAGCCACTAGAAAATGGGGTATTCTGCTTCACTTTTAACACTGAAGAAGACAAATAAAGAGTTCTCCAAGGGGGCCCATGGTGTTTCTCCAACTATCTCCTTGTCTTGAAAGAATGGGAGCCGGATACCCCACCCCACTGCTATGATTTCACAAAATGTGCCTTTTGGGTGTGAATAATGGGTCTCCCCCCGAAATGGAAGTCTGAAGGAATAGTCCGGAAAATTGCTCGGACTATGGGTAATGTTCTAGCTGTGAAAATGGAAGATAAAGGACCCGTAGCTCAGCGTGTTGGCAAAGCTAGAGTAGAGCTCGACGTCCAAAAGGAACTGTTAGTGGGGCAAGCTACTGTCCACGGAGGCAAGAGGATTTGGCTGGACTTTAAATATGAAAGGTTACCGTTCTATTGCTACGCATGCGGGAAGCTGGGCCATTATGCTAGCCATTGTAAAGAGCTCCCCTACGAAGAGGCAAAGTACCAAACGAAGCAGGGCAGCTTCTATGGAAATTGGCTGAGAGCATAAGTAAACGAACACAGTCCTTTTTGGGATGTGTTTTATGAGAAGCAGGCCATTGAACAGGGGACTAACCCCTCAGAGATGTTCCCTGAACCGACAGCTCACCCCTTAGCTATCATAGTATCGGAGGAGACATGTACTTTCAACTTGTCTTGACCCTGACATCACTCCTCCGAGGAGGGAGGAACTCCTACAGCTAACCGTGAGCAGCAAAAGTGACATAGAGCCAAAGAATCCCACCCCAGAGCAGAATACTCTGTAGTCTCCTAAGCTGCCTAAGGGACTCAGTGAACCGGCTCTTAAAAAGAAGGACTGTAAGGGCCTAAAAACAACATCAGCCAAGAAACAACGACGCTACAATCCCTATAAACCAACATCATCTTCCTCGGATTGGCTAGATGAATCAAAACTTATGGAGACACCTATCCGTGTGTCTAAGGATTCTACTGAATGGGCTTTGGTGGCTAGCCTAATAAGCCACCCCGGGAAAAATGAATGTTCTTTGTTGGAACTGTCAAGGGTTGGGTACACCCTTGACGGTTCAAGAATTGAGAGCCCTTATGGCTCTCCATAGACCCGATGTGGTTTTCCTGATGGAGACCAAAAATCAGGAACCTTTCCTCCATCGTATACAAAGAAGACTGAATTTCCCACATTGTGAGGTGGTTAATCCTAGAGGAACGGCTGGTGGACTGGCCATTTTTTGGGATGATAGCGTCGAACCATCATTTGAGTCACAATCGGAGCACTTCATGAATCTGATAAGCAAAGACCTAAGAAGTGGGAGGAGGATGAGACTCACATTTATTCATGCCCCTATTTTTTTCAAAATCGACTCAACCTGTGGGCTGAAATCCACAACATAAGCTCATCAAATCTACTACCTTGGGTCTGTATGGGCGATTTTAATGAGGTGCTATTTTGTTGGGAGAAGAGGGGGCCCGTATTGTAGACAACGCCCGAATGACAGCCTTTCGAGACTTTATGAATGATTGTTCACTTATGAATGTAGACAGCAAAGGCTGCACATTTACTTGGTCCAATCAGAGGGAGGGAGAGGCTAACATAAAGGAAAGGCTAGACAGAATGCTTTGCAATATAGAATGGCGACTTACCTACCCGACCGCTGAAATATTTGCTCTCCCCGCCATTGGGTCCGACCACAGCCCATTACTTCTTTCCCTAGAAGTCAATCCAGTGAAAAGGAAAAAGGCATTCAAATTTGAAGCTTTTTGGATTGAACATGAAGAGTGCCAAGAAATCATCAGCAAAGCATGGAATTCATTACCTCATGACGGGCGGTTGTTTTCCACCAAAGTGACCGCAGTATCTAAAGCCCTCGCAAAATGGAGCAGAGCCACCTTCGCAAATGGACACCAGCAGGTCTCTAAACTAAAATAGGAATTGCAGCAATGTATGAATGACAGCACCAGACCTTATGTGAAAACCAAAATCCATGGGTTGCAACATCAAATTGAAATGCTATGGAGACAGGAGGAGATGTACTGGGGACTACGCTCACGTATTAATTGGCTAAAGTGGGGCAATAAAAACACTAAATTCTTTCACACCATCACTATTCAGCGTAGGCAACGAAACAGAATTTCCATGATCAAAGACTCAAATGAAAGGTGTATTTCTAACCCGAATCAAATTAAACAGGCAACTATGAATTTCTTTTGAGCATTTTATCAAACTAAAGGACCAAGAGCATTTTCTCCCGTACTTGACCAGTGCATGAAAGTGGTAACGGACGACATGAACAAGGGTCTGCTGGCAACAATCACTGAAAAGGAAATCCAACAGGCGACATTTCAATTGGGAGCTGAGAAAGCCCCGGCCCAGACGGCCTAAATGGCTTATTCTATCAAAAACACTGGGAGATAGTGAAACCGGACATTATTAGGGAGGTCCATGAATTTTTTAGAACTAGCTACATGCTGCCCACTCTTAACCAGACTTCTATCACCCTCGTACCCAAAATCTAGCAACCCGAAAAGCTAGACCAGTTCCGACCTATCAACCTTTGCAATTTTGGATACAAAATTATAGTGAAGGTGATGGCAAATAGACTCAAACCACTACTCCCAAAAATCATTGCTGAAGAACAAAGTGCATTTGTAGGTAGGAGACAAATCTAGGACAACATTTTTGTGGTCCAAGAGGTCCTACACCAGCTCAGGAAGAGGAAAAGAAAACGGAAATTCCAAGCAATCCTCAAATTAGACATGAAAAAAGCCTATGATCGAGTGGAATTGGACTTTCTTGAAGCTTGTCTACTGAAGGCTGGGTTTGCTAGTAGATGGGTGGGGTGGGTTATGCAGTGTGTTACTACAGTTTCCTTTAGTGTCAAACTAAATGGGGAGCAGCTTCCATACTTTACGCCATCTCGTGGTATCTGGTAGGGGGACCCTCTGTCCCTCTACCTGTTTATTTTGGTTGCTAACGTGCTATCCACACTAATGAAAAAGGCGGTGGAGGACGGCAGCATACGGGGCATCACCTTAAACCGATGGTGCCCTACTCTTTCCCACCTTCTATTCGCAGACGACTCTATCTTCTTTTTGGATGGGAAAGTGTCGAGTGTCAAAGCCTAGCTGCCATCCTAAACCAATACTGTGTGGCCTCCGGACAAGCCATCAATCTCAACAAATCCGGGGTTATCTTCAGCAGAGATTATCCTATGCCCCTTCAAAGGAATATGGCTAGAGAACTACGGGTGCCCATTATAGAAAACGGGGAAATACCTTGGCATCCCGTCGGATTGGGGAGTGTCGAAGAAGCAGGTGTTCGCCTGGATTCTTGGCAGGGTCAGTTCTAAACTAGAAGGCTAGAAAGAACGGTTATTTTCTAAAGTGAGGAAAGAAATCCTCGTCAAGACAGTTGTGCAAGCGTTGCCACAATACGCAATGTCAGTTTTTAAAATCCTTGTCTCAGTTTGTAAGGCCATCGAATAGAAAATAGCTCAATTTTGGTGGAAAACAAACACAAAGAAAGCTGGAATTCACTAGAAAAAATGGGCGGTACTCAAGGCAAAAAAGGAAGAGGGAGGATTGGGATTTCGAGACCTGCAGGCTTTCAATAATGCCATGCTGGCCAAACAGGCTTAGCGCCTGAACTCAAGTCCCAACTCTCCCTGGGGTCGTTTGTTCAAGGGCCTCTACTATCCATAATCGGATTTCTGGCATGCTGGAAAAGGACAGCAGCCCTCTTGGGGCTCGCAAAGTCTGCTCATGGGTAGAGATTCCATATCCCCAGCCACGCAATGGATAATCAAAAATGGAACCAAAATCAATACAAGAGAGGACATGTGGCTTTCTAGAGGAAGGGTCTACGGGCCAGCAAAACACAACGAACCTTAGCTCCTAGCAGGGTTTATCACGCTTTGAGGGTGTATGGAACGAAACAACACTTCTAGAGCACTTCGATGTGCAAATAGTTTAGGAAATTTTGACTATTCCCCTCAACCCTCAACTAGAACTAGACCACATCATCTGGATAGGAACAAAGGTAGGCCAATACACCGTCAAGAGCGGCTATCACCTCATCCGAGACAAATTGGCTACGTATATGCAAGGCGATGCTTCAACTTCATATCCTCCCTCGGCAACTCTAGAAAATGGTATGGCAACTACAAACCCCCCCGCGCCAAATCAAGCTATTCATGTGGCATCTATGCAACAACGCACTCCCAACTAAGGACAACCTGCATAGGCGAAAGATAATCCAAGACCCCCTCTGCCCCCTTTGCAATCAGCATAGTGAAACTACATAACACTTTTGCCTTCTATGCCCATGGACTAAATCTGTTTGGGCCAACCAAGCAATAGCAGTCAAGATCACAAAGGGGATTGAGCAGAATTGAGGAATGGCTGGCGGAGACTCAGAGGAAGAAAGACGCACCTGATTTGGCCATACTTGCGTCGGTTCTGTGGAGTATTTGGAAAGCTCGCAACGCGACAATCTTCAACAAGCAAACACCACAAGCTAGCGAGGTGGTCGAATCTGCCTTTCTCAACCTCCAGGATTTCCACAGATGGAACAATTTAGCAAAACCCAGCAAACCCACTATAATCCCCCACAATCGCTGGATCCCACCAAGCAAAGACAGTTATAACATAAACTCAGATGGGGCTTTCGCACCTGGAGACTCCACGGGGTCGATAGCCTGGATTTTCCGAGATTCCGCCGGTCAATTGATGCACGGCGACGCAAAATTAGTTCCAGCAGCCTCTGCTCTGATCGTTGAAGCGCTCGCCCTTGCTAATGCCCTCTGTTTTCTGTTCTGTAAACTGACTGGTGCTGTTTGGCCCGCTGATGTTGCTGCAGACTCCTCCAGCGACGTCGTTGAGGTGGAGTCTGATTGCCAACTCCTTGTTGAAGCTATCTCCAACCCTAATCAACTCTCGTGGGAGGCCAATATCCCCATCTAGAAATGCCGAGCCATCCTGTCGTATATGCCTAAAGTTCGGGTTATTTTTTGTTGTAGGGAGGCCAATGTCATAGCTGATTGGGTCTCTAGAACCCATTGGAAAAAGGGCCTACCTCCAAACTAGGTCTCATCTCCACCTTATCGCCTTTGGGACTTACTCTGTAATGAAGCCCATCTCCCGGGCCTTTCTTCGTCGTTTTAAATTAATGAAGTGTTTGTTTCGACCAAAAAAAAATGAGTGGTTGGTTGAGGATATGTTGGAGCTTTTCTGGGGTTTTATCTGAAAGCTTCCCTTTCCTCTCCCCCGCCCACCATTGTTTGTTCGTCCCTTCACAAACCCGCCTCCGAACGCCTTTACGATGTTCTCATCCCCTGTTTTTTTTTTTTTTTAAAAATCGTTTTCGGAGATAATTCTAGGCGAACAAGGGTGGAGTCTGGGCCTTGCCGAGTCACTATTTGAGGATTCCTCGTTTTTGGATTCCTCAATACGCGCATTTTGCTTCTCTTCTGCGTGACAAAGGCGTAAAAGAAGAAATAGAGAATATGCAAATAGAGCTGTTCATAATAGAACGGGGCTCTTAGATGTGCCTTTTTCAAGTGCCGTCCTTTTTCAGGATTTAGCAAGTCGAGACATATCTACTACCCCCTACAACATGATACTACGGAAATAGTAACTAATGAACATGGAACATGTCGCAAACCTACATTTCCAAACAAGGAACTGAGGAAACAGTAAGCAATCAACTCCTGATCGTCCCGTGTTGTGCATATTTCTCCATCGCTTCTAGCGGAATCCCATTTTATCGACTCTATCTTTCAGCAAATGCAATCTTGTCGCCGCGTCACCTATCTTCATTCTCTCTCAGGGCAATTCCACAGAACAGGCAACTCCAATTTCAAATATCATCACCAAGCACTCTTGAACATGAGCACTTACGCTTCTTTGATTGCTCAGTGTGTCTGCAATTGATGATTCTTCTGTCTCACAAAATAGGAGCTGCTGATCCGCTACATCTGCCACCTTTTCTGGCAAAGCCGCTGCACAGTAATAGCGAAGGTTCAAAGCATCCTTAAACATGTCATGGGTGGGTCTCTTTCCCGTAAAAATCTCCAGTAGCAGGACCCCATAGCTGTACAAATCGCCATCTTATGACACTTCACTTTTATGCCATACTCTACAGTTGGATTTTACTTGACACATGAGATGATATCGACAAGTCATAAGGACTTGGAAGAGGACGCACGTATAGAGGCAAGGGGAAAAATTATTGAGGGAAGTAATTAAGGATCTGGTCGATATCGGCAAGTTACATAGCATGTTAAGCATGATTTGTGAAAGTCAGATTTTCTATTCATATAACCTTGTACTTTTACGAATAGAATGTGCAACTGAATCAAATAGATGACGAAAAAAAAAATGAAAAAAACTAAATCGAACTTCACACTGTTAAGTTACCATGATTCTATTTAAGTTTGTTAGGCACAGGAAAGGTAGCCGAAATGAACGAGTCTGACCTATTTACATAACCAGTGGCGATGTTTCAGACAAGAAGTTCCCTACATGCATTATTAGGGGAAGAGCTCATAAGAGGACGATTGACATTTGATTTACTGCAAGAATACCTACTTGGAGGAGCATAGTCAATGGTTCCTCTAAGTGCAATTGAGCTTGTTTGACTCGCGGGCAAATCACCAATGGCATTTGGGAATATCCTCGCCAAGCCAAAGTCACCGACATGTCCATTCATTTGGGCATCCAGAAGAATGTTGCTTGGCTTGAGGTCACAATGGATCACTGCCCTTTGGCACTGATGATAGAGATAATCCACCGCACAAGCTACATCAAAAGCAATGTTCAGTCTCTGAACAAAACTTAACCTATGCCTTGGCATCCCATTTGGTGCAAGATCCAGATGCAACCACTCCTCCAAGCTACCATTTTCCTTGAACTCGTAGACCGGAGCCTTAAACTCATTGCCTTGGAAATCAACACAGGAACAAGCTATTAGAATCTTAACGAGATTCCGATGCCTAATGTTTTTCAGGACTTCACACTCTGCCATGAAACTTTTGGATGCTCCTCGTTGCTTCAGGTCAAAAACCTTAACAGCCACTATTTTGTTTCCATCTGCTAGGGTCCCTTTATACACAGAGTCAAAACCACCCATTCTAATCAAATTGCTAGAGCTGAACCCATCTGTTGCTTTGACTATGTCTGCATAAGACACTTGCTGAAGTCCCACTATTGATGGAGTCTCTAGAGAAGCCTCACTTTTCTTCCTCCTCAGCCAATAAAACATCATCAGTAGCAACAGAAAAATCGGTGTCACAACTATCCAACACGTAACTACAATGATAACGTAATGGGAGGTAGATGATCCTCATTTTCCTTTGCTCATCGAACAACTTGGCAATTGTTGGATCGGCATACCACCACAGAGCTTATCGTTTCCTTCAAGTGAAGTCGCGCTCGCATTCAGGAACACCCCCTCACTCGGTACCTCGCCCTCGAAGTTGTTGAAAGACAGATTCAAGTACTGCAATTGAAACCTCTTCAAGAATGTTGGAATAGGGCCAGATAATTTATTACTCAAAAGGTCTATGTACTTAAGACCATTCAAGGAACTCAAGAATGACGAGATATTCTCTTCAAATAGATTATTTTGCATGTCAAGCTCTACTAAGCTAGTGCATCTACCGAGGCTACTAGGGATTTTTCCTAATAGTTTGTTGCCATGTACGTCTAATTTGGCTAAGTTTTTCAATGTACCAATTTCTTCTAGTGGGGAACCACTAAATTGGTTTTCGGATAGATCAAAAAAGATACATAGGGAAGAGATAGTGAAAACTTGAGAGGTATAATTCCACTCAGTTTATTCTGTGAAATGTCCATCCCCTACAAGTTTTGGCATTTCCCAATACCTGGAGGAATGCTCCCTTGAAAATTGCTCCCTTTCAAGACGAGTTCCAGTAGCTCCGTCAGGTTCCCCATCATGGAGGGTATACTCCCGGTGAGTTTGTTCATCTCAGCACGAAACTCCTTACGCTCTATGAGATTTCCGATGGTATCAGGAATGCTGTCCATGAACTTGTTATAGCCCATGTACAACACTTCTAGGCCACGCAAGTTTCCAATGCTTGAAGGGATATTTCTAGACAATCAATTGCTCTCGATCAACATCGAATTCAACTGGGAGGATAAGTTGCCTATGGATTCAAGTAAAGTACTTTCGACATTGTTGTCATTGACTACCAGGACTTCCAGGCTAGTAGAATTGATCGATCGATTCAAGGAATTTAAGGTCACATTGTGCTCCAAAACACTTATCTACCGCAGCTGATTTAGCTTTTCCACAGTAGGCACATTTCCTGACAATTTGTTTCCTGGAATTAGTAGCCACGTTTATTTAGTGGCATTTGATATGGAAGCAGGAATGGGCTCAGTAAATTGATTTTCCGTGACATTTATACAAACATATTAGGAAGAGTGACGCCTAAATCTGGAGGAAGACTCCCATCAAGTTGGTTTTTGGGAAACAGGATCTTGACAAAAGAAGATATGTTGAAGATGGAGGAAGCAAGAGTGCCACAGAGTCCATTTTCACCAAGATAAAGATACTCCAAATTTTGCAAACGGCCCAACGTGGTCGGAACTCTTCCCACAAAGTTATTGAAATTCGCCGAGATGCACACCAGAAATGTGAGGTTCCCGAAGAATTCAAAGAAGTTTCCAGAGATACTATTAAGGTATATAAAAACTAATGTTAGCTTCGACATAGAAGCAATTGCTATAGGAACTTCACCAACTAGCATATTATTGCATAGTCCCAAAGCTTCAAGATTTTTGCAGCCTGAGATATTGGTTGGAATTTGACCAAAGAATGAGTTGTTCCCTAGGCCTACGAGTCTGAGTCTATACAAATTACCTATCTCTGGGGGAGTTTTGCCGACAAAACTGTTGTTTTGGATGTCCAATATCTAGAGGAAGCTCAAGTTTCCAATAAAAGGAGACATCGACCCACAAGTTTTAGAGACGAAAGTATCAAATGGCTTACTCTCGAATGCAAACGGCCACACATGATCTCATGCCATTGGCAAAAATGGATAGAGTCGTTCCATGTGCTGAAAACCTCGAATGGATCGTCAAATATCTTATCCTTTAACTAGAGTAATGCATCTTTATTGGTTTTGTTGGTTCTAGGAATCAAGATTGCTCTACAATAAGGCATTGGCACCACCAATATAACAAAAGAAAATAGATAGAGAGAAGTGATTGAGAAGGACATGAAAGAACTCATGCTTGGGAGTTTTTTGGCTCCTCACACTCTGAACACTATTTATTAAGAAATGGATGGGGTTTTCCGCCTCAGCCCCGGCTACTAGATAGTCATTAGAAACATGGTCATTGCACTTAGAATCCTATGGCATGATGCAGACGGCTCATAAAGAATATGAGTCTTAGTCCTTTGCTAAGCATACGTGTAATATTTGATATTTTGACTAGGTCAAAAATAAGATGGTGGGACCCACTTTAAAAGATTTAAAAAAAATGAAGATTGAAAAGGCAACAAAAGAAAGCAAAAAGAGGAAGGGCCCGTTTGGTTCAGCATTCCCAAGGGGCTTTCAGCCCCCAAAGCGCATTGGGAAAATGCAAACATGTTTGGTTCAGCTTTGGGGAAGACTTTAGGGAGATGCAAAGACTTTGGGGAGATGCAATTGTATCTCTAAGTGTCCTTAAAGTTCTTTAGCTCAATGCAGGTCCAGAAGTGCATTTGCAAGTTGTATTTTCGGAATGCAACTTGCACTACTATTCATCATCTTCCTCGCATGGCCGTTGGAGCCGACAACCGCTGGCCACCCTTCGGCGGCCAGATCTGGCCGCTGGTCAAGCTCCGATGGCTAGATCTGGCCGCCAAAGGGCCTGCCTGAGGTTGGGCAACCTCAGGTGGTTTCGCTTGAGTTCAACGACCTAGGTGACGGCTGTCGCCTAGGTTTGCGACCCAGGCAGCCGCCGTGCGACCGCCTGAGGCGACAACCTCGGTGGTCGCGTGCTTGGGTCGCATGACCTTAGGTGGGGCGGCCTAAGGTCAGGCCATCGCTGGGTTGCCGGACCCAGGCGAGCCTTTTAGCGGCTAGATCTGGCCGCTGGAAAATGGATTTATAAAAAAATTATTTACAATTTTTTTTAATAAAAAATTTCGCAAAAGTCCCTTAGCAAAATGTAGTATTCACCAAACGGCATTTAGGCCAAAATTGTTTCTCAATGCAAAACTTACCAAATGGTATTTGCATTTCCGAGAACCCCTTTAGCGCAAAGGTATTTGCATTTTCCCAAGTATATTTCCCCAAAGCCGAACCAAATGCACCCAAAGTGGGCGCGCAGCTAAAGAGGGAGAGAATGAGGGCTTTCCGGAAAAGAAGGAAAAAGAAGGGAGAGGAAAAGAAAGAAGAGGAAAGAAGAAAAAGAGAAAGAGCTTTGCATGTACAAGTTGTGGACATCTCACCAAGCCAACTCAATTATGCATTGCAATGTTTGGTAAGTGCTCATGCCCCTCATTTATCCAATTGGAGTAGTTTTCGGACTTAGTGCTTAAATTCGGAATTTTGGAAAATTCGAGCCATAGAATCCGTTTTTTAAGTTGTGGAGCTTTTTCATGGAATGGTAGTTTTTGCAGTTGTAGAGTCATAAGTTTTGATGTGAGTTGTTTTGGCACAACAGTTTAGTCAAAGTGAAATTTTAGGGTTTCAAGGACGAGTTTCACGTAGCGTTTATGTTTGTATAATCGTTTCGGATGAATGATTTGTTAGCGCATAGGAGACAATTTGTTAGCATTTAGGTGATGTTGAGCCGATTTGTAGTTGTTGTAATATTTTACTTGGTTATTTTACTTGGATTTAATATTAATTCTCGTTTAATTGATAGAATTGCGATATCATCAACACTTCTAGTTACATATTGTTAGATTTGGGTATTTCCAGGTAAGTGGTGCTATTTTTTCCTTGAATTAGTAAACTCATATTTTAAAATGAAAAGTATGAGGTATATTATGTCCACAGCTAGGCTATGCAAATTTCCTACATTTGAAGGGGTATTTCCAATCAATCGATTCTCCTTGATCGACATTTTCTTCAACTGTGAGGATAAGTTACCTACATATTCAGGCAAAGTACCTCCGAAATTGTTGTTGTTGATTGCCAGGAGCTCCAGGCTCGTAGAATTGATCGATTCAAGGAATTTCAGGTCACCTTGTGCTCTACTACCTGGCTAATTGATTGAAACACTTATTTACTGCAGCTGATTTAGCTTTTCCACAGTAGGCACCACTCCAAAAAATTTGTTAACTGGGATTGTTAGATGTATTAAATTAGTGGCATTTGATATGGAAGCAGGAATGGGCCCAGTAAAACTATTGTTTGCGACATTTAACACGGTAAGATTAGGAAGAGTGACTCCTAAATCTGGAGGAAGGCTCCCTTGAAGTTGGTTTTGGGAAAATTGAACAATTACAAGAGAAGATATGCTGAAGATGGAGGAAGGGAGAGTGCCATAGAGTCGATTTGCGCCGAGATAAAAGATACTCCAAATTTTGCAAATGGCTCAACTTGGCCAGAACTCTTCCCACAAAGTTATTCAATCCTGCCAAGATGAACACCAGAGATGTGAGGTTCCCGAAGAATTCAGGGAAGTTTCTAGAGAGATTGTTGGAGTATATAAAGACTCTTGTTAGCTTTGACATAGAAGCAACGGCTATTGGAACTTCACCAAGTAGCATATTATTGCCCAGTCCCAAAGCTTCAAGATTTTTGCAGTCTGAGATGTGGGCAGGAATTTGACCAGAGAATGAGTTGTTCTGTAAGACGAAGTATTTGAGTCTATACAAGTTACCTCCATAGGCATTTCACCAACGAAGCTGTTGTTTTGAATGTCCAATTTCTAGACGAAACTCAGGTTTCCAATGAAAGAAGACAACAACCCTACAAGTTTCATAGATGGAAGTATCAAATGGGTTATCCTCGGATGTCGACGGCCACACATGATCCCGTGCCACTAGTAGAAATGGACAGAGTCGTTCCATGTGCTGAAAACCCCAAATGGATCGTCAGATATCTTATCCTTGAACTGGAGCAATGCATCTCGGTCGGTTTTGTTGGTTCTAGAAATTGAGATTGCTCTACATTAGGGCATCGGCACCACCAATGTAACGAAAGAAAGTAGACAGAGAGAAGGACATGAAAGAACTCATGCTTGCAAGTTTTTTGGCCCCTCACAAATCTGAACACTGTCTATTAAGAAATGGATGGAGTTTTTGGCCACAACCCCAGCTGCTAGATGTTCATTAGAAACATGGTCATCCCACTCGGAATCCTATTCTTGGCATGATTCGGAAGACTCATAAAGCGTACGAGCCTTAGTCCTTTGCTTTATGAGTCTTCCGCAAAAGACTCAAAAAGCATGAGTCTTAGTCCTTTGCTTTATAAGTCTTCCGATGCCAACAGTAGGATTGCGAGTGGGATGGCTATGTTTCAGTCCGCTGATAAGCGTGTGATGACCATGTTGGGCGTCCTAAATGTACGCAATAGTCTAAAAGCACCACTTACTTGGAGTTACCCAAATCTAACAACACACTACTAAAAAAGAGCCGATGATCTCGCAATCCTATCAATTAAACGAGAATCGACGTTAAAATCAAGCAAAATACTACGATAATTATCAATCAGCTAAACGTTACCTAAACGCTAACAAAACGACTCATATGCGCTAACAAATTGCTCACCTGAAGCAATTACACAAACCTAAAAGCAACGCCAAACTTAGTATGGAAATCCTAAAATTTTGCTCCGACTAAACCATTGCGCCAAAACAGCTCACATCCAAACTCACATCTCCACGACACAATAAACCACCATTCCCATGAAGTCTCGAAACTCCACAACTCAAAAAACGGATTACTTAACTCAAATTTCTTAAATTTCTGAATTTATGCACTAAATCCGAAAATTACTCCGACTGGATGAATGAAGAACGCGAGCTTGCGCTACGTAGTTGAGTCAGAATCGCCGAGGTGTCCGTGACTTGCATGTACAAAGCCCCTTTGCTCTTTTTTTGTCTTCTTCTTTGTTGTTCTTTTTTTGCCCTTTCTCTTCTTTTTACTACTTTTCCCGAAAGCCCTTGTTCTCTCCCTCTTAAGCTTAGCGCCCACCTCCGCTTTTTGCTTTCTTCGGTTGACTTTTCAAACTTCTTTTTTTCTTTTATTTTTTAAAGTGGGTCCCAACCACCTTATTTTTAAAACCTAGTCAAAATCTCAAATATTACAACATGAGTCTTAGTACTTTGCTTTGCGAGTCTTCCGCGGAAGACTGAAAAACCTTATGAGTCTTAGTCCTTTACTTCACGAGTCTTCCGCATCATGCCAAGTGTAGTATTGCGAGTGGGATGTCGATTGGGATGACTATGTTTCCGTCCTCTGGTAAGCATGCGAGGACCATGTTGAGCGTCTTGAAAGTCACAATGAACCGTAGAAGCGGGCGGTTGAAGGGCATGCGATTTTTTTGTTGCTCTGATTCACGAATCTTTTATAATCCCCTAGCCCAAAAGCAATCCTGATTGCAAGTCTTGGGCACCAACAGCATTGTTAGTAATATTTTAAAAAAAAAAACTAAACATTAATATCCCCAAACTAATAGACATGTGATGAATTTATTCCAAACTAATTTTTTTACCAGAAAAACATTAAATTGATACGTTTGTGATAAACTTACCCTCTGTTAAATTAGATTAATAACATGAAAAAACAAAAATTAGTACGCCTACGACAAACAAAAGATAAAAACTAGTATTCCCGTCAACTGTTACGTATTATCTAACTTAGCAATTTGATAATAAAATTCAATGTAAACAAGCGAAATGTAATTTTATTATAGGTATTCTTAAGTCAAAAGATTAATTTAAGGTAAATTCGTCACAAATGTACTAATTTAGGGTTTTTGTGATATTTAACCCAAAAACTAATAGAAATCGATCATTATAGCAACGGCCCACATATAGCATCAGGCCTGGCCTCATCGGCTGGGCTTGTTCTACTCTTTAACTGGATCCGAGTTCATTATCACGGGCTGGGTGGGCTGGTACTGCTCTTCAACTATGTCCGATCGGAAAATCTGGCATTTCGCAAAATGTAGCGACGACGGTGAGCACTTACTCGAACTCGCATCCATCTTCTCCATTGGCCAAGGTTTCAAAGCTTGATCTTCGCTCGCTCCTTGAAACTTCGTACTCGGCCTCCATCTTTTCTACCCTCTTTCTCCATTTCGCTCCCTACTTTTGGAGGGTCAAGTTCCTCTTCTCTTGACTTGCTATGAAGCTTTTTCAGAAGGCACACCACCTGTTTGACTAAATGCGCTTGAGGAGAAAGATTTTTCTAAGAATTAGATCAACGAAGATGATGGTTCATGAAGGGTTCAAGGACATTCTCAAGATCCAGAAGTTCAGGAGGTTCGTGGGGTACTATGTGTTCTACTGCTTTACTGCCGTCTTGAGCTAAGCTTACACCAATAACACGCGAGTCTTAGCTGTCTTTTTTCCAACTCGATTGAATAATTTTCTCCCCAGCTGTTCAGATTACGGAGCCAATTCTTATACTTTCGCTGTCGTTTTTGCAGTACTAGAGCTGGATAATCTAGAGGTGACTAGTATTATACGGCTCTGATAAGGTCTGTTGGTTCTGTGTTCATGGGGCACTTTCTACCTTGTGCTGCATTTTCCTTGGTTGTTTTAGATTTACGACTTGTATCTGATTAATGAATTTGGTCATAGTTGTACGAAGCTGCTCTTGGCAATTGCTTCGAAGCAGAAGAGTGTGGTCCCATCGAGTTCTGCATCATGTCCATGCACTTTGAGTGCCAAGGAAAAGCACCGTTTGCATATCATGCTGTAAGTGACTGGTTTCCCAAATGTCGATATACTCGTTTGGTTTTGCATTCCTCTTGTTTAAGGTTACTCCTGCCATGATGAATGTGCCGTTATCAATGGAGAGGACAATTCAAGAGTGCCTTGTTCTATTATGGACCACGTTGAAACCACAATGGTTGACTGTTACGATTAAAAGTTGGAAATTTTTTTTCTTTTCCCCTTTTGTATTGTTGTTTATGTATGGATCAGAAAAAACCAAGCAGTTGGAGTGGAGGAAACAATAATTTTCCCTTTCTTTGCTACTTTAAAACAAATCATTTTTGTTTCTCATCTTAGTCGTCCTCACCATGCAGGCCTTTGTTTTGTGGCCTGATGGCTTGACTGATGTTCAAGGAAACAAACAGTTGCCCTCAGGGAAATGCTTTGACATTACTGTGATTGCCTAACTGAGTCATATTAAAAGTCAAGAACTAAGAGGAAAAGAATAATTGCTCATTCATAGATTAGGTGTTCTGTGTCATCTTCTCTTATCCTAATGGTGCAGTGAAACTCTTAGCAACCTTCATGAAAGACTCGAAATTGAAACTGCATCTTGACATTACACATTTAAGCTGCAGGTGCATGGCAGCATTGTGCAGATCAGGATCCTTAGTTGGTTCTGATTCTTTCATCTGCAAAGATAAGAATCTGGTATGAATCAAGGATCCAAGATCCTGAAAATTTGTCTTACTGAAGCTTGTGATGCCAACAAACATTGTTATACATAATTACCTACATCTAAACCTTTAAATGAAGGAATGAAGATCAAAGAGTGCGTTCTCATTTGAGAGGTCAAGGTTTTAATCCCTGTATTCACAAATTTCAACTTAAGCATACTCTTGCATTTGTAATGTCAACTTCGCACTGCAAAGTTTGTTGCTTCTCACATTTGGTCTGTTTTTCTTTGCTGCAGCAATATGTGGCACACCTTCTCTCCCTTGGACAACTAGATGGATCTTGATAGAGGGAAATTGCTGATACTGCGAGATTTATTTGTTGAACTGTGTAAAGATGGAAAAGGCAGGATAGAGGGAACATCTTCCTGTTTGGATTTGTTAAAAATTGTAAAACCAAGAGCCTGTGGCTAATTCTTACAATTAATATGCTGTATGGTATTAGTTCTATCATATACTAGTTCCGAAAATTAAGTTTTAAATAAAAAAAAGTATGATTTGATCGTGCTGATCAGGGATTTTATCATTGCTTCTGATCAATTTATGTGGGCCTGTTTTGGATTGATATTAATTCCGCATCCTGTTTTCTCTTATTTACTCACGTTGTGCATCCAAAGGTAGAGGATAATATTTCAGCGGTGGTCATTAGTCATTTTCTGAGTAGGTTACTGAACTCTGATTTAATCACCAAATGAACCAAACTTTCAGTTTCTTGCAGTTGTTGCATTTTGTCCAGAATCCAACTTATTTCCAACAAAATGCTGACATGTTGCGCTCATGTGACTTGGCATTCTAAAATTTGGCCACATATCAGCCTCGTTGGTAGTTCATCAAGGAAATCAGCTGGATTTCATTTGACGTGCTTCAATTGAAAAAAAAAAAATTTAAAGATTAGTGTGTTTTTTTCTTTTTGATCGATTATACTCTACTCCTACTTTAATACTCAGATTTTTCGGTCGATTATACTCTACTCTTACTCCTTAAGAAGATGAGGATTCGAACTCCTATCTCTCCCTTCTCATATGAGAAGGGTGATCGCTGGGGTAATTGCCAGTGGTTAAAATCAGTGTATTGGGTGATTAAAATCAAAATTGAATGATCATCCAAACTTCGATGACCACAAATGGAGTAGAGCTCAGAAAGAGGTATGTGGATATTGTTCCATTTTTCTGGTGAAAGCTTGTTATCATCAGGAGCTGCAAGATCGTCTAGAGCTGTGCTTTGTGTTCCCAAACTTGACAGGAACGGGAATAAAAACGTTGCAAGGGTAACAAATGATGAGGCATAGGAGTTCCACCTACAAATGCAGTCGATAGATAATCAACAACAAAATCGTCATCCAATTTCGAATTTCGGGAATTTGAGAAATCTCTACTTGAGGCTCAAGGCTCATCGGAAAATGATGGGGGACCATGTGAGGCCAATGAGGCTAGAGTAGGTGTTCAGGTTGCGGATCAGCTTGCGCCACACCATGATGAGGATGAGGCGGGTCATGACGCTTGCCGTAGGCATGTGCTTCCTGCCCTTGCCGCCGACCCCCTGGCTCGGCCACCCCCGCAGCCTTCGGGTGCAGCTCCGCCGTGGAGCTCGACCCCAGCTTGGTCAGACCAGTGGGGCCCTCCTTGTTCTCTCTCTCCTCGTCGCCCTCCCGGCCTTTCCCACCGAAGCTGAAGTCAATCCTCCCCCGCCCCCGCCCCCGCCCCCGGGCCCCCAACCCAAGCCCTCACCTTCCGCAACCGCTTCACATCATCACCACATTATGTAATGTTCAAAATTTAATAATTAGAGATACAGATGGAAAAAAAAAAAATTGCAATGCGAGCCAAACGAAAAATTACTAATTTAGAAACAATTCCTTGAAGCAGAAATTGTGTTGCCCCTGATGGCAAGATTAATTATTAAATTAACCGAGTGGATAGCCAATAACATAGAAACTACCTTTGGTTTCGCCATTGGGGGATGGTCGGCGACAATCATCCGGATCTCCTTGCCGCCCTGATCGGACCATCCGGATTGCTCCGACAGTCCGAGTTCGCCCTCCTCCCCCACGGAACACGTGGAGCCCGCCTCCTTCTGACACCATCAACGCGCTGGCGCTCCACATGTTCCACACGAACATGTGGAGCTCCTTGGCACCGTGGTTGGCTTTTCCTTCCTGCTTTGGCTGCTGCTCTTGCTGCTTTTGGTGAAAGTGGATTCGATTTCTGTATTCGGAGCCGGATATGCGGTCGGAACCGTCTGTGCCGGGCAGAACCCGAATCTCGGAGACAGCACAGACTCTGCCATTGCCGCGGAGCTCTCTTCAAAATTCGATGGCCTCAGGGTCGGGCCGCGCGAGGACTGGAGAGAGTACAGATCCGCTGACCCGAAATTAGACCACCTCAGGGCGAATCCCATCATGGAGTAGAAGTCCGACTGCTTGAAGCTGGAGCCCCTCGGGGTCGGGTTCCGGGACGAGCTCAGGCTGTATATCTCGGCGCTGGTGAGGTTCGAGGGCCTCGGGGTCAGCCCGGAGAAGGAGACGGGGCCATGGGACTGCCTGACGCGTTGGACTTCCTGACGGTGACGTGGAGCTTGCTGTCGACGCCAAGCTCGCCCGCCATTGAAGGTTCAATCCGAACCATAACTGTTTTCGCAACACTCGTCATTCGAAGTTCGAATTAGCGATTTTGCCGATGCAACTCGACCAAAATCCCAATGGTTAGGAAGTCTCTCCATGCAATAATGGGATAGTTTAAGGAATGCAGCATGGGTCTTTTGGAGTTTCGTTCGTGACGTAAACTGAACTTGCAACCTCTTTATTGCTAGGCCAATTAAAAGACTCTGCTTCTAAAGTCAAACAAGTCAAATAAGAGTGATTTGCTTACAAAAAGAAGGGCAAAAATCATCAAAAACTTTGAATTGTATATATGTTAAAATTTTTACTGTGACACTAAAAATCCCAAATTTGTATATGTGTAATATATTTACCCTTCATTATCAATGAGAATTGTTAAAAATTTGTGTACATAGACGTTAGAAAGCAAATAATGTTGACCATGTGGTGCAAATGAAATAAAAGCAACATTATCTTAGGTGAAAAATCCTCTACTAAACTTTAATGGATGGTAAATACATAAGTATAAATTTGGGATTTTTTTATGTCATAAGAAAAATTTGATGGTAAATGTGTCGCAAAAAAAAAGTTCAGATAAATGTGACACGGTGAATATGGTTTAGAGTTTTTATTACTTTTTTTTTCCTAAAAGGAAGGGAATCAATTCAAAAATGTCAAAGGAATTGAACGTAACACCACAATGTTGATAATCACATGATATTTAAATAAATTTTCTTATGTTGATGCCCAAATTGTAAATAGCATCTTTAATTGGATCCACTTTTTTTCCATTAATCTTATATTCTAAATGTACGAAAATTGCTTCGGGGGGTAAACTACTAAAAGACCAGTGGACAGCCGAAGAAGAGAAGCTGCTCAAAACTAGAAAACTCTTTCTTGGTTCTATTTTCGCCTTCTTCGCTCGAGTGGCATCATTCAAGAGGAACCACCCAAAGCATCATCATCTTTCATTTTCCCCCAAAACATTTCTCCACCTCCTCGGGAGCGGAGCTGATTCCACCCACCGCTCTCTCTCCCCGGTATCTTCATTTTCACCGTCCTTGTCGTTTGAGCAATTGTAAGTCCATTTAGGGTCATGGGAGAGTAGTGACAGAATTTTAATTTTTAGCAAGGTGATTGTAATTTAACTCAAACGTCGAGCTAAGGTGGAGATTGTTAAAATGGTTGTCTCGAATTTGAGCCCAATACCCGAAATTAATCATTGTTTGTGAAGGTTTTAATATTCCGAATTAGATACTTGACAGACTTCCGAAATCAAGCAATTTGAAATTGCCACCAAGAACAGAATTATTTCATCCGTTGGCATCGACATTGAAATATGAAAGTCAGAGTTTAGACTTTTTGAAATATTCGAAAATTGACTTCTCTATTGAAGTCGATGAATAAAAATACTCTGAATTCCACTTTCCTAATGCAAGTTAAAGTCGCCGTCAAACGTGGAAAGTCCATCATGGACTTGAACTAGAGCAATATTCGGTATATCAGTTTTGGCCGCATGTTGATGAACGCGTCTGTACGTGAGGTTTTGAAGCGCCATCTCAAAGCAAGTGCTTAGCGTGGTGGTTATTTCTATTGGTTTCGTTCACGAATTACATTCAAGAGGCAAGCATTCAAGCCCTCGACATCAAGTAAAATTGAAATGGCATTATAGTCGGGCTTTGTCCCGAATCTCCATGGGTGGTGGTGGTTGAGAATGTTGGAGCTTTTCTGGGGTTTTCCTCTGAAAGCTTCTCTTTTCCTCTCTTCCCCCACCATTGTTTGTTCGTCTCTTCACAAACCCACCTCCAAACGCCATCACATTTCTCGTCCCCTGTTTTTCGATTTTTCCCGCTTTCTTCCCTTCTTTTGAAAATCGTTTCCGGAGATAATTCTGGGGGAACAGGGGTGGAGTCTGGCCTTTGCTGAGTCACTGTTTGAGGATTCCTCCTCTTTCTGGATTCCTCAATACGAGCATTTTGCTTCTCTACGGTGTGACAAAGGCGAAAGAGAAGAAACAGAGAATTTGCAAATAGAGCCGTTAATAATAGGACAGGGGTCTTTGAGGAGTTTTTTCAAGTACTTTCCTTTTTCAGGATTTAGCAACTCCTGATATATCTACTACCCGACAGCATGAAACTACAGAAACAGTAACTAATCAACACAGAACATGTCGCAAACCCACAATTCCAAAAATGGAACTGAAGAAACAGTAAAGCAATCAACTCCTGATCGTCCCATGTTGCGCGTATTTCTCCATCGCTTCTAGCAGAATCCCATTTTGTCAACTCTCTCTTTCAACGAACGCAATCTTGTCACCACGTCACTTATCTTCATTCTCTCTCAAGGCAGCTCCGCAGAACAGGCAACTCCAATTTCAAATATCATCACCAAGCACTCTTGAACATGAGCACTTATGCTTCTTTGATTGCTCGGAGTGTCTGTAGTTGATGATTCTTCTGTCTCACAAAATAGGAGCTGCTGATCCGCTATATCTTCCACCCTTTCTGGCAAAGCCGCCGCACAGTAATCGTGAAGGTTCAAAGCATCCTTAAACATGCCACGGGTGGGTCTCTTTCCCATAAAAATCTCCAGCAGCAGGACTCCGTAGCTGTACACGTCTGCCATCTTTGGACACTTCGCCTCCCATTCCATACTCTATAGTTGGATTTTACTAGCAGAAGAACACTAGGAGTGTTATAACTTTTGTATGACGCTCATTTTGGTACCAAAACTTTTTTTTCGCTCACTTAAGTGCCACAAGTTTAAGAAAATATTCACTTGAGTACCACTTCCGATTTAGCCACCGGAAAAGTTGATGTGGCTTCTAGAAAAGCTAACGTGGCCGCCCGAAAAAGCTGACTGGCTGTCGGTAATAATATTTTAAAATATTTATTAATTTTTTAAAAAAATTTTTTTTTTTTTTTTTTTGGGCTTTTTTTGGGTTTTTTTTGTTTTTTGCACAAAGAATCCACGTTGGCCGGTGAGGGTCATCACCGGAAACCATGTTGGTGTCGAAAATTATTTAAATAAATGAAAAATCATTAAAAAAATCCACGTATGCATTTTGGCTGGAAGTGGCACTTAACTAAACGATTTCACTCCGATTTGGCACTGAAGTAAAGAAAAAAAAGTTTTGGCACCAAAGTGAGCACTGCACGAAAGTTATAGCCCTCCTAGTGTTCTTCCCCCAATTTTACTTGACACATGGATTTTACTTGGCACCGTGGTTGGCTTTTCCTTCCTGTTGCCTGTGAACTTGTTATTGCCCATGTCCAATAGTTCTAGGCTGCGCAAATTTCCTATGCTTGAAGGGATCGATTCTCCTCAATTGACAATATCTTCAACTGGGAGGATAAGTCACCTACCGATTTACACAAACTACCTCCGAAATTGTTGTTGTTGATTAATAGGAGCTCTAGGCTGGTAGAATTGATGGATTCAAGGAATTTCAAGTCACCTTGCGCTCCACTACCTAGCTAGTTGCCCGAAATACTAATCCAATGCAGCTGATTTAGCTTTTCCACAGTAGACACATTTCTAGAAAGTTTGTTTATTGGGATTGTCAGTCACATTAAGTTAGTGGCATTTGATATGGAAACAGGAATGGGCCCAGTAAAACTATTGTTCGCAAAATTTAACACAGTAAGATTAGGAAGAGTGACTCCTAAATCTGGAGGAAGGCTCCCTTCAAGTTGGTTTTGGGCAAACTAAATGATGACAAGAGGAGATATGTTGAAGATGGAGGAAGGGAGAGTGCCAGAGAGTCCATTTGCACCGAGATAAAGGTACTCCAAAATTTGCAAACAGCCCAATGGGGCTGGAACTCTTCCCACAAAGATATTCAATGCCGCCGAGATGAACACCAGAGATGTGAGGTTCCCAAAGAATTCAGGGAAGTTTCTAGAGAGATTGTTGGAGTATATAAAGACTCTTGTTAGCTTCGACATAGAAGCAACGGCTATTTGAACCTCACCAACTAGCATGTTATTGCCTAGTCCTAGAGCTTCAAGATTTTTGCAGCCTGAGATGTTGGCGGGAATTTGACCAAAGAATGAGTTGTTCTCTAGGCCTAAGAGTTCGAGTCTATACAAGTTACCTATCTTCGGGGGAACTTTGCCGACGAAACTATTGTTTTGGATGTCCAATATTCGAAGGAAGCTCAGGTTTCCAATAAAAGGAGACAGCGACCCTACAAGTTTTAAAGATGGAAGCATCAAACGAGCTAATCTCAGAAGCCGACGACCACATGTAATCCCATGCCACTAGCAGAAATGGATAGAGTTGTTCCATGTGCTGAAAACCCCGAATGGATCGCCGAATATCTTATCCTTCAACTGGAGCAATGCATCTCCGTCGGTTTTGTTGGTTCTAGGAATGGAGATTGCTCTACAAGAGGGCATTGGCACCGCTAATGTGACGAAAGAAAGTAGACAAAGAGAAGTGATTGAGAAGGACATGAAAGAACTCATGCTTGAAAGTTTTTTGGCCCCTCACACTCTGAACACTATCTATTAAGAAATGGATGAAATGGATGGAGTTTTCGGCCACAGCCCCTGCCGCTAGATATACAATAGAAACATGGTCATCCCACTAGGAATCCTTTTCTTGGCGGGATGCGGAAGACGCAAAATTATGTGAGTCCAGTCCCTCGCCAGAAAAAAAAAAAGACGAACTTCTTGCGTGGGTTTCAATTTTGGACTATTGTGTGGTTTTAAGACTCAACATGGTCATCACACGCTTTGTCAGAAGAGCAAACTTCTGCATATGAGTCTTAGGCCTTTGCTTGTTATGAGTCTTCCGCTCATCACGCCAAGAGTAGGATTGCAAGTGGGACGGTCGTGTTTCAGTCTTCTGATAAGCCTGTGATGACCACGTTGGGCGTCCTAAATGTACGCAATAGTCTAAGAACTGAAACCCGGCTGGAGTGGAGAGGTTATTCCGCAGGCTCAGTCCGATAGACTATGCCAATTCCGCATAAAAAGACAGCGGGATTCATGTAAGGTCCCACCGAGATATAGAACCTCGCATCCAATTTTTCATCTGTGATTTGCTCTGTTCACCACATCCATTCATTCAGAGAATGAGTGTATCTGTCCTTGAGTTTCCAGGTTCGTAACAAAACTTCCTGCAATCGACGTGAGAAACATTACCGCTTGGGCGTGCATTACACGTCCGCAAGACAAAACGAAAGCAAAAGTAACAAGAATGAAATGAAGTGCTGGAAAGGAACAAGAGGAGGAGAGTCGAAACGTGTCTTCTTGACTTACAAATTTAGTAGCCGCCTGCAAAGCCACCTCTGCAATGAACCGTAGGAGCGGACGGTTGAAGTGTGCCCGTGATTCTTTCAATTGTTTTGATTCACGATTCGCCCAAAGCAGTCTCGATAGCAAGTCTTGGTTCGTAATTACTAAAAAAATACCAACAGAAATCAATCAAAATAGTGACGGCTCTCCAGCTTTGTTTTATGGATAACAGTCGAACCCGTAAAAATAAAATGGTTTGACAAGTAAAAAGGGCAGAGTGGGAGCATCACGATAAAAATCCCTCGCCCGTTATAGATTGCTCAACCCAAACCACAACTGTTTCCAACGTCATGATTCGAAATCCTAAATTAGCGATTTTGCCAATGCAACTTGACCAGGATCCTAATGGTTAGAAAGCCTCTCCACACAATAATGGTGTAGTTTAAGCAATGCAGTATGGATCTTTCGAAGTTTTGTTCGTGACATAAATTGAACTTTGACCCCTTTATCACTAGGCCAATTAAAAGACATTTGCTTCTAAAGTCAAACAAGTCAAGTAAGAGTGTTTCGCTTATAAATAGAAGAGTAAAAACCATCAAAAATCTTAAATTATACCGATTGTGACGCATTTACTCTAAAAAATTTTATGTCCATTTACCCAATATTGGAAGGAATCATCTTCTGGTTCATTTGCAAAGCAACCCGATTAAACTCTGAAAATAAAAATAAATAAATAATAAATAAAAAGATCAAAATTAAGACATTTCAAAAGGAAGTTGCCAAAACATTGATTGGTGATGCCATTTTCTAGGATAATGATCTTTATTTGCCTTGTTAGGCAGTTTTTATGCTTCCGACTTACCAAAGCCCATGCGAATCTCAGACAACCAAGCCCATGAGCCTGTCTTATTATGTTCCAGACTACATTGCATCATCACAATTTTACTCATCACATCTCGATATGGAGTTTTGCCACTTCATTCCTGGAAGGGAGAAAAGAAAAAGTTAGCTCTTGTCAAAAGTTTGGGTTGCAAGCTTTCATCCATGATGCGAGAATTGAATCAACCGGACATCTAATGAAAATATCATCCATGATTATTATTACGTTAACTCTTTTTTTTCAAAAAAGATATCACCCATAATGCTATGTAGCATAAAGCCAGCATTGTGCATCTGTCAAACATGTGCTTTGCAGCACGGGCCAATGCCTCGGAAGTTTCGGGCCTACGCTGTGTAGCTCCAAGCCGAAGTTGTGCGGCGTTCGGGTTTCGCGCCAAAACATCTAGGCATCAACGAAGCAATTGCTTCCAGGGACACCTGGCCGCTTTGGAGAAGGGGAGGGAGGGTGAAAGGCAGCACGAAGATTTCAGCTCCAGGGCATTTCAAATTTCAGCTCGTCGGGTCCGATTTAGAGTCGCTTGCGTAGGCCCGTTTATTGAGAAAAACATAAAAGCTGGATCTTGCCGTCCACCACTCACCACCACCCCCGCCCACCACCGATAGGTGCTGAAATCAAACGAAGAATAGAAATTTGAAAACGTATTTTTGATTCAAAAACTCATCCGGTCGGGCCCGAATAAAGGGCTGAAATCAAAGAAGGGAAGGCTTCATTTTGGGTCACCATTTTCCTATTATGCTTTGTCACTGTGTCCCAGAACTTAAGCGTACAAATGACGAGCGAAGACATTAGGATTTTTCAGTTAACTGTCATGGAGTGTTGCAAAAAGCGTGATCAAATAATAAAATAGACAGAATAAGGAAATAAATTAGATATTAAATTTACGTGATTCGGTCATAGTGACCAACGTCAAAAAAGAAAAACAATGAATTCCACTATATATCAAGCGATACAACAAAAATATTACAACACACTCGAGTTTCAAATATTCTCAATGTTTTCTAGTCCCAATTACATCAAATAACACACGCAGTCTTTTAGCCCACAATTCATTGCTAAATAATCTCTCTCAATCTCACGAAGAAATTATACATAAATTCTTACCGCAAGAATTTAATTGGCTTCAACACTAACTTCATGAAATGTCAACACTAACACCAAGCACTTGTGTGAAAAACTGTGCTTCAAGACTCTTCACGTCAATCGCGGCGCAAAGACCATGCTGCTTTTTCATCAACTTCGGCACCAAGGGAAAAACCCCACGATCCAATATATAAATATCTGAGACCACAAAAGGAAACCCACTGACCGATTTCTCACGTAAAGGAAGCTGTGAAATTCGGTCAACCGAGTCCCGGATGGACTTTCCGGTAGTCCCAAGCTGCAATATTGAAGGATAGCTTTGTCCATATTTTTTCTCTCTTTTTTGTTTGGATGATTTGAATAACAATGAGGATAATTCCATGTGTTTCAAAATAAGACTTTATCCAATATAAAGTCCAAACTAATACCATTTTCCATTTTTGATTGCATCTTCAACGCCGAAATAATATCCGTAATATTTAAGTTGTCATTAACTTTCATACACCGAGCACATGATTTAATTTGGATAGAGTTGAGCTTAAACTCGAGATGTTTTGTAAATTAGAGAGAGGGAGAGGGAGGGAGGGAGAGAAAAGGAAGCCTAGGGCTGGTGGAAGTTAACTGGGGAGCGACGCGAAATCAATGGCTCCGAAGCACTTGTGGGTTCTCCACAGGTTGCCCCGCAACCCCAAGCCCTCAACATCAAGTAAAATCGGAAGTGCATCATAGTATGGGTTTTGTGCCGAATCTCAATGGGTGGTTGGTTGAGGATATGTTGGAGCTTTTCTGGGGTTTTTTCCTGAATGCTCCTCGTTCCTCTTCCCCCACCACCATCGTTCGTTCGTCTCTTCGCAAACCCGCCTCTAGACGCCATTACATTCCTCGTCCCCTGTTTTTCGGTTTTAGCCTTTTTCTCCTCTTCTTTCTCGAGGAAAATCGGTTCTGGAGATGGTTCTGGGCAAACAGTTGTGCAGTCTGGGCTTTGCTGAGTCACTGTTTGAGGATTCCTTCATTTTGATTCCTCAGTCTGAGCCTTTTTTTCTCCTCTTTCGTGTGACAAAGGCAAAAAAATGAACAACAAGGGAATACGCAAACAGAGTTGTTAATGATAGAACAGGGGTCTTTGAAGTGTTTTTTTTCAAGCACTCATAAAACGTGAAACTACGGAAACAGTGACTAATCAACATGGAACATGTCGCAGACCCACATTTCCAAACGAGGAACTGAGGAAACAGTAAGCAATCAAACTCCTAATCTTCTCATGTTGTGGATATATCTCCATCGCTTCTAACGGAGTCCCATTTTGTTGACTCTCTCTTTCAGCGAACGCAATCTTGTCACTGCGTCACCAATCTTCATTCTCTCTCGGGGTAGCTCTGCTGAACAGGCAACTCCAATTTCAGATATCATCACCAAGCACTCCTGAACATGAGCACTAATGCTTATTTGATCGTTCAGTGTGTCTGCAATTGATGATTCTTCTGTCTCGCAAAATAGGAGCTGCTGATCTGCTATATCCGCAACCCTTTCTGGCAAAGCCGCTGCGCAGTAATCATGAAGGTTCAAAGCATCCTTAAACATGTCGTGGGTGGGTCTCTTTCCTGTAAAAATCTCCAGCAGCAGGACTCCATAGCTGTACAAGTCGCCACCTTTGGACACTTTGCTTCCCATTGCATATTCTGCAGTTGGATTTTACTTGACACATGAGCTGATCAGCTTATCAAATTATAAGGACAATGAAGAGTAGGCATGTATAGAGGCAAGGAGAAAAAATTACTGGGGGGAAGCAATTATGAATTCTGGTCAACGTCGGCAAGTTCCATGGCATGTTAAGCATGATTTGTCAAAGTCACATTTTCTACTCTTATAAACTCGTACTTTTATAAATAGAATGTACAATTGAATCAGATGAATGACTAAGGTAACTGCACTAAACTTAACTTAACTCTATTAAGTTTCTGTGGTTCTGGTTTGTTCCGCAAGGTACGGAAAAATTATCTGATGAGTTTTCACAGAAAATGAACGAGTCTAACTTGCCTACATAATTTCAAACAACGAGTTCCCTACTTGCTTTCTCAGGGAAAGAGCTTGGAAGAGGACAATTGACATTGGATTTACTGCAAGTATACATACCTGGAGGAGCATAGCCAATGGTTCCTTTAAGTCCAATTGAGCTAGTTTGACTTGCGGGCAAATCACCGGTGCCGTTAGGGAATATCCTAGCTAAGCCAAAGTCGCTGACATGTCCATTCATTTGGGCATCCAGAAGAATATTACTTGGCATGAGGTCACAATGGATCACCGCAGTTTGGCACTGATGATGGACATAATCCACCACGCAAGCTACATCAAAAGCAATGTTCAATCTCTGAACAAAACTCAACCTACGCCTTGGCGTCCCATTTGGTGCAAGATTCGGATGCAGCCACTCTTCCAAGCTACCATTTTCCATGAACTCATAGAGTAGAGCCTTAAATTCATTGCCCTGGAAATCAACACTGGAACAAGCTGTTAGAATCTTAACAAGATTCCGATGCCTTAAGTTTTTCAAGACTTCACACTCTGCCAAGAAACTTTTGGATGCTTCTCGTTTCTTCAAGTCAAAAACCTTAACAGCCACTATTGTGTTTTCATCTGTTAGGAACCCTTTATACACGGAGCCGAAATCACCCCTTCCGATCAAATTGCTAGAGCTGAACCCGTCCGTTGCTTTGACTATGTCTGCATAAGACACTCGTGGAAATGCCCCTATTGATGGAGTCTCTAGAGAAGCCTCACTTTTCTTCCTCCTCAGCCAATAAAACATGATCAGTAGAAACAGAAGAATCAGCGCCGCTACTATCCCACATGTAATTGCAATGATAACGTAATGGGAGGGAGATGATTCTCGTTTTCCTTTGCTCATCAAACAACTTGTCAAATGTTGAATCGGCATACTGCCACAGAGCTTATCATTTCCTTCTAGCGAAGTCACACTCGTGTTTTGGAACACCCCTTCGCTTGGTACCTCACCCTCGAAGTTGTTGAAAGATAGATTCAGGTACTGCAATTGAAATTTCTCCAGGAATGTCGGAAGAGGGCCAAATAAATTATTACTCGAGAGGTCTATGTACAAAAGACCATTCAAGGAACTCAGGAATGATGAGATATTCCCTTCAAATAGATTATTTTGCATGTGAAGCTCCACCAAGCTAGTGCATTGACTAAGGCTACTAGGTATTTTTCCTAATAGTTTGTTTCCATGTACGTCTAATGTGGCTAAGTTTTTTAATGTACCGATTTCTTCTGGCAATGAACCATTCAATTGATTTCTGGATAGATCAAAATAGATAGATAAGGAAGAGATAGTGAAAACTTGTGATGGTATGATTCCACTTAGATTATTCTGCGAAAGGCCCATCCCTAGCAAGTGTTGGCATTTCCCGATACTCAAAGGAATGGTCCCTTGAAAATTGTTCCCTTTCATGATGAGTATCAATAGCTCCGTCAGGTTCCCTATCGTGGAGGGGATATTCCCAGTGAGTTTGTTCATATCAACACGAAATTTCTTTAGCTTGATGAGATTTCCGACAGTATTGGGAATGCTGCCCATGAACTGGTTATCACCCATGTGAAACAGTTCAAGGCCACGCAAGTTCCCAATGCTTGAAGGGATCTTTCCAAACAATCGATTGGCTTGAATTGATATCATGTTCAACTGGGAGGATAAGTTGCCTATGGATTCAAGCAAAGTACCTCCGAAATTATTGTAATTGATTGCCAAGACCTTTAGGATAGTAGAATTGATTGATTCAAGAAATTTCAAGTCACCTTGCCCTCCACTACCTAACTCGTTCGACGTAGCACTTATCCACTGCAGCTGATTTAGCTTTTCCATAGTAGGCACATTTCCAGAAAATTTGTTTGTCACAATTATTAGCCCCATCAATTTAGTGGCATTTGATATGGAAGTAGGAATTGGCCCAGTAAATTGATTGACCCCGACATTTAAATAAACAAGATTAGGAAGAGTGATGCCTAAATCTGGAGGAAGACTCCCTTCAAGTTGGTTTTTGTTTAACTGAAA
This sequence comes from Angophora floribunda, assembly GCA_014182895.1. Classification (NCBI taxonomy): domain Eukaryota; kingdom Viridiplantae; phylum Streptophyta; class Magnoliopsida; order Myrtales; family Myrtaceae; genus Angophora; species Angophora floribunda. Next base: position 34,336,519 of record CM024706.1, on the reverse strand, counting down.
GCCGACAAGAGAAGAAATGTTGAAGATGGAGGAAGGGAGAGTGCCAGAGAGTCCATTCATACCGAGATAAAGATGCTCCAAATTTTGCAAACGGCCCAACGAGGCCGGAACTCTTCCCACGAAATTATTATCTCCCGCTGCAATGGCCACCAGTGATGTGAGGTTCCCAAAGAATTCAGGGAAGTTTCCAGAGAGATTGTTGGAGAATATAAAAACTATTGTTAGCTTCGACATAGAAGCAATTGCTATCGGAACTTCACCAACTAGCATATTATTGCCCAATTCCAAAGCTTCAAATTTTTTGCAGCCTGAGATGTTGGCAGGAATTTGACCAGAGAATGAGTTGTTCTCCAGACCCAAGTATTTGAGTCTATACAAGTTACCTATCTCCGAGGGAATTTCGCCAACAAAATTGTTGTTTTGGAGTTCCAATTTCGGGAGGAAGCTCAAGTTTCCAATAAAAGGAGATAGTGACCCTACGAGTTTCATAGATTGAAGTATCAAAACCCTCAAATGCCGACGACCACACGTGATCCCGTGCCACTGGCAGAAATGGACAGAGTCATTCCACGTGCTGAAAATCCCGAAGGGATCATTGGATATCTTATCCTTAAACTGGAACAATGCATCTCGGTCGGTTTTGTTGGTTCTAGGAATCAAGATTGCTCTACAATATGGCATTGGCACCACCAATGTAACGAAAGAAAGTAGATAGAGAGAAGTGATTGAGAAGAACATCAATGAACTCATGCTTGAAAGTTTTTTGGCCCCTCACACTCTGAACACTGTCAATTGAGAAATGGATGGAGTTTTCGGCCACAGCCCCCAGCTGCCAGATGTTCATTAGAAACATGGTCATCCCACTCGGAATCCTAGTCTTGGCGTGATGCGGAGGACTCATAAAGCATATGAGTCTTAGTCCTTTGCTTTACGAGTCTTCCGCAGAGACTCAAAAAGCATACGAGTCTTTCGCAAAAGACTCATAAAGCATACGAGTCTCAGTCCTTAGCTTTTTTTGAGTCCTCTGCGGAAAACTCAAAAAGCATGAGTCTTAGTCCTTTGCTTTATGAGTCTTCCGCTCATCGTGCCAGGAGTAAGATTGCTAGTGGGATGACCATGTTTCAATCCTCTGATAAGCGTGTGATGACCATGTTGGGCGTCCTAATTGTACGCAATTGTCTAAAAGCTGAAACCCGCCTGGAGAGGTTATTCTGCAGGCTCAGTCCAATAGACTATGCCAATTCCGCAAAAAAGAGATAGTGAGATTCATATAAGGTACCCCAAAGAAATAGAAGCTCCCATCCAGTTTTTCATCCGTGATTTGCTCTATTCACCACATTCATTCATTCATTCATAGAACAAGTGTATCTGTCGTCAAGTTTCCTGGTTCACAATGAAGCTTCCTGCGATCGACTCGAGAAACATTACAGCTTGGGCGCGTGTTACACGTCCACAAGAAAAAACAGAAGCAAAAGTAACAAAAAATGGAATGAAATGCCGGAAAGGAACAAGAGGGGGAGAGTCGAAGCGTGTCTTCTGGACTTACAAACTTAGTAACCGCCTGCAAAAGCCAACTCTGCAATGAACCGTAGGAGCAGACGGTTGAAGTGAGCGTGGGATTCTTTCAATTGTTTTGATTCACGATTCGCCCAAAAGCAGTCTCGATAGCAAGTCCTGGTTGGTAATAATTTAAAGAAAAAACTAATAGAAAGGAAATCGATCAAAATAGTGACGGCCCACATAGATTTCCAGATTATTGTTTGTGGCTCTCTCAATGTTTTATGGATAACAGTCAAATCGGTAAAATAAGATGGTTTGACAAGTAAAAAGGGCAGAGTGGGAGCATCCGGTTAAATATCCCTCGCCCGCTATAGAATGTTCAACCCGCACTATTAACTATTTTCGCGACGTCGTGATTCGAAGTCCAAAATTAGCGATTTTGCCGAAGCAACTTGACGAGGATCCTAACAGTTAGGAAGCCTCTCCACACAATAACGGCATAGTTTAAGCAATGCAGCGTGGGTCTTTCAAAGTTTCATTAGAGACGTAAACTGAACTTTTGACCCCTTTATCACTAGACCAATTAAAAGACCATTGCTTCTAAAGTCAAACAAGTCAAGTAAGAGTGCTTTGCTCGTAAAAAGAAAGGGCAAAAGTTATCAAAAATCATAAACTATTACAACTGTGACTATTTTACCTTAAATATTTTTCGATGATACCAAAATCTTCAAATTTATATCTATGCAACATATTTATCCTCCATCATTAATGAGAATCATTAACTTAGCTATTTACAAATTTGTATTTGTGTGATACAAAAAACCTCAAATTTATATATATCTATATGGATGTCAGAAAGCAAATAACGTTGATCATGTGATTTAAATGAAATAAAAATAACATTGACTTGGCTGAAAAATCATCTAACACCGTCTATTAAGAAATGGATGGAGCTTTCGGTCACAACCCCTAGCTACTAGATTTTCATTAGAAATGTGGTCATCCTACCCAGAATCCTGTTCTTGGCATGATGCAGAAGACTCGCAATCCTTTGCTTTTCGAGTCTTCGCTGAAGTTTCATAAAGTGTACGTGTAATTCGAGATTTTAACTAGGTCAAAAGTAAGGTCTTTAAAAGATATAAGGAAAAAAAAAAAAAAGTTGACAAGTCAACAAAAGAAAGCAAAAGAGGAAGTGGACGCTCAGCTTCAGAGGGAGAGATTGAAGGCTTTCGGGAAAAGAAGGAAAAAGAAGAAAGGCAAAAAGAGAAGAGGAAAGAAGGAAAAAAAAAAGAGAGAAGAAGAAAAAGAGCTTTGCGCATCCAAGGCATGGACACCTCACCAAACCAACTCAACTACGTATCGTAATGTTTAGTAAGTGCTCGCACCTCTCATTCATCCAATCAGAATAATTATCGGATTTAATGCTTAAACAATAATCAACATTAAAATCAAGTAAAATAACTAAGTAAAATATTACGACGACTATAAATCGACTAAACATCACCTAAATGTTAATAAAACAACTCCTACACCTCAAATAGCAAGTGATTACACAAATCTAAACGCTACATAAAACTCGGCTTCGAAATCATAAAATTTCGCTTCGATTAAACTGTTGCGCCAAAACGAGTCATGTCAAAACTCATGGCTCCACAACACCGAAAGTCACCATTCCCATGAAGTCTCCAAACTCTACAACTCAAAAAACAGATTCCATGACTCAAATTTCTCAAAATTCCGAATTTAATCACTAAATCTGAAAACTATCCCGATCAGATGAACAAGGGGTGCAATCATAGACATTGCCACAGTTAATTGAATCGGCTTAGCAAGGTGTTCGTGACTTATACGCGCAAAGCCCTTTCTCTTTTCTTCTTCTTTTTTTTCTTCTTCAGTCCTCTTTCCTTCCCTTTCTCCTCTTTTTCCTTTTACCAAAGCTCTCGGTCTCTCCCTCAGTTTTCACCTTAAACTGAGCGTCCGCTCCCTCTTTTGCTTTCTTTTCTTGACTTTTCAAACTTCTTTTTTCTTTTATTTTTTTAAAGCGGGTCCCACCATCTTATTTTTTGACCTAGTCAAAATCTCAAATATTACAATACGAGTCTTAATCCCTTTGCTTTGCAAAAAGCATATGTGTCCTAGTCCTTGGCTTTACGAGTCTTCCGCTCATCATGTCAAGAGTAAGGGTGCGTTTGGTTCAATTTTTTAAGTAGTTTCAACTTTCAAGTGGCCTTTAAAATGCTGAAAGCTCAAAATTAGTAGACTAGCTTTGAGCTTCAGCATTTTGCTGAATGCTAAAACTATTTTTTTCCTTCCAAAATTACCCTCACTAATTTTTCATATTTCTGATTTTGCCCTTGATTTTTTTTTTAATTAAGAAAGGGGTAGCCCTTCGCCAACGAAGGGCTACGGCCGCCGGCGAGCCAGATCTGGCGCTGGCGGTCATCGGCTGAGGTCGCCCGACCTCGGGCGACCTCCAGCGAGGGTCGCGCGGCCCCAACCGAGGGCCGCCGGAGGTCGCCTAACCTCGGCGAGGGTCGCGCGACCTAGGCTCGCCGTGACCTAGGCAACCGCCACCTGGGTCTCGCGGCCCTCGCCTAGGTCTCGTGAGGGTCACGCGACCGCCGGCCTTCGTCGCGCGACCCTCGCGAGACCCAAGCGAGGGCCACCTGTGACCGCGAGACCTAGGCGGCGGTCGCCCGGGTCGTGGTGAGCTTGGGTCGCCCGAGGTCGGGCGACCTCCGACGGCCCTCGGCTGGGGCCGCACGACCCTCGCCGAGGGTCACCCGAGGTCGGGCGACCTCCGACGGCCCTCGGCTAGGCCGCGCGACCCTCGCCGAGGGTCACCCGAGGTCGGGCGACCTCCGGTGGCCCTTGGCTAGGGCCGCGCAACCCTCGCCGAAGTTGCCCAAGGTCGGGCGACCTCGGCCGCCGACGCCGATTTGGCTCATCGGCGACCATAGCCCTTCACCGCACCGGCGAAGGGCTAGTCTAATTTTCCAAAAATAAATAAATAAATATATATATATATATATATATATATATATATATATATATATACTTATAATACCCCTTAAAGCTTATTGCAAAAGTTTTTTTTACCAAACGCACGTATTTTACCAAACACACTTGCATTTTCCCAAGTAGCTTTGGGCTTTCAGCATTTGCATTGAACTCAAAGTCCCTTACAAATGCTGAACCAAACGTACCGTAAGATTGCGAATGGGATGACCATGTTTCAGTCCTGACATAATATTTAAATAAGCGTGTTATAATCATGCTGAGTGTTTAAAAGTCGCAATGAACTGTAGGAGCAGGCGGTTGAAGTGCGTTGATTTTTCTATTGCTCTGATTCTTGTATCTTTCAGAATCCCTCGGCCCAAAAGGAGTCCCAATAGAAGTCTTGGGCACCAAAAGCATTAGTTAGTAATAAGTGAAAAAAAAAACTAATGATTAATATCATGAAAAGTTCTGTGATAAATTTACTCCAAATTAATTTTTTTATCATCAAAAAATCAAACTTTGTATATTTATGACAAGTTTATCCTCTATTAAATTAGGTTAATATAATGAAAAATCATAAACTGATACACCTACGACAAACATATGACAAAAAATGTGTTATTCAACTCAGCAATTTAATGGTAAAATTTAACGAAATAAGTGAAGAGTAAATTTGTGGCAAGTAGACCAGTTTAGGGTTTTTTTTAAATAAATTTATCACAATATATATATATATATATATATATATATATATATTTGGGTTTTTTTCGTGGTACTTAACTCAAAAACTAATAAAAATCAATCAAAATAGCAACGGCCCACATATTGCATCAGGCCTGGCCTACTCGGCTGGGCCTGTTCTCCTCTTTAACTGGACCCAAGTTCACAATCACGGGCCGGGCGGGCTTGTACCGCTCTTCAACTATGTCCAACCCGGGTGGGGAAATCCGGCGTTTCACAAAAATGTAGCGACGACGATGAGAATCGAACTCGCATCCATCTTCTCCACTGGCCAGTGGCCAAGGTTTCATAGCTTGATCTTCGCTCGCTCCTTGAAACTTCATATTCGGCCTCCATCTTCTCTACCCTCTTTTTCTCCATTTCGCTCCCTACTTTTGGAGTACCCAAGTTCCTCTTCTCTTTACATGTTATGAAGATTTTCCAGAAGGCACACCACCTGTCTGATTAAATGCACTTGAGGAAAAAGATATTTTTAAAGTGCTAGATCATCGAAGACGATGGTTTATGAAGGGTTCGAGGACATTCTCAAGATTCAGAAGTTTAGAGGTTCGTGGGGTACTCTGTGTTCTACTGCTTCACTGCCGTCTTGAGCTATGCTTACACCAACAACACGTGAGTCTTTGCTGTCTTTTTGCCAACTCGATTGAATAATTTTCTCCCCTGCTGTTCAGATTCCGGAGTTAATTCTTATACTTTCACCGTCGTCGTTGCAGTACTAGAGCTGGATATTCTAGAGGAGACCAGTATTATGTGGCTTACCCGGCCAGAACCGAGTTACTGGGTGATTCTGATAAGGTCTGTCGGTGCTGTGATCATGTGGCATTTTCTACCTTGTGCTGCATTTTCCTTAATCGTTTATGATTTACGACTTATGTCTGATTAATGAATTTGGTCATAGCTGTACAAAGCTGCTCTTGGCAATTGCTTCGAAGCGGAAGAGTGGGACCCCTTAGAGTTCTGCGTCATGTCCAATCACTTTGAGCAACAAGGAAAAGCACCGTACGCATATCATGCAGTAAGTGACTGGCTTCCCAAGTGTCTATATACTCGTTTGGTTTTTCATTTCTCTTGTTTAAGGTCACTCCTGTCATGATGAATGTTCTGTTATCGATGGAGAGGATAATTCAAGAGTGCTTTGTTCTTTTATGGACCACGGTGAAACCACAATGGTTGATCATTACAATTGAAAGTCGGAATTTTTTTTATCTTTTCCCTTTTGTATTATTGTGTGTGTATGGATCGGAAAAAACCAAGCTTTTAGACATGGAGGAAACAATAATTCCCTTTCTTTGCTAATTTAAAACAAATGGTTTTCATTTCTCATCTTAATCGTCCTAATCATGCGGGCCTTTGTTTTGTGGCCTGATAGCTTGACTGATGTTATAGGAAAAAAACAGTTGCCCTCAGGCAAATGCTTTGACATTACTGTGATTACTGAACTGAGCCTTATTAAAAGTCAAAAACTATGAGGAACAGAATAATTGCTCATTCATAGATTAGGTGCTCTGTGTCATTCTCTCTTATCCTAATTTGCCGTGTAACTGCCTACCTTCATGAAAGACTCGAAACTGAAACATGACATTACACAATTAAGCTGCTGGTGCATGGCAGGGTCGTGCAGATCAGGATCCTTAGTTGCTTCTGATTCTTTCATCTTCAAAGATAGGATTCTAGTACAAATCAAGGATCTAAGATCCTGGAAATTTGTCTAACTGAAGCTTGTGATGCCAATAAACTTTGTTATACATATATACCTACACATAAACCTATTTAGAAGGAATGGAAGATCAAAGAGGGAGTTCTCATTTGAAAGGTCAAGATTTTAATTGTTGTATTGCAGATTCCAACTTAAGCACGCTCTTGCATTTGTAGTGTCAACTTCACACTGCAAAGTTTGTTGCTCCTCATATTTGGTCTCTGTTTTTCTTTGCTGCAGCAGTATGTGGCACACCTTCTCCCCCTTGGACAACTAGATGGATCTGGATAGAGGGAAAATGCTGATAATGCGAGACTTTTTTGTTGGACTGTGTAAAGATGGAAATTGCAGGATAGAGGGAACATCTTTCCTGTTGGATTTGTTAAAGATTTTAAAACCAAGGGCCCGTGGCTTATTTTTATAATTAATATGCTGTATGGTATTAGTTTTATCATATACTAGTTCCGAAAATTAAGTTTTAAATAAAAAGAGTGTGATTTGATCGTGCTGTTCAGGGATTTTATCATTGCTTCTTATCAATTTATGTTGCCCTGTTTTGGATTGGTATTCATTCCGCATCCTTTTCTCTTATTTACTTTCATTGTGCATCCAAAGGTAGAGGATAAATTTCAGTGGTGGTCGTTATTCATTTTTTGAGTAGGCTACTGAACTTTGATTTAATCACCAAATGTACCAAACTCTCGGTTTCTTGCAGTTGTTGCATTGCATTTTGTCCAGAATCCAACTTACTTCCAACAAAATGCTGACATGTGGCGCTCATGTGACTTGGCATCCTAAAATTTGGCCACATATGAGCCACGTCAGTAGTTCATTCAGGAAATTGGCCGGATTTCATTTAACGTGCTTCAATTGAAAAAAAGAAAAAGAAAAAGAAAAATTTTAAAGATCAGTGTATTGAGTGATTGAAATCAAAATTGAATGATCATCCAAACTTCAATGACCACAAATGGAGTAGAGGTCAGTGAGAAAGAGGTATGGATATTGTTCCATTTTTCCGGCGAAAGCTTGTTACCATCGGGAGCTGCAAGATCGTCTGGAGCTGTGCTTTGTGTTCCCCAACTTGACAGGAATGGGAATATAAACGCTGCAAGGGTAACAAATGATGAGACATAGGAGTTCCATTGATTGAAAGAGTTCCAGCACGTTTCTGTTATTAACTTTGGGTTTCTGGTTTTTTTTTGTTAAGGATATGTCCATCATTAGTCAATATGTCATGACTCAAAATAAAGCAGGAAAAGGCTTCAAGTACTGATTAATTTGTCCATTGCATTAGTACATCGGGACCTATCTTTAACTAATAATCACGACATATTAAATAGAAAAGAATAAAATGGAAGATGAGAGTCTTGATGAGTATACATCAGTCACCTTCACCAACACAATCATATGTAATCGTATCAAAAAACAGCTCGTAGTTATTGAGATACATTGCATAAAATATACCTCAGAAAGTTCACTTCCTTTTGCCTTCTAGATACGGCGGTCTTCGAGGGATCGGCTACTCTGAGTCTTATCTACCTGCTGTCGTTGTATGTAAACAGTAGACTTAAATAAGATGTGGTCAAATTAATAAATATATTAAGAGAACCCGAAATGTCATTGGTGTCAATTTATCTTTTCTTTATTATCTGTTAAGGAGCAAAGACATAATCCTAGATATGAACCCAAGTTCAAAAACATTATATTAAACAATGAGAACCTTTTAAAATGATGGAGTTGTAGCGAGACAAAGTTTTTAGATTAGAGAGCATGATGCTTGATGATCAATTCAAAGGCAAAAAGATAAAGGAATTCTACATTAAATCTCCCTTGTGAGTATTCTATTTAGCAAATAATTTATACGAAGATCCTATCGATATCCTATTTTTTGCTCCATGGGTTTGTTGTATGTATAGGACTCTCTTTTTTAAGCAATCAGTTGATGTCCAAATCAACCTTCGCACAACTCGATATGGCCATCTCTCTGGTATTTTTAAGAGCGCCCTCCTCCTCATTGGCCTAATTCAATAGGATTTTACTCATAAAGAGCTCCTAACAAGTCTTGACTTTTGTTTCGAGTAAACTGTGATATCAATTTAACAACTAGTGCATCATAAATCCAACTTAGGAGTGGAAATACCAAGTTACTAACCATTCTTAAATGACAGTTGCTAGGAAATAAATCTAGGGATTTGGTACCCAGCGTTGGAATTTATCTTCCGGTTCATTCACCATGCGACCAGACTAAACCCTAAATAAAACAGATCAATTTTAAGACATTTCAAAGGGAAGTTCCCAAAAGACTGATTGGCAATGTCATTTTCAAGAATGATGTTCTTTGTTTGAATTGTTACCCAATTATTTAATGCTTCGGACTTACCAAAGCCCATGCGAATCTCCGACAATCAGGCCCATGACCTTTCTTACTATGTTCTAAACTACATTGCATCATCCCATCTCGATCTGAGTTTTGCCACTTCATTTCGTTAACTTATCTTTTCAAAAAAGAAAAAGTTTCTGCCTCACTAATGCTGTGTAGCACAAAGCCAGCATTGTGCATCTGCTGAGCTTGTGCTACGACACACGGGCCAATGCCTTAAATTTCAGGCCTACGCTGTGTAGCTCGAGCCTGAAGTTGTGCGACGTTCTGCTTATGCAGCAAAGTGCCGCAACTCTACCAGGCATCAACGAAGCATTTGCTTCCAGGGCCACTACGGCGCTTCGGAGCGCCAGGAAGGATATTGCCCTATTTCCCAAAAGGATAGAGGGGGAAAGGCGGCACGAAGACGAAGTTCCAAAGCATTCAAATTTTAGATTTTCGGGTCAGATTTAAAGTCATTTGCCTAGGCCCGTTCATTATGAAGATATAAGCTGGGAGGGCCGTAGCTGGATCCAAGTATGGGCTGAAATCTAAGAAGGGAAGACTTCCGGGCAGGCTCCATGCCATTTTCCTAATGTGCTTTCTCGCTCTCTCCGTCCCAGAACTTTCACGTGCAAAACGGCAAGCGAAGACATTAGTGTTCTCTCAGTCGACCGTGGCAGAGAGAGCGAGCAAACGAGAGCGAGAAAGAGCGAGAGGAATGGAAGCCGAGGGCTGGTGGAAGTTAACTGGGGCATAGCGACGCGAAATCAATGGCTCTGAAGCACCTGTGGGTTCTCCACAGGTTGCCCCGCAACCCCAAGCCCTGAACATCAAGCTAAATCGAAATGGCATCATAGTACGGGTTTCGTGCCGAATCAATGGGTGGTTGGCTGAAGATATGTTGGAGCTTTTCAAGGGTTTCCACTGAAAGCTTCTCTTTCCTCTCCCTCCCCACCATTGTTTGTTCGTCTCTTCACAAACCCGCCTCCAAACTCCATTACATTCCTCGTCCCCTGTTCTTTGATTTTAGCACTTTTTCTTCTCTTCTTTCTCGATGAAACTCGGTTCCGGAGACGGTTCCGGGCAAACAGTGGTGCAGTCTGGGCTTTGCTGAGTCACTGTTTGAGGATTCCTTGATTTTGATTTCTCACTCTGATCATTTCTTGAACTTCTTTCGTGTGACAAAGGCGTAAATGAATAATAGGAGAATACGCAAATAGAGCTGTTAATGATAGAACAGGGGTCTTTGAAGTGTTTTTCTCAAGTACTCCTTTATCAGGATTTAGCAAGTCGGGACATATCTACTGCCCCTAGAACGTGAAACTACGGAGACAGTAACTAATCAACTTGGAACATGACCAGACCCACATTTCCAAACTAGGAACTGAGGAAACAGTAAGCAATCAAACTCCTAATCTTCCCATGTTGTGGATATTTCTCCATCGCTTCTAGCAGAGTCCCATCTTGTTGACCCTCTCTTTCAGCAAACACAATCTTGCCACTGCGTCGCTTATCTTCATTCTCTCTTGGGGCAGCTCTGCTGAACAGGCAACTCCAATTTTAAATATCGTCACCAAGCACTCTTGACCATGAGCACTAATGCTTCTTTGATTGCTCAGTGTGTTTGCAATGGATGATTCTTCTATCTCACAAAATAGGAGCTGCTGATCCGCTAAATCTGCCACCCTTTCTGGCAAAGCCATTGCGCAGTAATCACGAAGGTTCAAACCATCCTTAAACATTTCATGGGTGGGTCCCTTCCCTGTAAAAATCTCCAGCAGCAGGATTCCATAGCTGTACGTATCGCCTTCTTTTGACACTTCGCTTCCCATTCCATATTCTGCAGTTGGATTTTATTTGACCCATAAGCTGATCAGCTTATCAAATCATAAGGACAATGAAGAGGAGGCACGTATACACATATGGGGAAAAAATTACTGGGGGATGCAATTATGAATTCTGGTCAATATCAGTAAGTTACTTAGCATGTGGAGCATGATTTGTCAAAGTCAGATTTTTTACTCTTATAACCTCGTACTTAATGAATAGAATGTACAACAATCAAAGGAATGACAAAATAACTGCACTAAACTGAACTTAACTCTATGGTTATGGTTAGTCCAACAATGCACAGGAAAATTAGCTAAGACAAGTTTTTATAGAGAACGAACGAGTCTGATTAGCCTACATAATTTTAGGCAACAAGTTCCCTACATGCACCATCAGGGAAAGAGCTTATATGAGGACGATTGACATTGGATTTACTGCAAGTGTACATACCCGGAGGAGCATAGCCAATGGTTCCTCTAAGTGCAATTGAGCTTGTTTGACATGCAGGCAAATCATCAATGGCATTTGGGAATATCCTGGCCAAGCCAAAGTCGCCGACATGTCCATTCATTTGGGCATCCAGAAGAATGTTGCTTGGCTTGAGGTCACAATGGATCACCACCATTTGGCATTCATGATGGAGATAATCCACCGCACAAGCTACATCAAAAGCAATGTTCAACCTCTGAACAAAACTTAACCTATGCCTTGGCGTCCCATTTGGTGCAAGATTTGGATATAACCACTCCTCCAAGCTACCATTTTCCATGAACTCATAGACCAGAGCCTTAAACTCATTGCCTTGGAAATCAATACTGGAGCAACCTGTTAGAATTTTAACAAGATTCCGATGCCTAATATTTTTCAGGACTTCGCACTCTGCCATGAAACTTTTGGATGCTCCTCGTTGCTTCAGGTCAAAAACCTTGATAGCCACTATTTTGTTTTCATCTGCTAGGGTCCCTTTATACACAGAGCCGAAACCACCCATTCCGATCAAATTGCTACAGCTGAACCCATCTGTTGCTTTGACCATGTCTTCATAAGACACTTGCCGAAATCCCCCTATTGATGGAGTCTCTAGAGAAGCCTCGCTTTTCTTTCTCCTCAGCCAATAAAATGTCATCAGTAGCAACAGAAGAATCAGCGCCGCTACCATCCCACATGCAACCACAATGATAATGTGACGGAAGGTAAATGATCCATGATTTCCTTCGCTCGTCGAACAACTTGGCAAATCTAGGATCGGCATACTACCACAAAGCTTATGGTTTCCTTCGAGCGAAGTGGCACTCGAGTTCAAGAACACCCCTTCGCTCGGTACCTCACCCTCGAAGTTGTTGAAAGATAGATTCAATACGCAATTGAAATTTCTCCAAGAATATTGGAATAGGGCCGATAAATTATTACTCGAGAGGTCTATGTATTGAAGACCATTCAAGGAACTCAAGAATGAAGAGATATTCCCTTCAAATAGATTATTTTGCATGTGAAGCTCCACCAAGCTATTGCATTTACCAAGGCTACTAGGGATTTTTCCCGATAGTTTGTTGCCATGTATGTCTAATTTGGCTAAGTTTTTCAATGTACCAATTTCTTCTGGTAAGGAACCACTCAATTGGTTTTTGGATAGATCAAAATAGATAGATAGGGAAGAGATATTGAAAGCTTGAGATGGTATAATTCCACTCAAATGATTCTGCGAAATGTCCATCCCTATCAAGTTTTCACATTTCCCAATACTTGGAGGAATGCTCCCTTCAAAATAGTTCCCTTTCAAGATGAGTTCCAATAGCTCTGTCAGGTTCCCTATTGTGGAGGGGATATTCCCGGTGAGTTTGTCCATATGAGCACGAAACACCTTTAGCTTGATGAGATTTCCAATGGTATCAGGAATGCTGCCCCCGAACATGTTATTGCCCATGCACAACACTTCTAGGCCACGCAAGTTGCCAATGCTTGAAGGGATATTTCCAGACAATCGATTGCTCTCGATCACCATCATATTCAACTGGGAGGATAAGTTGCCTATAGATTCAGGCAAAGTGCCTCCGAAATTGTTGCTATGGATTGCCAAGACCTTCAGGCAGGTAGAATTGATTGATTCAAGGAATTTCAGGTCACCTTGCGCTCCACTACCTAGCTGGTTGTGCGAAATACTGATCCAATGCAGCTGATTTAGCTTTTCCACGGTAGGCACGTTTCCAGAAAATTTGTTTATCGGGATTATTAGCCACATTAATTTAGTGGCATTTGATATGGAAGCAGGAATGGGCCCAGTAAATTGATTGGCCCCGACATTTAACTCAACAAGATTAGGAAGAGTGATGCCTAAATCTAGAGGAAGACTCCCTTCAAGTTGGTTTGCGTCAAACTGAAAGGCGACAAGGGAAGATATGTTGAAGATGGAGGAAGGGAGAGTGCCAGAGAGTCCATTTGCATTGACATGAAGATACTCCAAATTTTGCAAACGGCCCAACGAGGCCGGAACTCTTCCTACAAAGTTATTAAATGACGCTGAGATGTACACCAAAGATGTGAGGTTCCCAAAGAATTGAGGGAAGTTTCCAAAGAAATTGTTGTGGTGTATATAAACTAATATTAGCTTCGACATAGAAGCAATTGCTATCGGAACTTCACCAACTAGCATATTATTGCCCAGTGTCAAATCTTCAAGATTTTTGCAACCTGAGATGTTGGTAGGAATTTGACCGGATAATAAGTTGTTCCCTAGGCCTAGGTATCTAAGTCTATACAAGTTACCTATCTCCGAGGGGATTTCGCCAACGAAACTGTTGTTTTGGATGTCCAATTTATAGAGGAAGCTCAGGTTTCCAATAAAAGGAGACAACGACCCTACGAGTTTTAGAGACGGAAGTATCAAATGGGTTATCCTCGAATGTTGACGATCACACGTGATTCCATACCACTGGCAAAAATGGACAGAGTCATTCCACATGCTAAAAAACCCAATCGGATCGTCGGATATCTTATCCTTGAACCGAAGCAATGCATCTCGATCAGTATTGTTGGTTCTAGGAAATGAGATTGCTCCACAAGAAGAGATTGACATCATCAACGGAACAAAAAGAAGTAGACCAAGAGCAGTAATTGAGGAGGACACGAAAGAACTCATGCTTACAAGTTTTATGACCCCTCACGGTGTAAACGCTCTATCTATCAAGAAACTGGGATGGAGTTTCTGGTTAGACATGCATTGTTGCGATGAGCTTTCGAATCTTGGCTTCTCTCATCTCCTCCCACCTGTGGTATGTTGGAACCAAAAGGATGAAAGAAGCTTTGAAGGCTTTGGTGAGAAAAGAACGCAAGATTGTTGGTTTTGTAACAAAAGAAAATAGACAGAGAGAAGTGGTTGAGAAGGACATGAAAGAACTCGTGCTTAGTTTTTCGGCCCCTCACACTCTGAAAAGTCTATTAAGAAGTGGATGGAGTTTTCCACCACAGCCCCTAGCTATTAGATGTTCATTAGAAACGTGTTCATCCCACTCGGAATCCTATTCTTGGCATGATGCGGATGACTAATAAAGCATATTCCGCATAAGACTAATAAAGCATGTGTAATATTCGAAATTTTGACTAGGTCAAAAATAAGGTGGTGGGACCCACTTTAAAAAATAAAATAAAAAAAAGAAGTTTGAAAAGTTAACAAAAGAATGCGAAAAGAGGAAGTGGACGCTCGGCTTAAGAGGGAGAGACCGAGGGCTTTCGGGAAAAGAAGGAAAAAGAAGAAGAAGAAAAAGGGAAAAGAGAAAGAGCTTTGCTAGTACAAGCCCAGACACTTTGCCGAGCTGTATCGTAAAATCTAGTAAGTGTTTGTACCCCTCGCTCGTTCAATTGAAATAGTTTTGGATTTAGTGCTTAAACAATAATAGATATTAAGATTGCGTAAAATAATCAAGTGAAATACTACAATAACTATGAATCGGCTAAACGTTACCTAAATGCTAACAAAGCAACTCTTACATACCCGAAGCAATTACACAAACCTATATGCTACACAAAATTCGATCTCAAAATCATAAAATTCCACCCCGACTAAACCGTTACGCCAAAACAACTTGCATCAAAAAACTCACCACTTCATAACACCAAAAACCGCCATTCCCCTAAAGTCTCAAAACTCCACCGCTCAAAAAACGAATTCCATGGTTCAAATTACTCAAAATTCCAAATTTAAGTACTAAATCCAAAAATTACCCCAATCAGACAAACAAGGGGCACGATCATGGATGTTGTGATACGTAATTGAATCGGCTTGGCGAGATGTCCGTGACTTATAAACACAAAGCCTTTTCTCTCTTTTTTTTTTTTTTTTTTTAATTCTTCTGTCCTTTTCTTTCTTTTCCCAAAAGCCCACTTCCTCTAAGCTGAGCGTGCACTTCCTCCTTTTGCTTTCATTTGTTGACTTTTCAAACTTCTTTGTTTCTTTTATTTTTTAAAGTGGTCCCATCACCTTATTTTTTATCTAGTCAAAATATCAAATATTACAACATGACTCTTAATACTTTACAAGTCTTCCGTTCATCATGTCAAGAGGAAGACTGCGAATGGGATGAGCAGGTTCCAGTGCTTTGGTAAGCGTGTGATGACGATGTTGAGTGTCTCAAAAGTCGCAATGAACAGTAGGAGCAGGTGGTTGAAGCGCATGTGATTTTCTATTGCTCTAATTCACAAATATTTGAGAATCCCTTCGCCCAAAAGCAGTCCCAATAGAAAGTCTTGCACAACCAAAGCATTGATTAGTAATAAGTTAAAAAAAAATAAGGATTAATATAATGAAAAGCCCCAAATTAATATATATGTGATAAATTTATTTAAAAATAATTTTTTAATAATGAAAAACCTCAAATCGATATATTTATGATGAATTTCTTTACTGCTAAATTAAATAATATCACGAAAAATCATAAACTAGTGCACTTTGTAACAAACGAAGGGTAAAATTCAATGCTCCCGTAATTGCCACGTACGATCCAACTCAACAGTTTGAAGTGGAGAATAAATTTGTCGCGGATATACTAATTTAAGATTTTTCATATTTAAAAATTAATTTAAAATAAATTTATCATAAATATATCAATTTGAAATTTTTCGTAACATTTAATCCAAAAACAATAAAATCGATCAAATTGGCGACAGCCCATATAATGCATCAGGCCTAGCCTGCTCGGCTGGGCCTATTCTACTCTTTAACCAGACCCGAGTTCCCTATTACGGGGAAGGCGGGCGGGCTTGTACCGCTCTGCAACTTTGTCCGATCGGGAAATCTGGCATTTCGCAAAATGTACCGACAATGGTGAGCACTTCCTCGAACTCGCATCCATCTTCTCCACTGGTCCGGTTGATCTTCGCTCGCTCCTTGAAACTTCGTGCTCGGCCTCCATCTTCTCTACCCTCTTTCTCCATTGCGCTCCCTACTTTTGGAGGGCCCAATTTCCTCCTCTTTACATGTCATGAAGCTTTTTCACAAGGCACACCACCCGTTTGATTAAATGCACTTCAGGAAAAAGACTTTTTAGAGTGTTAGATCATAGAAGATGATGGTTTATGAAGGGTTCAAGGACATTCTTAAGATCCAGAAGTTGAGAAGGTTCGTGGGGTACTCTGTGTTCTACTGCTTCACTGCCGTCTTGAGCTATGCTTACGCCAACAACACGTGAGTCTTTGCTGTCTTTTTTCCAACTCAATTGAATTATTTTCTCCACTGCTGTTCAGATTCCCAAGTTGATTCTTATAATTTTCGTGGTCGTTGTTGCAGTACTTGAGCTGGATATTCTAGAGGAGATCAATATTATGCGGCTTACCCAGCTGGAACCGAGCTGTTGGGTGATTCTGATAAGGTCTGTCGGTTCTGTGTTCATGTGGAACTTTCTACCTTGTGCTGCATTTTGCTTGGTCGTTTATGATTTACGACTTATGTCTGATTAATGAATCTGGTCATAGTTGTACAAAGCTGCTCTAGGCAATTGCTTCGAAGCAGAAGGGTGGGGTCCCATCAAGTTCTGCATCATGTCCATGCACTTCGAGCGGCAAGGAAAAGCGCCATATGCATATCATGCCATAAGTGACTGGCTTCCCACATGTCGATATACTCGTTTGGTTTTGCATTCCTCTTGTTTAAGGTTACTCCTGCCATGATGAATGTGCTATTATCAACGGAGAGGACAATTCAAGAGTGCCTTGTTCTATTATGGACCACGTGGAAACCGATGGTTGACTGTTACAATTGAAAGTCGGAATTTTTTTTTCTTTCCCCTTTTGTATTGTTGTTTATGTATGGATCAGAAAAAGCCAAATATTTGGAGATGGGGAAAACATTAATTTTCCCTTTCTTTACTAATTTAAAACAAATGGTTTTCGTTTCTCATCTTAGTCCTCACCACGTGGGCCTTTGTTTTGTGGCCTGATGGCTTGACTGATGTTCAAGGAAAAAACAGTTGCCCTCAGGGGCTTTGACATCTCTCTGATTGCCGAACTGAGTCATATTAAAGTCAAGAACTAAGACGAAAAGAATAATTGCCCATTCATAGATTATGTGTTCTGTGCCATCTTCTCTTATCCTAATGGTGCAGTGAAACTCTTTGCAACCTTCATGAAAGACTTGAAATTGACACTGCATCTTGACATTACACATTTAAGCTGCTGATGCATGACAGGGTTGTGCAGATCAGGATCCTTAGTTGGTTCTGATTCTTTCATCTGCAAATTTAGTACGAATCAAGGATCTAAGATCCTGAAAATTTGTCTTTCTAATGCTTGTGATGCCAATAAACATTGTTATACATATTTACCTACATATAAACCTTTAAAAGAAGGAATGAAGATCAAAGAGTTTGTTCTCACTTGAGAGGTGAAGGTTTTAATCCCTGTATTCGCAAATGTCAACTTAAGCACACTCTTGCATTTGTAATGTCAACTTTGCACTGCAAATTTTGTTGCTTCTCACATGTGGTCTCTGTTTTTCTTTGCTGCAGCAATACGTGGCACGCCTTCTCTCCCTTAGACAACTAGATGGATCTGGACAGAGGGAAAATGCTGATACTGCGAGATTTATTTGTTGGACTGTGTAAAGATGGAAATTGCAGGATGATGGAACATCCTCCTGTTTGGATTTGTTAAAAACTGTGAAACCAAGAGCCGGTGGCTAATTTTTATAATTAATATGCTGTATGGTATTAGTTTTATCATATACTAGTTCCGAAAATTAAGTTCTAAATAAAAAGAGTGTGATTTGATCGTGCTGTTCAGGGATTTTATCATTGCTTCTTATCAATTTATGTTGCCCTGTTTTGGATTGGTATTCATTCCGCATCCTTTTCTCTTATTTACTTTCATTGTGCATCCAAAGGTACAGGATAAATTTCAGTGGTGGTCGTCAGTCATTTTTTGAGTAGGCTACTGAACTTTGATTTAATCACCAAATGTACCAAACTCTCGGTTTCTTGCAGTTGTTGCATTGCATTTTGTCCAGAATCCAACTTACTTCCGACAAAATGCTGACATGTGGCGCTCATGTGACTTGACATCCTAAAATTTGGCCACATATCAGCCGCGTCAGTAGTTCATCGAGGAAATTGGCCGGATTTCATTTAACATGCTTCAATTGAAAAAAAGAAAAAGAAAAAGAAAATTTTTAAAGATCAGTGTATTGAGTGATTGAAATCAAAGTTGAATGATCATCCAAACTTCAATGACCACAAATGGAGAAGAGGTCGGTGAGAAAGAGGTATGGATATTGTTCCATTTTTCTGGTGAAAGCTTGTTACCATCGGGAGCTGGAAGATCGTCTGGAGCTGTGCTTTGTGTTCCCCAACTTGACAGGAATGGGAATATAAACGCTGCAAGGGTAACAAATGATGAGACATAGGAGTTCCATCGATTGAAAGAGTTCCAGCACGCTTTCTGTTATTAACTTTGGGTTTCTGGTTTTCTTTTTTTTGTTAAGGATATGTCCATCATTAGTCAATATGTCATGACTCAAAATAAAGCAGGAAAAGGCTTCAAGTACTGATTAATGTCTATTGCATTAGTACATTGAGACCTATCTTTAACTAATAATCACAACATATTAAATAGAAAAGAATAAAATGGAAGATGAGAGTCTTGATGAGTATACATCAGTCACCTTCACCAACAGTCATATGTAATCGTATTAAAAAACAGCTCGTAGATATTGACATACGTTGCATAAAATGTACCTCAGAAAGTTCACTTCCTTTTGCCTTCTAGATACGGCGGTCTTCGAGAGATAGGCTACTCTGAGTCTTATCTACCTGCTGTCGTTGTATGTAAACAGCAGACTTAAACAAGATGTGGTCAAATTAACATATATTAAGAGAACCCTAAATGGCATCGGTGTCAATTTATCTTTTCTTTATAATCTATTAAGGAGCAAAGACATAATCCTAGATATGAACCCAAGTTCAAAAACATTATATTAAACAATGAGAACCTTTTAAAATGATGGAGTTCTAGCGGGACAAAGTTTTTAGATTAGAGAGCATGATGCTTGATGATCAATTCAAAGGCAAAAGATAGAGGAATTCTACATTAAATCTCCCTTGTGAGTATTCTATTTAGCAAATAATTTATACGAAGATCCTATCAATATCCTATTTTTCACTCCATGGGTTTGTTGTATGTATAGGACTCTTTTTTTTAACAATAAGGTGATGGCCAAGTCAACCTTCGCACAACTCGATATGGCCATCTCTTTGATATTTTCAGGGAATATCCTAGCTAAGCCAAAGTCACCGACATATCCATTCATTTGGGCATCCATAAAAATATTACTTGGCTTGAGGTCACAATGAACCACCGTTACTTGGCACTGATGATAGAGATAATCCACCACGCAAGCTACATTGAAAGCAATGTTCAACCTCTGAACAAAACATGAGGCATTTCGATGACGTGTGCTCCCCCTTTTCCCCTCTCTCTCTCTCAGAATTTTCATTTGTTCCGAGTTGGCACATTCATTTTGCAAATTCACCATTGCAGGAGACAATTTTTTCTTTTCTTTTTTTTCCAGAT
Source organism: Angophora floribunda (assembly GCA_014182895.1). Taxonomy (NCBI): domain Eukaryota; kingdom Viridiplantae; phylum Streptophyta; class Magnoliopsida; order Myrtales; family Myrtaceae; genus Angophora; species Angophora floribunda. The sequence continues at coordinate 34,316,336 of CM024706.1, read as the reverse complement.
TGCTTTGCTTGGAGTAGCTCTGCTTGACCTGCTCGAGCTCCCTCTTTTGGCCCGTTTGGTCCGGGCAGGAACCGCGCCAGCACTGGATCGAATTCCATCGCAACCATCAATTTTAATAAAAGAGCATTAAAACCTCCATATCAATTAATATTGACAGTTGTATTGCTCATTATATATTAATAAAACCCTATAGAGTATCCAATATTTGCTCGAGTATGTTTCGTCGTAGCCTTGACCGAAACATTTCTATCAATGCGTTTTAACAAAATTCAATTAACACAGTGTCTTATTTTAAAAGCTAAATCGTCCTTTGCAAATTAATGGCCTTATTCGTCCTAACTAAGACTTTGTTCACTCTCCTTGGACTCTCTTGCAGAGATCTCTCTTGCTGGCGTTTTCCATGGTAGTAACAAAACAAAACCACACAGTATAAAAGAGGAGTCATTATATCATATACCTCGTGCGAAGAAGGTTTTGTATAAGTAGCTTTTTACATCATTATGCTGAGAAATTTGATACTTAAAATTCTTAAATCAATGGTAGAAAGACCACTCATGCAAAATTTCCTTTACTCCGACAATGTATGCTCTAATTTTCTATAACTACAATGTTCAAAATGTAGACATTTTGAAGTATTTCAGTAGTTACCTAACGTGTAAATTGGAAAGGAAAAGAAATTGGTGCAAATATCAGCTCCTCCAAGGTCTAAAAGCCCCCCAAACTCTCAATCATTAAACAATTACTTGGTGACGAATCAATTGCTGCAGCATTACGAACTGATTGGCAGGTCCTCCAGAACTTATAAATTGACAAAAGGATTCATTTTTCAAGTCAAAAAAGCTTAATCAAACTGGGGGCGACTTAACTAATCCCTTTCTTTAATGGCAGGGTCCCCCTACTCCCTTGGTGCTTTTCTAAACATGCATTGCTCTCTCTCTCTCTGCTTAATCCGCCACCCGAAAAGCTGCTCCGTTCTGCGTTTCTCCTCTTTTCTTCCTTATTTTATCTCCTTCTCTCTTTCTTGCTTCGTTTTCTCCATTAAGAGAGCATCACCTTCGAGCATTGCTTTAGAAAAAGCGAAGCATGGGAGGCTGGTGATATGCTCATTACCAGATCATGTGCATCGTGAGATGTCTGTGATGGCGATTCTAACCATGACCAATTTGTCGATTTAGTTGCATCTTGCTTTTGAAAAAGTTGCTCTTACCAAGGATGCATCCTCTAATCATTCAACATGACATATATTTAAGGAAAGCAGCAATTATCATTCCCTTTCGCTTTTTTTTTTCATTGAGATCACTTCACATCCTCAATTTTCATGTTAGATACTTTATTGCATCTCGCATTAGGTGACATGTCATGGTTATTCACCAAAAAAAATGTCATTTGGCTTCCCAAATTGTCCCTGTCCCTGTTTCCAATTCCTCAACCCTTTAAAATAAAACCCCAACTAGAAAAATGCAAACCCTAGCCACCCTAACCTCACTTCCGCCACCCTATACTGCTGTCAACCGCCTCCATCCGATGCCACTGCTGCCCTACGCCATGCTCTGCGTCGCCCCTCTCTCTTCCCCTTTGCTTCGCTCTCTCTTTTTTCTTTCGTCTTCCTATGTTGGTGTAAGGGCTTTTGAAATTTTGCATTACGGGAAGGTTTGTTGCAATCTCAAAGTTGGGGTTTGCCTGGTGTTGTCCAGCGTAATTTGATATTTTTCCTCATGAATCTTGTTTTAAGACGGAGAATGGCACTTTAAGAAATGGAGAATTCTTATTGAAAATGCAGCGAAAAGTGAAAATGTTAAAGAGATATTTTCCCATACTTATTGTCTAGAACACTTAAAAAGGAGATGGCTGGCTATACCACATGTCAGTCTTGACTCCCCATCGACCCCCGCATCATCTTTGTCGTTATGATCTTAAAATTAGAGGGGTGATCAACTGGGGATTTTTCATTTTCCTTAACTTTTTTTATAAGGATATGTCCATCATCAGTCAATATGCAACGACTCAAAATAAAGTAGGAAAAGGCTTCAAGTACTGATTAATTTGTCCATTGCATTAGTACAATGGGACCTACCTTCAACTAATGATCACGACATATCAGAAAAAAGAGAATATAATGGAAGATGAGAGTCTCGTTGAGTAAACATCAGTCACCTTCGCTTGACAGAGTCATACGTAATTGTATTAAGAAACAGCTTGTAGATATTGACATACGTTGCACATAAAATATACTTCAGAAAGTTCACTTCCTTTTGCCTTCTAGATAGGTTGGTCTTCGAGATATAGGCGACTCCTAATCTTATCATTGCTGTCGCTGTATGTAAACAGTAGATTTGAAGAGGACGTGGTCAAATTAACATATATTAAGAGGAACCTAAACGGCAATGGTGCCGATTTGATCTTTTTTTTATTATCTATTGAGGATCAACGACATGACCATAGAAATGAACCCAAGTTCAAACAATATATTAAAAAATGAGAACCATCTAAAATGATGGAATAGTAGCGAGACGAATATTTTAGATTAGAGAGAAGAATGCTTGATAATCAAATTCAATGGCGAGAGATAAAGGAATTCTCTGTTAAAAACCCCTCATGAGTATCATGTTTAGCAAATAATTTATATGAAGATCCTATTAAGATATGATTGTTTGCTCAATGGGTTTGTCGCTGTATATAGGACTTTTTTTTTTAGCGATCAGGAGGTGTCTGAGTCAACTTTCGCATAACTTGATTGGACCATCTCTCCGATATTTTTGAGGATTAGTAATTCATTAGGATTTTATTCCTAAAGAGCTCTCTATGAGATTTGACTTTTGCTCCAAGTGAATTGTTGCATCAATTAAAAAACCGATGCGTGATAAATCCCACTTAGGAGTGAAAATACGATGTTGTTAGCCTTTCTTAAAAGACGGTTGCTAGGAAATAAATCTGGGATTTTGTACCCAACATTGGAAGGAATCGTCTTCTGGTTCATTTAAGGTACAACCCGAGTAAACCCTGAAAATGATAAACGGATCAATTTTAAGACATTTCAATGGGAAGTTCCCAAAATATTGATTGGCAATGCGATTTTCCAGGATAATGTTCTTTATTTGCCTTGTTAGCCAAATTTTTAATGCTTCTGACCTACCAAAGCCCATGGGAATCTCGGACTACCAGGCCCATGAGCCTGTCCTAATATGTTTTGGATTGCATTGCATCATAACATCTCGATCTGAGTTTTGCCACTTCATACCTTGAAGCAAGGAAAGAAGAAATAGTTGGCTCTTCTCGAAAAGTTTGGGTCACGAGCTTTCATCCATGATGCAAGAATTGGATCAATCAGACATCGGACAAAAATATTATGCAAGAGCAATGTTTTGTTAACTTTTCTTTCCAAAGTTCCTGCCTAACTAATGCTATGTAGCACAAAGCCAGAGCATTGTGCATTGTCAAGCATGTGCTACACCGCACGGGCCAATGCCTCGGAAGTTTCGGGCCTACGCTGTGTAGCTCCAAGCCGAAGCTGTATGACATTATGCGTACGCTCCAGAGCGTTGCGACTCTACAACGCATCGACGAAGCAATTGCCTTTGAGAGACGGCAGGGCGCTTTGGAGTAGCGGAAGGATAGAGGGTGAAAGGGCAGCACGAAGACGAAGTTCCAAGGCATTTCAAATTCCAGCTTATCGGGTCCGATGTAGAGCCACTTGCTTAGGCCCGTTCATGGAGAAGACATTAAGCTGAATCTAAGTAAGGGGCTGAAATCTAAGAAAACGGCAGGCTTCACCTGTGCTTCAGGCCTCGTGGGCCTGAATGGGCTGCCGTTTTCTACTGTGCTTTGTCACTCTCTCTGTTCCACAACTTTCACGTACAAAATGGCGAGCGAAGACTTCAGGGTTCTCTCAGTCGAGGAATTGATGCCGAGGGCTGGTGGAAGTTAACTGGGGGAAGATGCGAAATCGATGGCTCTAAAGCACCTGTGGGTTCTCCACAGGTTGCCCTGCAACCCCAAGTCTTCTGTTGCGGAATGGACGATCGATCAAACAATAAAATAAACATAATAAAAAAATAAATCGGACACTAGATTTACGTGGTTCGGTCATAGAGACTTACGTCCATGGGGAGAACAACAACAAATTCCACTATAGAACAAACGATATAATGGAGATTATACATTCGAGTCACTCAAACACTCTCAGTGTTTCCCAAACCCCAATTACACCCAATAACTCACGCAATGTTTAGCCCCACAATTCCTCACGAAATAATCTCTCAATCTCACAAATGAATTATATACAAATTCTTACCACAAGAATTTAATTGACTACAAACACTTGAATCTTCTTGGCGTAATTACACGAATGAAATCAATGAAGAAAACTCCTCCCAAGCACTTGATGACAAATCAGCGCTTCAAAACCCCTTGCATCAACAAGGGCACCTTTCTTCTCCACGCATGGCTAAATATATATAATGGACTTGATGACTTTCAATTCTTGAAAGTCAATCCTACATGGAGTAAGAAAGAATACATAAAGATATAAAATTAAGAAATCCACATCTGCTAGGATTAGGAAACAAATTCAGAGTGGATTCAAATGCTCCACCGCAGAATTGAATATTGAGGAGGTGATCTTCGGATCTTCTTTGCTCAATTCCGAATGTTCGCAAAATATCCAATTCGAAATATTCAGACTTTCGTCTTAGGCTCAAAATCGAGAAATATTTTCAACAATCTCCACCTTGGCTCAACGTTTGAGCCAAGTGACAATCGCTTCAAAATTCGAACTCTGTCGCTTCTCTCCATAACCCCAATAAGCTCAACCGTCATAGATATCTTTCAAGTCCAAGTCCCGCTTGAACTTCGCCATAATTGAGGACCTCATAAGAACACCAACTCCACATACACCTTTAACTGTTACGCAAAGATTTCTCGACACAATCTTCTTAACCCATAGATAAAGCAAAATCATTATCGCATCCATATCTGTTAAGAGATCGAATACATACCTTGTCAATATCAGCAGTTACAACAATTGCTGGCTTTACAAGCTCCATCTCGTTACAAGCACTATCTGTATTGATTACCACTTTTACTTTTTTTGTTGCCATTGATTCGCTTCAGCTTAGTCAAGCCTGGCTCTGATATCAATTGTTGCAGAATGGACGAGCAATCGAACAATAAAATAGACAAAATAAAAAAATAATTGAACATCAGATTTACGTGATTTGGTCGTAGAGACCTACGTCCACGGGGAGAGTAGTAGTGAATTCCACTATAGAACAAGCAATATAATAAAGATTATACACTCGAGTCACTCAAAGACTCAATGTTTCCCAAGCCCCAATTACACCAAATAACTCACGCAGTGTTTAGCCCCACAATTATTCGCGAAATAATCTCTCAATCTCACAAAGGAATTATACACGAATTCTTACCACAAGAATTTAATCGGCTACAAACACTTGAATCTTCCTGGCATAATTGCACGAACGAAATCAACTGAGAAAACTCCTCCCCCAAGCACTCGATGACAAATCGGCGCTTCAAGACCCTTTGCATCAATAACGGCACCTTTCTTCTCCACACATGGCCAAATATATATAGTAAACTTAAGGACTTTCCAATTCTTGAAAGTTACTCCTAAGTGGAGTAGGAAAGAATACATAAAGATATAAAATTAAGAAACCCACACCTATTAGGATTAGGAAACAAATTCAAAGTGGATTCAAATGCTCCACCGTAGAATTAAACATTGAGGAGTTGATCTTCGGATCTTCTTTGCTCAATTTCGAATGTTCGTAAAATATCCAATTCGCGCTTTGGGCTCAAGCTCGAGACATATTTTTAACACCTTCGACATCAAGTAAAATCGAAATGGCATCACAGTACGGGTTTTGTGCCGAATCTCAATGGGTGGTTGGTTGAGTATATGTTGGAGCTTTTCTGGGGTTTTTCCCTGAATGCTCCTCGTTCCTCTCCCCACCACCATTGTTTGTTGGTCTCTTCGCAAACCCGCCTCCGAACGCCATTACATTCCTCGTCTCCTTTTTTTTGGTTTTTGCTTTTTCTTCTCTTCTTTCTCGAGGAAAATCGGTTCCGGTGATGATTCTGGGCAAACAGTGGTGCAGTCTGGGCTTTGCTGAGTCACTGTTTGAGGATTCCTTCATTTTGATTCCTCAGTCTGAGCAATTTTTGCTCCTCTTTCGTGTGACAAAGGCGAAAAATTAACAAGAGAATACGCAAATAGAGTTGTTAATGATAGAACAAGGGCCTTTGAAGTGTTTTTTAAAAGTACTCCTAAAACGAGAAACTACGGAAACAGTGACTAATCAACATGGAACATGTCGTAGACCCACATTTCCAAACGAGGAACTGAGGAAACAGCAAGCAATCAAACTCCTAATCTTCCCATGTTGCGGATATTTCTCCATCGCTTCTAGCGGAGTCCCATTTGTTGACTCTCTCTTTCAGCAAACACAATCTTGTCACTGCGTCGCTTATCTTCATTCTCTCTTGAGGCAGCTCTGCTGAACAGGCAACTCCAATTTCAAATATCATCACCAAGCACTCTTGAACATGAGCACTAATGCTTCTTTGATTGCTCAGTGTCTCTGCAATCGATGATTCTTCTGTCTCACAAAATAGGAGCTGCTGATCCACTATATCTGCCACCCTTTCTGGCAAAGCTGCCATGCAGTAATCATGAAGGTTCAAAGCATCCTTAAACATGTCATGGGTAGGTCTCTTTCCTGTAAAAATCTCCAGCAGTAGGACTCCATAGCTGTACACATCACCAGCTTTTGAAACTTCACTTCCCATTCCATACTCTGCAGTTGGATTTTACTTGACACATGAGCTGATTAGCTTATCAAATCATAAGGACAATGAAGAGGAGGCATGTACAGAGGCAAGGAGAAAAAATACTGGGGGAAGCAATTATGAATTCTGTTCAATGTCGGCAAGTTACATAGTATGTTAAGCATAATTTGTCAAAGTAAGATTTTCTACTCTTATAAACTCGTACTTTTAAAAATAGAATGTACAATTGAATCAGATGAATGACTAAGGTAACTACACTAAACTGAACTTAACTCTATTAAGTTTCTGTGGTTCTGGTTTGTTCCGCAAGGCACAGGAAAATTAGCTGAGATGAGTTTTCACAGAAAATGAACGAGTCTGACTTGCCTACGTAATTTCAGAAAACGTGTTCCCTACATGCATTATCAGGGAAAGAGCTTGTAAGAGAAAGATCGACATTGGATTTACTGCAAGTATACATACCTGGAGGAGCATAGCCAATGGTTCCTCTAAGTCCAATTGAGCTAGTTTGACTCGCGGGCAAATCACCGGTGGCGTTAGGGAATATCCTAGCTAAGCCAAAGTCGCCTACATGTCCATTCATTAGGGCATCCAGAAGAATGTTGCTTGGCTTGAGGTCACAATGGATCATTGTTGTTTGGCATTGATGATGGAGATAATCCACCGCACAAGCCACATCAAAAGTAATGTTCAGTCTCTGAACAAAACTTAACCTATGCCTTAGCATCCCATTTGGTGCAAGATTCGGATGCAAACACCCCTCCAAGCTACCATTTTCCATAAACTCATAGACTAGAGCCTTAAAATCATTGCCCCGGAAATCAATGCTGGAACAAGCTGTTAGAATCTTAATAAGATTCCGATGCCTTATGTTTTTCAAGACTTCACACTCTGCCATGAAACTTTTGGATGCTCCTCGTTGCTTCAGGTCAAAAACCTTAACAGCCACTATTTTGTTTTCATCTTGACCTACTAGGGTCCCTTTATACACGGAGCCGAAACCACCCATTCCAATCAGATTGCTAGAGTTGAACCCATCAGTTGCTTTGACTAAGTCTGCATAAGACACTTGCTGGAATCCCCCTATTGATGGTGTCTCTAGAGAAGCCTCATTTTTCTTCCTCCTCGGGCAATAAAACATCATCAGTAGCAACAGAAGAATCAACGCCACAACTATCCCACATGTAACTACAATGACGACGTAACGGGAAGTTGACGATCCGCGTTTTCCTTTGCTTGTCGAACAACTTGGCAAATCTAGGATTGGCATACCGCCACAGAGCTTATCATTTCCTTTGAGCGAAGTCGCACTCGTGTTCAGGAACACCCCTTCACTTGGCACCTCTCCCTCGAAGTTGTTGAAAGATAGATTCAGATACTGCAATTGAAATTTTTCCAGGAACATCGGAACAGGGCCAGAGAAATTATTACTCGAGAGGTCTATGTACTGAAGACCATATAAGGAACTCAAGAATGAAGAGATATTCCCTTCAAATAGATTATTTTGCATTTGAAGCTCCTCCAAGCTAGTGCATCGACCGAGGCTACTAGGGATATTTCCTGATAGTTTGTTTCCATGTACGTCTAATGCGGCTAAGTTTTGCAATGTACCGATTTCTTTCGGTAAGGAACCACTCAATTGGTTTTTGGATAGATCAAAATAGATAGATAGGGAAGAGATAGTGAAAGCTTGCGATGGTATGATTCCACTTAGATTATTCTGCGAAAGGTCAATCACTACCAAGTTTTGGCATTTCCCGATACTCGGAGGAATGGTCCCTTGAAAATTGTTCCCTTTCATGGTGAGTTCCAATAGCTTCGTTAGGTTCCCTATTGTCGAGGGGATATTCCCGGTGAGTTTGTTCCTATCAGCCCAAAATAACTTCAGCTTGATGAGATTTCCAATGGTATCAGGAATGCTGCCCATGAACTTGTTATTACTCAAGTCCAACCACTCTAGGCCACGCAAGTTCCCAATGCTTGAAGGGATATTTCCAGACAATCGATTCATCTTGATCAACATAATATTCAATTGGGAGGATAAGTTGCCTATAGATTCAGGTAAAGTACCTCCGAAATTGTTGATCTCAATTGCCAAGAACTTTAGGCTAGTAGAATTGATTGATTCAAGGAATTTCAGATCACCTTGCGCTCCACTACCAAGCTGGTTGAACGAAATAAGAAACCATTGCAACTGATTTAGCTTTTCCAAAGTAGGCACGTTCCCATAAAATTTGTTCAACATGATTCCTAGCCGCATTAAGTTTGTGGCATTTGATATGGAAGCAGGAAATGGACCAGTAAATTGATTGTCCGCGACATTTAGCACAACAAGATTAGGAAGAGTGACACCTAAATCTGGAGGAAGACTCCCTTTAAGTTGGTTTTTGGGAAACTCAAGTTCGACAAGAGAAGATATGTTGAAGATGGAGGAAGGGACAGTGCCAAAGAGTCCATTTGAACCGAGATAAAGGTGCTCCAGATTTTGCAGACAGCCTAACGAGGCCGGAACTCTTCCCACAAAGTTATTAGCTACCGCCGAGATGGACACCAGAGACGTGAGATTCCCGAAGAATTCAAGGAAGTTTCCAGAGAGATTGTTGAAGTTCATAGAAACTTTAGTTAGCTTCGACATAAAAGCAATTGTTGTCGGAACTTCACCAACTAGCATATTCTTGGACAGTAACAAAATTTCAAGATTTTTGCAGCCCGAGATGTTGGCAGGAATTTGACCAGAGAATGAGTTGTTCCCTAGGCCTAAGAATTTGAGTCTATGCAAGTTACCTATCTCCGGGGGGACTTTGCCGACGAAACTATTGTTTTGGATGTTCAATTCCTGGAGGAAGCTCAGGTTTCCAATAAAAGGAGACAGAGACCCCACAAGTTTCATAGATGGAAGTATCAAATGGGTTATCCTCGGATGCCGACGGCCACACGAGATCCCATGCCACTGACAGAAATGGACAGAGTCGTTCCACGTGCTGAAAACCTTGAACGGATCATCAGATATCTTATCCTTGAATTGGAGTAATGCATCTCGATCGGTTTTGTTGGTTCCTCTGCAATAGGGCATTGGCACCACCAATGTAACGAAAAAAAGTAGACAGAGATAAGTGATTGAGAAGGACATGAAAGAGCTCATGCTTGGAAATTGTTTGGCCCCTCACACTCCGAACACTGCCTAATAAGAAATGGATGGAGTTTTCGGACACAACCCCTAGCTGCTGGATGTCAATAGAAACATGGTCATCCCACTCAGAATCCTATTCTTGGCATGATGCGGAAGACTCGTAAAGTGTATGGGTCTTAGTCCTTTGCTTTACAAGCCTTCCACGAAAGACTCATAAATCATATGAGTCTTCCGCAAAAGACTCGTAAAGCATATGAGTCTTAGTTTGCCTTTTACGCCTTTTTGGAAAGCATGTAAAAGTAAAAGAGATAGGGGATTCACATAAAGGTCCCGCCGAGAAACAGAAGCTCCCATCCAGATTTTCATCCGCGATTTGCTCCATGGACCACATTCATTCATTCTTAGTCCTTTGCTTTTTACGAGCCTTCCGCGGAAGACTTGGAAAGCAAGTCCTAGTCCTTTGCTTTTCATGTAGAAGAGATAGAGGATTCACATTAAGGTTCCACCGAGAAACAGAAGCTCCCATCCAGTCTTCATCCGCGATTTGCTCCATTGACCACATTCATTCATTCGTAGAGCGAGTCTATTGTGTCCTCGAGTTTCCTGGTTCGCAAAGAAACTTCCAGCCATCAACTCAAGAAACATTACTACTTGGGCGCGCGTTACACGTTCGCAAGACAAAACGAAAGCAAAGGTAACAAAAATGAAATGTTGGAAAGTGGAAAGGAACAAGAGGGAGTCGAAACGTGTCTTCTGGACTTACAAATTTAGTAGCCGCCTGCAAAAGCCACCTTTGCGATGAACCGTCGGAGCGGACGGTTGAAGTGTGCGTGTGTGATTCTATCTATTGTTTGATTCACGATTTGCCTAACAGCAGTCTCGCTTGCAATTCTTGGTTCGTAATAAGTTGAAAAAACTAACAGAAATCAATCAAAATAGTGATGGCCCACGTAGATCTCCAACTTGTTATTTGTGGCCCTCTCCATGTTTTATGGATAACAGTCGAATCGGTAAAGATGGTTTGACAAGTTAAAAAGGGCAAAGTGGGAGCATCACGATAAATATCCACACCCGGCATCGAATGTTCAATCCGAACTATAACTGTTTTCGACGCTCATGATTCGATGTCCGAAATTAGGAATCTTGCTGATGCAACTCAACTAAGATCCTAATGGTTAGGAAGTCTCTCCATGCAATGGCATAGTTTAAGCAACGCAGCATGGGTTTTTCGGAATTTCGTTCATGACGTAAACTGAACTTGCAACCCCTTTATCACTAGGCCAATTCAAAGACCTTTGCTTCTAAAGTCAAACGAGTCAAGTAAGAGTGCTTCACTTATAAAAAGAAGCCCAAAAATCATCAAAATTCTAAATTATGCTGACTGTGGTACATTTACTTTAAACTTTTTTCCATGACACCAAAAATCTCAAACATATATTTACCCTCCATCATCAATGAGAATCATTAAAAATGTGCCTAAATAGACATAAGAAAACAAGCAATCGACATTGTCTTAGCTGAAAAATCATTTAACGGAACTTTAATGGATGGTAAAAGTTTAGGATTTTTTATGTCACAAGAAAATTTTAAAGATATGTGTGTGTCACAAAATTAAGTTCGTGTAAATGTGAGGGTGAGCATAGTCTAGAGTTTTTTTTTTTTTGGTAACTTTTTCCCTAAAATGAAGGGAAGCAATTCAAAAATGGTAATGGAATTGAGCGCAATACTACAATTATGATAATCACATAAATTTAAATAAATTTTCCTATGTTGATGTCCAAATTGTAAATCACATCTTTGATTGGATCCACTTTTTTTGCATTTGTCTTATATTATTAATGTACGCAAATTGCTTTGGGGGGTAAATTGCTAAAAGAGAGGTGTGTTTAGCAACGATTCTACTTCTGGAACAATTTTTGATCAAAAATGATTTTTTTTTTTATTTTCTCCCAAAATAATTTTTAAGTATTTAAGATGTTTGATAAACTTTTTAAATTTTTATTCTAGAAATAGAAATATGTTTGGTAAAAATTTTCAATTTTTTTAATTCTTTTAATTTTTCACTACTTTTTGTTATAATTTTCTTTTTTTTTTTTTTTTTTTTTTTTTCTTTTTCTCTTTTTCTTTTTCTCTCCTTCTTCCTCATCGGCGGTGGCCGGACGAGGTCTGGCAACCTCAGGCTCGCCTAGCCTCGCTTGCCGGGTAAGGCTCACCCTCGCTAGGGCAGGGTGAGGCCGACCTCGCGCCGCCCACCTGGGCGAGGTCGAGCCTCTCCCGGCCACCAATGAGGCTCCAATGAGCTTGCCGGACTTCGCCCTAGCCTAATGGGGCTCCGACGAGCTAACCGAACCTCGCCCAGCCACTCGGCGGCGATGGCGACCCAGGGACGGCGAAGGGGTGGCAGGGGGTTGGGAGGAGGAAGAAGAAAGGGAAGGAAAAATAGGAGAAAAAAAAAGATAAAGAAAAATTGATTCTCAAAATTATTCCCAGGAGCGAGAATCAACTTTTTTTTTATTCTCAATTCTACTCCAAACCTATTCTCCGGAACAAAAAATATACCAAACGGATTTCTGTTCTAAATTTGTTCTTGTGAACAAAAGAACAAAATCAATTGTTCTAAGGAGTGTTATCAAACAGATTCTAAAAGACCAATGGACAATCGAGGAAAGAGAAGCTGCTCAAAACGGAGCTCTTTTTGGTTCTTTTTCGCCTATTTCGCTCGAGTGGCATCATCCAAGAGGGGCCGCCCAAAGCATCATCATTTTTTTCCCCAAACCCCACCCCCCCAAAAAAAAATTATCCACCTCCTCGGGAACGGAGCTGACTCCACTCACCGCTCCCTCTCTCCATCTTCATCGTCGTCGATTGAACAATTGGAACGGAAAATATCTATGTTGGTTGAACCCATTGAGGATGATGGGAGAGTAGCGACAGAATTTGAATTTTTTATCAGACGATTGCGATTTGACTCAAATGTTGAGCCAAGATGGAGATTGTTTAATATATGTCTCGAGTTTGAAACAGACAGATCAAGCCTGACCCGAGATTAATTGTTATTTGGAGGTTTGAATATTTTGAATTAGATATTTTACGAACGTCCGGAATTGAGCAATACGTTGCATCCATGTTGAAATCGCGATCAAGTCAAGAACAGAATTGTTTCGTCCGTTAGAGTTCATGCTAGATAGGAAAGTCAGAATTTAGACTTTTGTTTGAAATATTCGAAAATCAACTTCTCTATTGATTTCGTCTGTCGGTGAAGAAAAATACTATGAAATCCACTTTCCTAATGCAAGATGAAGTCACGATCAAATATGGAAAGTCCATAATGGACCTTTTTTATTTTTGTCAAAAGATATTAATTTCCATTACTAGTCAAAATATGGATAACACGAAGTTCCGATATCCAAACATAAAATTAACCGAAGCGAGTGTGGAGGATTGGTAATCATGGACTTGAACTGGAGCAAGATTCAGTCAACATGAATGTATGGATATATATTCGATTGATGGAGTTTTTTTTTCACCGCATGTTGATGAATGTCTTTGTATAAGCAGATTAAATTCTTGTGGTAAGAATTTATGTATAATTTTTTGTGAAATTGAAAGATTATTTCGTGAGGAAATATGGGGCTAAACATTGTTTTAATTATTGAGTGTAATTGGGGCTTGAGTAATGCAGAGAGTATTTGAGTGACTTGATGAGGTTATAATTTCCGTTGAATTACTTGATCTAAAGTTAAATTCGTTTTCATAATCTTTGTGGACGTAAGTTAGTACGACTGAACCATTTAAATCTGATATACAGTCTATTTTCTTTATTCTGTCTATTTTATTGTTTGCTTTTGCAATAAGGCCAACAAAACCAAACCTGTAGCCTAACAAATTAATCAATAATTACATAGAAAAAAATGTAAATAAAAGTTTTGACATTATCTCTCGATTTTGAGCCTGTGAAGAGTATCCAATTCTACTAGAAGGTTCATATCTATTTGTGAATTATGATATAACACTTAATAAAGTAAGAAATTTTTTTTTTGGTCAGTGATAAAGTAAGAAATCATTAAAATACTTTTCCACGTTAAAGTTGGATTTCTAATCCAAGCCGGCTAAAGGGGCTTCACATAGCCCCGAGTATCTCAAAGGATTTTCATGATCCTGTGAAATTAATTGGGGCAAAGAGATGCGAAGTCAATGGCTCTGAAGCATCTGTGGGTTCTTACAGGTTGCCCGCAACCCCAATCCCTCAACATCAACAAAATCAAAATGGCATCATAGTACGGGTTTTGTGCCAAATCAATGAGTGGTTGATCGAGGATGCTGGAGCTTTTCTGGGGTTTTCTCTGAAAGCTCCCCTTTCCTCTGCCCCGCCCACCATGGTCTGTTCGTCCCTTCACAAACCCGCCTCCAAACGCCTTTACATTTCTCATCCCTTTTTTTTCTTTAGCCGCTTTTTATCTTCTTTTGTAAAATCGTTTCCGGAGATAATTCTGGGCGAACAAGGGTGGAGTCTGGACTTAGCTGAGTCACTGTTTGAGGATTCCTCCTTTTCGTTGATTCTTCAATACCAGCATTTTGCTTCTCTTCCGTGCGACAAAGGCGTAAGAGAGGAAACAGAGAATTTGCAAATAGAGCTGTTAATAATAAAACAGGGGTCTTTGAAGTGTTTTTTCATGTACTGTCCCTTTTCAGGATTTAGCAAGTCGAGACACATCTACTACCCGACGAAATGAAACTACGGAAACGGTAACTAATCAACACGGAACATGTCGCAAACCCACAATTCCAAAAATGGAACTGAAGAAGCAGTAAAGCAATCAACTCCCGATCATCCCATGTTCCGCATATTTCTCCATCGCTTCTAACGGAATCCCATTTTGTTGACTCTCTCTTTCAACGAACGCAATCTTGTCACCGTGTCACTTATTTTCATTCTCTCTCGGGGCAGCTCTGCAGAACAGGCAACTCCAATTTCAGATATCATCACCAAGCACTCTTGCACGTATAGAGGCAAGGGAAAAATTATTAAAGGGCAGCAATTAAGAAATCAGGTCGATATTGGCAAGTTACACAGCATGTTAAGCATGATTTTTTGAAGTCAGATTTTCTATTTGTATAACCTTGTACTTTTATGAATAGAATGTACAATTGAATCAAATGGATGACAAAAAAAACTGAACTGAACTGAACTACTTTTTTAAGTTACTACGGTTCACTTTAGTTTTGTAAGGCCTAAGAAAGTTTGCCGAGATGAGCAAGTCTGACCTGTCTACATAACTAGTGGCGATGTTTCTGATAAGAAGTTCCCTACATGCATTATCAGGGAAAGAGCTTATAAGATGACAATTAACATTGGATATATTGCAAGTATACGTACCTGGAGAAGCATAGCCAATGGTTCCTCTAAGTCCAATTGAGCTTGTTTGACTTGCTGGCAAATTACCAACGGCGTTTGGGAATATTTTAGCCAAGCCAAAGTCGCCTACATGTCCATTCATTTTGCCATCCAGAAGAATGTTGCTCGGTTTGAGGTCACAATGGATCACCTCCATTTGGCACTGATGATGGAGATAATCCACCACACATGCTACGTCAAAAGCAATGTTTAGTCTCTGAACAAAACTTAATCTATGCCTTTGCATCCCATTTGGTGTGAGGTATGAATGCAACCACTCCTCCAAGCTACCATTTTCCATGAACTTGTAGATTAGAGCCTTAAATTCATTGCCCTGGAAATTGACACTGGAACAAGCTGGAATCTTAACAAGGTTCCGATGCCTTATGTTTTTTAGGACTTCGCACTCTGCCATGAAACTTTTAGATGCGCCTCATTGCTCCAAGTCAAAAACCTTAACAGCCACTATTTTGTTTTCTTCTGCTAGGTTCCCTTTATACACGAAGCCGAAACCACCTGTTCCGATCAAATTGCTAGAGTTGAACCTGTTTATTGCTTTGACTATGTCTGCATAAGACACTTGCTAAAATCCCCCTATTGATGGAGTCTCTAGAGAAGCCACACTTTTCTTCCTCATCAGCCCATAAAACGTCATCAATAGCAACAGAAGAATCAGTGCATCTACTATCCCACAAGTAATTGCAATGATAATATAACGGGAGGTAGATGATCCACATTTTCCTTCGCTCGTCGAACAACTTGGCAAATCTAGGATCGGCATACCGCCACAGAGCTTCTTGTTTCCTTCAAGTGAAATCGTGTTCGGGTTCAGGAACACCCCTTCGCTTGGTACCTCGCCGTCAAAGTTGTTGAAAGATAGATTCAGGTATTGCAATTGAAATTTCTCCAAGAATGTTGGAATAGGCCTAGAGAAATTATTACTCGAGAGGTCTTAGTGTTGAAGACCATTTAAGGAACTCAAGAATGAAGAGATATTCCCTTCAAATAGATTGTTTTGCATGTAAAGCCGCACCAAGCTAGTGCATTGAGCAAGGTTACTAGATAGTTTGTTGCCATGTATGTATAATCTGGCTAAGTTATTTAATCTACCAATTTCTTCGGTGAGGAACCACTAAATTGGTTTTCGAAAGATCTAAATAAATAGATAGGGAAGAGATAGTGAAAGCTTGAGATGGTATGATTCCACTCAGCTTATTCTGCGAAAGGTTGATCCTTACCATGTTTTGGCATTTCCCGATACTCGGAGGAATGCTCCCTTGTATATTGTTCCCATTCAAGAAAGTATCAATAGCTGTGTCAGGTTTCCTATTGTGGAGGGGATATTCCCGGTGAGTTTGTTTGCATGAGCACGAAACTCCTTTAGCTCGACGCGATTTCCAATGATATGGGGAATGCTGCCCATGAACTTGTTATTGCCCATGTCCAACTGTTCTAGGCTGCGCAAATTTCCTATGCTTGAAGGGATATTTCCAGACAATCGATTCTCCTCAATCGACAATATCTTCAACTGGGAGGATAAGTTGCCTACCGATTTAGGCAAAGTACCTCTGAAATTGCTGATGTTGATTAACAAGAGCTCCAAGCTGGTAGAATTGATGGATTCAAGGAATTTCAGGTCACATTGCTGTTAGCTGGGTTCACTCTTATGTGGAGGAAGCCCAATGAGTTGCAAGCCCCAAAAGAGCTTGAGCCTATATGATAAGTCATATGAAGAAATATGTTTCTCACTATCTTTAAAATAAAGTGGTAGCCGCAAAAAGACTAGTAACAAGAGAAAAAGAGAAAGCAAAAAATTTGGGGGTTTGGGGCAAAATCTGATTTATATCAAGTTGACATCGGAGGTTGATTCGTGGTCCGATTGAGCTGAAATTTTGTAAGCATGTTCGTGATGCAATCTCTTCGAATCTGAACAGTTTGATTTTTGTTTGAAGCTCCCTACATCATTTTTTTTTGGTGGATTGATCAAAACATGCGTTTTTGGTTAGATTTATCATTGATCTCTTGTGAAATTCATGTGTATTGCCAAGAATTATGTTATTGAAATCTTTGCTGCTATATACCTCTAGTATTTACTAGAGAAGAATATTGTTCACCCAATTTTGTTGATAGTGAAGATTTTCGGGTGGACTCTGATCCCGTGGTTTTTGATCTCCTCACACCTATGAGGTTTTCCACGTAAAAAAATCGTCTTGTGTTCGCGTGCTTGGTATTTATTTTATTCTACTATATCAGTTCATATTATGTTTACACAATATGGGAGATTAGAAACATGATCATCCCACTCAGAATCCTAATCTTGGCGTGACGTAGAAGACGCAAAAGAATGTGAGTCTAGTCCATCGCCAGAAAAAAAAAAGAATAAATAAATAAATTCTTGCGCGGGTTTCAGTCTTAGACTATGGCGTCGTTTTAAGACTCTCAACAAGGTCATCACACGCTTATCAGAAGAACAGAAACATGGTCATCCCATTTGGAATCTTAAGCTTGGCACGATGCGGAAGAAGCATATGAGTCTTAGTCCTTTGCTTTACAAGTCTTCTGTGGAAGACTCGTAAACCAAATGTCTTAGTCCTTTACTTGATGAGTCTTCCGCAAAAGACACGTAAATCACAAAAGTCTTCTCCGTTAGTTTCGTGGAAAACAATTTACAGAATAATACTTTTCAGATTTTCCAGCATTCCTTTCACGGAAAATGATCTAGTAAGGGAAAACATTTCCTATCATCGTAGAAAAGTTTTCTAAAACCCATGTCACCCTTTCCATCTTTCTTTTTTCTTTTTTCTTTCCATTTAAAAATTCAAAATTTTAATTCTTTTTCTTTTTTCTTTTTTATTTTCTTTTTACTCTTATCTTGGCCCGTCGCTGACCACGATTACAGCCGGTGACTGGCCATAGGCAAGACCGAAGCTTACCCCTCGCCAGATCGTTGAGCAGCAAGCTCGAGCTTGCCTTTGGCCAGCTGTCGTTGTGGCCAACGCGGGCAAAAGAAGAAGAAGATGAAAAGAAACAAAATAAAAATTAAATTAAATTAAAAATCGATTTTTTAAAAATAACATAATAAAAAATTGTTGAAAAATAGTGCATGAAGGAAAAGATTTTTCTTACCAAATAGAGAAAAATATTTTCCATTTCATTTTGACATTTCAGTCAAACACCAAAAAATAATTATATTTTCCTGAAAAACATTTTCCAGAAATGCCACATTTTCCGGAAAAAATAACGGAGCCTTAGTCCTTTGCTTTGAGTCTTCCGCATCATGCCAAGAGTAGGATTCCGAGTGGGATGGGTATGTCTCAGTCCTCTGATAAGCGTGTGATGACCATGTTGGGCGTCCTAAATATACACAATAGTCTACAAACTGAAACCTGCCTGGACAGGTTATTCCACAGGCTCAGTCCGATAGACTATGCCAATTCCAAATAGAAGCTCCCATCCAGTTTTTCATCCGCGATTTGCTCTATTCACCACATCCATTCATTCATAGAACAAGCGTATCTGTCCTCGAGTTCCTGGTTATCAAGGAAACTTCCTGCGAACGACTCGAGAAACATTACCACTTGGGCGCATGTTACACGTCCGCAAGAAAAAACGAAAGTAAAAGTAACAAAAAATGAAATGAAATGCTGGAAAGGAACAGGAGGGGGAGAGTCGAAACGTGTCTTACTGGACTTACAAATTTAGTAGCTGCCAGCAAAAGCCACCTCGGCAAAGAACCGTAGGAGCGGATGGTTGAAGTGTCCGTGTGATTCTTTCTATTGTTTTGATTCACGATTCGCCCAAAAGCAGTCTCGATAGCAAGTCTTGGTTCGTAATAAGTTTTTTTTTAAAAACTAATAGAAAGGAAATCAATTAAAATAGTGAGGGCCCACATAGATTTCCAGATTATTGTTTGTGGCTCTCTCTATGTTTAATGGATAACAGTCAAATCGGTACCATAAGATGGTTTGAAGAGTAAAAAGGGCAGAGTGGGAGCATCATGATAAATATCCCTCGCCCGCCGTAGAATGTTCAACCCGCACCATTACTGTTTTCACGACGTTGTGATTCGAAGTCCGAAGTTTGCGATTTTGCCTAGTCAACTTGACGAGGATTCTAATGGTTAGGAAGCCTCTCCACACAGTAACGGCGTAGTTTAAGCAATGTAGCATGGGTCTTTCAAAGTTTCATTAGAGACATAAACTAAAGTTGTGACCCCTTTATCACTAAGCCAATTAAAAGACCATTGCTTCTAAAGTCAAACAAGTCAAGTAAGAATGCTTTGCTCATAAAAAGAAGGGCAAAAGTTATCAAAAATCTTAAACTGTCAATTGTGACTATTTTACCTTAAACTATTTTGGGTGATATCAAAAACCTCAAATTTATATCTGTGTGATACAAAAAACCTCAAATTTGTATCTACCTATATGGACATCAGAAAGCAAATAGTGTTGACCACGTGATTTAAGTGAAATAAAAACGACATTGACTTGGTTGAAATACCATCTAACAAAACCTTGATAGAGGGAAAATGTATCATATAGGTATAAGTTTAGAGGTTTTTATATTATAAGAAAAAGTTTATGATGAATATGTCACAAAAAAATAGTTTCGATAAATATGTCATGGTGAGTATAGTCTTGAGTTTTGTTGTGACTTTTTCCCTAAAAAGACGGGAAGCAATCCAAAACGGCAAGGGAATTGAGCGCAATACCACAATCTTGATAATCACATAATATTTAAATAAATTTTCCTATGTTGATTTCCAAATTGCAAATAGCATGTTTAATTGGATCCACTTTTTTCCCTTTAACCTTTTATCCTTAATGTACGAAAATTGCTTCCGGCGGGGGGCGGGGGTAAACTACTAAAAGACCAACGGACAACCGAAGAAGAGAAGTTGCTCAAGACGAGAAAACTCAATTTTGGTTCTTTTTTCGCCTATTTCGCTCGAGTGGCATCTTTCAAGAGGAACCGCCCAAAGCACCATCATCTTTCATTTTCCACCAAAAAATTCTCCGCCTCCTCGAGATTGTTGGAGTATATAGAAACTCTTGTTAGCTTCGACACAGAAGCAAGTGCTACCGGAACTTCACCAACTAGTACATTATTGCCTAGTCCCAAAGCTTCAAGATTTTTGCAATTTGAGATGTTGGCAGGAATTTGACCAGAGAATGAGTTGTTCTGTAAGCCTAAGTATTTGAATCTATACAAGTTATTGATCTCCAAGGGGATTTCACCAATGAAACTGTTGTTTTGGATGTCCAATTTCCGGAGGAAGCTAAGGTTTCCAATGAAAGAAGACAACGAGCCTATGAGTTACATAGACGAAAGTATCAAACAAATTATCCTCGGATGCTGACGGCCACATATGATCCCGTGCCACTGGCAGAAATGGACAGAGTCATTCCACGTGTTGAAAATCCCCAACGGATCATCAGATATCTTATCCTTGAACTAGAGCAATGCATCTTAGTCGGTTTTGTTGGTTCTAGGAATCGAGATTGCTCTACAATAGGGATGTACAGACCCCTAGAGTGCCAAAACTTAGTACGATGGGACACTTAAGTGCCAAGATCTAAGTAAAAAGGATCGATTAAGTACCAACGGTAGAAAATCCGACCAAAATGCTGATGTGGCACTTTTCCGGCAAATTGAGATCGAAACAACGTCATTTTAGGTACTAACATGGCCAAATAAGCCCAAATGACATCATTTTGAGCGCAGACGTGGTTAGATCAGCTCAAAACGATGCCATTTTAACATTAATTAGATTTTTATATAAATATTAATTAAAAAATTTAAAACGAAAATTAAAAATTTATAAATTTATAAAATAAAAAAAGGCAAAGGACAGGCAGGAGGGGCTCCCTGCAAGCCACGTGGAATTCTAGCAAGCCATGCAGATGTTAGAAATTATTAAAATAAGCCACGTCATATTTCTAGCAATCTTCGTTGGAATTAGCACTTAAGTGATCTAATTTTTAAAAAAAAAGTAACACTAAGTGTACATTTTGTAACTTTTGGCACTTAGACTGTTCTTATCCCCTACAATAAGGGCATTGGCACCATCACCGTAACGAAAGAAACTAGACAGAGAGAAGTAATTGAGAAGGACATGAAAGAACTCATGCTTGCAAGTTTTTGGCCCCTCACCCTCTGAACACTGTCTATAAGAAATGGATGGAGTTTTCGGCCATAGCCCCTGCTGCTAGATGTACAATAGAAACATGGTCATCCCACTAGGAATCCTTTTCTTGGCGGGATGCGAAAGACGCAAAATTATGTGAGTCCAGTCCCTCGCCAGAAAAAAAAAAAAAAAAACAAACAAACTTCTTGCGTGGTTTCAATTTTGGACTATTGTGTGGTTTTAAGACTCAACATGGTCATCACACGTTTTGTCAGAAGAACAAACTTCTGCATATGAGTCTTAGTCCTTTGCTTGTTATGAGTCTTCCGCTCATCACGCCAAGAGTAGGATTGCGATGGTCATGTTTCATCCTTCTGATAAGCGTGTGATGACCATGTTGGGCGTCCAAAATGTACGCAATAGTCTAAGAACTGAAACCCGCCTGGAGTGGAGAGGTTACTCCGCAGGCTCAGTCCGATAGACTATTGCCAATTCCGCATAAAAGAGACAGCGGGATTCATATAAGGTCCCACCGAGAAACAGAAGCTCGCATCCAGTTTTTCATCCGTGATTTGCTCTGTTTACCACGTCCATTCATTCACAGAATGAGTGTGTATCGTCCTCAAGTTTCCTGGTTCGCAATGAAACTTCCTGCAATCGACTCGAGAAACATTACCGCTTGGGCGCGTTACACGTCCGCAAGACAAAACGAAAGCAAAAGTAACAAAAATGAAATGAAATGCTGGAAAGGAACAAGAGGAGGAGAGTCGAAACGTGTCGTCTTGACTTGCAAATTTAGTAGCCGCCTGCAAAAGCCACCTCTGCAATGAACCGTAGGAGCGGACGGTTGAAGCGTGCCCGTGATTTTTCTATTCTTTTAATTCACGATTCGCCCAACAGCAGTCTCGATAGCAAGCCTTGGTTCGTAATTAGTTAAAAAATACTAACAGAAATCAATCAAAATAGTGACGGCCCACGTAATTCTCCAGCTTTTTGTTTGTGGCTCTCTATGTTTTATGGATAACAGTCGAACCAGTAAAAATAAAATTGTTTGACAAGTAAAAAGGGTAGAGTGGAGCATCACCATAAAGATCCCTCACCCGCTATAGAATGTTCAACCCAAATCATAACTGTTTCTACGACGTCATGATTCGAAATCCAAAATTAGCGATTTTGCCAATGCAACTTGACCAGGACCCTAATGGTTAGGAAGCCTCTCCACATAATAATGGCATAGTTTAAGCAATGCAGCATGGGTCTTTCGAAGTTTTGTTCACAACGTAAATTGAACTTGTGACCCTTTTATCACTTGGCCAATTAAAAGACCTTTGCTTCTAAAGTCAAACAAGTCAAGTAAGAGTGCTTCACTTATAAATAAAATAGTAAAAGCCATCAAAAATCCTAAATTATATTGATTGTGACGCATTTACTCTAAAAAAATTTATGACCCATTTACCCATTATTGGAAGGAATCATCTTCTGGTTCATTTGTGAAGTGACCTGATTAAACCCTAAAAATATAAAAAATAAAAAATAAAAAGGATCAAAATTAAGACATTTCAAAGGAAGTTCCCAAAATGTTGATTGGCAATGCCATTTTCCAGGATAATGATCTTTATTTGCCTTGTTAGGCAGTTTTTATGCTTCCAACCTACCAAAGCCCATGCGAATCTCCGACAACCAAGCCGATGAGCCTATCTTACTATGTTCTTGACTGTATTGCATCATCACAATTTTGCTTGTCACATCTCAATCTCGAGTTTTGCCACTTCATTCCTGGGAACGAGAAAACAAGAAGATGGCTCTTGCCAAAAGTTTGGTTCACAAGATTTCATCCATGATGCAAGAATTGGATCAACCAGACATCCGATGATAATATCACCCATGATTATTGTTACGTTAACTTTTTTTTTTCAAAAAAAGAAAATCGTCCATAATGCTATGTAGCACAAAGCCAGCATTGTGCACCTGTCGAGCATGTGCTACACAGTACGGGCCAATGCCTTGGAAGTTTCAGGCCTACGCTGTGTAGCTTCAAGCCGAAGTTGTGCGACGTTCTGGTTACGCTCCAAAGTGTCTAGGCATCAACGAAGCAATTGCTTCCAAGGACGCCAAGGCGCCTTGGAGCAGCGGAAGGGTAGAGGGTGAAAGGCGGCATG
Organism: Angophora floribunda; assembly: GCA_014182895.1. Taxonomy (NCBI): domain Eukaryota; kingdom Viridiplantae; phylum Streptophyta; class Magnoliopsida; order Myrtales; family Myrtaceae; genus Angophora; species Angophora floribunda. The sequence continues at coordinate 34,292,718 of CM024706.1, read as the reverse complement.
AAGATGAAATTCCAAGGCACTTCGAATTTCAGATCGTCAGTTCCCGATTTACAGTCACTTGCCTTAGCCCGTTCATTGAGGAGACATAAAGCTGGAACGAAGTAGGAGCTGAAATCAAAGAAGGGAAGGCTTCCAGTTCCAGGCAGGCTTCGCTTGTGCTTTCGGGCCTGAATGGGCCACCATTTTCCTACTGTGCTTTGTCACTCTCTCTGTCCCAGAACTTAGGCGTACAATTTTCTCAGTTGACTGTCACGGAGAGAGAGGGAGACGGAGGGGGAGAGAGAGGGGAATGGAAACCGAGGGCTGGCGGAAGTTAACCGGGGCAGAGCAACGCGAAATCAATGGCTCTGAAGCACCTGTGAGTTCTCTACAGGTTGCCCGCAACCCCAAGCCCTCAACATCAAGTAAAATCGAAATGGCATCATAGTACGGGTTTTTGCCAAATCTCAATGGAGGTTGGTTGAGGATGTTGGGGCTTTCCCGAGGTTTTTCTCTGGATGCTTCTCGTTCCTCTCCCTCCAACAGTGTTTGTTCGTCTCTTCACGATCCTGCCTCCCAAAGCCATGACATTCCTCGTCCCCTGTTCTTTAATTTTAGTTTTCGTGCGATGATTCTGGGCATACAGAGGTGCAGTGTGGGCTTCGTTGAGTCACTGTTTGAGGATTCCTTCATTTTGACTCATAGTGTGAGCATCTTTTGCTCCTCTTCCGTGTGACAAAGGCGTAAAAGAACGACTGCAGAGTATGCAATTAGAGCTATATAAAGAGCAGGGTTCTTTCAAGTGTTCATTTTCAAGTACTGTCCTTCATCAGGATTAGCAAGTCAAAACATATCTACTGCCCCTAAAACAAGAAACCGAGGAAAAAACCACATCTCCAAACAAGAAACTGAGGAAACAGTACGCAATCAGCTCCTGATAAGCGTGTGATGACCATTTTGGGCATCCTAAATGTACACAATAGTCTAAAAGCACCACTCACTTACAATTGCCTGAACCTAACAACGTGTAACTAAAAAAGAGTTGATGATCTCACAATCCTATCAATTAAACAAGCATTGACGTTAAAATCAAGTAAAATACTATCACAATTACCAATCAGCTAAACATCACCTAAACGCTAACAAAGCAACTTCTGCATCCTAATAAATCGCTTACTCGAAGCAATTACACAAACCTAAACACGATGCAAAACTCGGTCTCAAGACCCTTAAATTTCATTCCAACTAAACTGTTGCGTCAAAACGACTCGTGTCAAAATTCACGGCTCCGTGATACCAAAACCACCATTCCCATGAAGTCCCAAAGTTTCACAACTCAAAAAATAGATTACAAGCTCAAATTTCTCAAAATACCGAATTTAACTACTAAATCCAAAAATTACTCCAATTGGATGAACGAATAACGTGAACACTTACCAAGGTTGCAATACGTAATTGAGTTAGGCTCGCCAAGATGTCCGTGACTTGTATGCGCAAAGTCTCTCTTTTCTTTTGGCATAAGTACCCCGGGAGTGCCAAAACTTGGCACCAAGGGACACTTAAGTGCCAAAAGTTACAAAAGGTACATTTAAATATGCCAAAATCGGAACAAAAAGGATCAGTTAAGTGCCAACGGCGAAAAATTCCAACCAAACCGCCACATGTCCATTTTCCGGCTAGTTTATTTGTTGATAGGGCATTTTTTTCAAAATAAAAAATACACGTGGCAATTTTAATAAAAAAAATTGCCACGTCAGATTAACAAAAATTTTAAAATCGATTTAAAAAAGGGGGGAGGGGGAGGGGGAACCGGCGAGGACTATGCAGCCCTTGCCACCGCCGCTGTTGTCACCCCACTATTGCCGGGAAGGGCCGACAATGGTGGGTGAGGGTCGGCCAAGGTTGCCGGGCCCTGCCAGTGGCCCGCGACCCCGACCGACCTACGGCGAGGGCCTGCGAGCCCGAGCCTAGATCTAGGGCGAGGGTCGCCGGCGGCCCTTGGCTCGGTTGGGCGAGGGCTGGTGACCCTCGCCCTAGATCCTAGCGAGGGCCCATAGGCCCGGTCGACCCTCGCCCACCGTTGCCGACCCTTCACGGCGAAGGTGGGGCAGCGACGGCAGTGGCGGTGAGGCTGCACAACCCTCGCCGATTCCCCCTTCCCTCCCTTTTTTTTAAGTTAATCAAGTTTATAATAATATATTTTTAATTATTTAATATTATTTAATTAATAATTTTTAAATTCCACGTCGCGCAAAGATTTTTTATTAATTCAGTTTCCAGCGAGCCACGTAGGCAAGAAAATTAATAAAAAATTACCACGTAAAATTTCCGGTAGGGTTTCGAAGACTTGACACTGAAGTGATCCATTTATTTTGAAAAATGGCACTTAAGTATACATTTTGTAACTTTTGGCACTTAAGTGTCCCTTCGTGTCAAGTTTTGGCACTCTTGGGGTACTTATGCCCTTTTCTTTTATTCTTCTTCTTCTTCTTTCCTCCTCTTTCTTTCTTTTTCTCTTCTTTTTCTCTTCTTTTTCTCTTTTCCCCAAAGCCCTCGGTCTCTCCCTCTTAAGCTTACCGTCCACTTCCTTTTTTAGCTTACTTTTCAAACTTCTTTTTTTCTTTTATTTTTTAAAGTGGATCCCACCACCTTAATTTTAGACCTAGTCAAAATCTCAAATATTAGAGCATGGGTCTTAGTCCTTTGCTTTACAAGTCTTCCACATCATGCCAAGAAAGCCCTCTTTTCTTTTATTCTTCTTCTTCTTTCCTCCTCTTTCTTTCTCTTTCTCTTCTTTTTCTCTTTTCCCGAAAGCCCTCGATCTCTCCCTCTTAAGCTTAGCGTCCACTTCCTCTTTTTGCTTACTTTTCAAACTTCTTTTTTTCTCTTTTTTTTAAAGTGGGTCCCACCACCTTAATTTTAGACCTAGTCAAAATCTCAAATATTAGAGCATGGGTCTTAGTCCTTTGCTTTACAAGTCTTCCATATCATGCCAATAATAGGATTGCAAGTGGGAAATAGGATTGCAAGTGGGATGACCATATTTTAGTCCTCTGGTAAGCGCGTGTAGAATATGTTGAGCGTCTTAGAAGTCGCAATGAGCAGTAGAAGCCGACAGTTGAAGTGCATGTGATTTTTCTATTGCTCTCATTCACGAATCTTTCATAATCCCCTAGCCCAAAAGCAGTCCCGATAGCAAGTCTTGGGCACCAAAAGCATCGGTTAGTAATAAATAAAAAAATAAAAAACTAAGGGTTAATATCACAAAAACCTCCAAACTTGTATATTTACAATAAATATACTCTAAACTAATTTTTTTACTGCAAAAATCTCAAATTGATATATTGTGACAAACCCACCCTCCATTAAATTATATTAATACCACAAAAAATCAAAAATTAGTACACTTGCAATAAACGGATGATAAAAACTAAGACTCCCGTTATTTGCCACGTATCATCCAATTTATCAATTTGATAGTAAAATTTGATGAAAAAAAAAACGGAAGGTAAATTTGTTACATGTATACAAGTTTGAGAATTTTCATAAGTCAAAATATTAATTTGAGATAAATTCGTCACAGGTGTCCCAGTTTAGGGTTTTTCATGGTTTTTAACTCAAAAACTAATACAAATCAATCAAAATAGCAACGGCCCACAGCTGGGCTGGGCCTGTTCTACTCTTTAACTGGATCCGAGTTCACTATCACGGGCCGGGCGGGCTTGTACCGCTCTTCAACCATGTCCGATTGGAAAATCCGGCATTTTGCAAAATGTACCGACCAGGTGACCACTCACTCGAGCTCGTATCCAGCTTCTCCCCTGGCCAAGATTTTATGGCTCGATCGTCGCTCGTTCTTTGAAACTTCGTACTCGGCCTCCATCTTCTCCACTGGCCAAGGTTTCACAGCTTGATCTTCGATCGCTCCTTGAAACTTCGTACTCGGCCTCCATCTTCTCTACCCTCTTTCTCCATTTCGCTCCCTACTTTTGGAGGACCGAGTTCCTCTTCTCTTCACTTGTTATGAAGCTTTTTCAGAAGCTACACCACCTGTTTGATTAAATGCGCTTGAGGAGAAAGATTTTTCGAAGAATTAGATCATCGAAGATGATGGTTCATGAAGGGTTCAAGGACATTCTCAAGATCTAGAAGTTCAGGAGGTTCGTAGGGTACTCTGTGTTCTACTGCTTCACTGCCGTCTTGAGCTATGCTTACACCAACAACACGTGAGTCTTTGCTGTCTTTTTTCCAACTCGATTGAATAATTTTCTCCCCTGCTGTTCAGATTACGGAGCTAATTATTATACTTTCGCCGTTGTTGTGTTGCAGTACTAGAACTGGATAATCTAGAGGTGACCAGTATTATACGGCTTAACCAGCCAGAACCGAGTTATTGGGTGATTCTGATAAGGTCTGTCGGTTCTGTGTTCGTGGGGCACTTTCTAGCTTGTGCTGCATTTTCCTTGGTTGTTTTAGATTTACGACTTGTATCTGATTAATGAATTTGGTCATAGTTGTACAAAGCTGCTCTTGGCAGTTGCTTCGAAGCGGAAGAGTGGGGTCCCATCAAGTTCTGCATTGTGTCCTAGCACTTCAGCGCCGAGGAAAAGTGCTGTATGCATATCATGCTGTAAGTGACTGGTTCCCAAATGTCAATATACTCATTTGGTTTTGCATTCCTCTTGTTTAAGGTTACTCCTGCCATGATGAATGTGCAGTTATCGATGGAGAGGACAATTCAAGAGTGCCTTGTTCTATTATGGACAACGTTGAAACCACAATGGTTGACTGTTATGATTGAAAGTTGGAATTTTTTTGTTTTCTTTTCCCCTTTTGTATTGTTGTTTATGTATGGATCAGAAAAAACCAAGCATTTGGAGTGGAGGAAACAATAATTTTCCTTTCTTTGCTAATTTAAAACAAATCGTTTTCATTTCTCATCTTAGTCGTCCTCACCATGCAGACCTTTGTTTTGTGGCCTGATGGCTTGACTGATGTTCAAGGAAAAAAACAGTTGCCCTAACTGTGATTGCCTAACTGAGTCATATTAAAAGTCAAGAACTAAGAGGAAAAGAGTAATTGCTCATTCATAGATTAGGTGTTCTGTGTCATCTTCTCTTATCCTAATGGTGCAGTGAAACTCTTAGCAACCTTCATGAAAGACTTGAAATTGAAACTGCATCTTGACATTACACATTTAAGCTGCTGGTGCATGGCAGCATTGTGCAGATCAGGATCCTTAGTTGGTTCTGATTCTTTCATCTGCAAAGATAAGAATCTGGTACAAATCAAGGATCCAAGATCCTGAAAATTTGTCTTACCGAAGCTTGCGATGCCAACAAACATTGTTATACATAATTACCTACACCTAAACCTTTAAAAGAAGGAATGAAGATCAAAGAGTGCGTTCTCATTTGAGAGGTCAAGGTTTTAATCCCTGTATTCACAAATTTCAACTTAAGCATACTCTTGCATTTGTAATGTCAACTTCGCACTGCAAAGTTTGTTGCTTCTCACATTTGGTCTGTTTTTCTTTGCTGCAGCAATATGTGGCACACCTTCTCTCCCTTGGACAACTAGATGGATCTTGATAGAGGGAAATTGCTGATACTGCGAGATTTATTTGTTGAACTGTGTAAAGATGGAAAAGGCAGGATAAAGGGAACATCTTCCTGTTTGGATTTGTTAAAAATTGTAAAACCAAGAGCCTGTGGCTAATTCTTACAATTAATATGCTGTATGGTATTAGTTCTATCATATACTAGTTCCGAAAATTAAGTTTTAAATAAAAAAAAGTATGATTTGATCGTGCTGATCAGGGATTTTATCATTGCTTCTGATCAATTTATGTGGGCCTGTTTTGGATTGATATTAATTCCGCATCCTGTTTTCTCTTATTTACTCACGTTGTGCATCCAAAGGTAGAGGATAATATTTCAGCGGTGGTCATTAGTCATTTTCTGAGTAGGTTACTGAACTCTAATTTAATCACCAGATGAACCAAACTTTCAGTTTCTTGCAGTTGTTGCATTTTGTCCAGAATCCAACTTATTTCCAACAAAATGCTGACATGTTGCGCTCATGTGACTTGGCATTCTAAAATTTGGCCACATATCAGCCTCGTTGGTAGTTCATCAAGGAAATCAGCTGGATTTCATTTGACGTGCTTCAATTGAAAAAAAAAAATTTAAAGATTAGTGTGTTTTTTTCTTTTTGATCGATTATACTCTACTCCTACTTTAATATTCAGATTTTTCGGTCGATTATACTCTACTCTTACTCCTTAAGAAGATGAGGATTCGAACTCCTATCTCTCCCTTCTCATATGAGAAGGGTGATCACTGGGGTAATTGCCAGTGGTTAAGATCAGTGTATTGGGTGATTAAAATCAAAATTGAATGATCATCCAAACTTCAATGACCACAAATGGAGTAGAGCTCAGAAAGAGGTATGTGGATATTGTTCCATTTTTCTGGTGAAAGCTTGTTATCACCAGGAGCTGCAAGATCGTCTAGAGCTGTGCTTTGTGTTCCCAAACTTGACAGGAACGGGAATAAAAACGTGGCAAGGGTAACAAATGATGAGGCATAGGAGTTCCACCTACAAATGCAGTCGATAGATAATCAACAACAAAATCGTCATCCAATTTCGAATTTCGGGAATTTGAGAAATCTCTACTTGAGGCTCAAGGCTCATCGGAAAATGATGGGGGACCATGTGAGGCCAATGAGGCTAGAGTAGGTGTTCAGGTTGCGGATCAGCTTGTGCCACACCATGATGAGGATGAGGCGGGTCATGACGCTTGCCGTAGGCATGTGCTTCCTGCCCTTGCTGCCGACCCCCTGGCTCGGCCACCCCCGCAGCCTTCGGGTGCAGCTCCGCCGTGGAGCTCGACCCCAGCTTGGTCAGACCAGTGGGGCCCTCCTTGTTCTCTCTCTCCTCGTCGCCCTCCCGGCCTTTCCCACCGAAGCTGAAGTCAATCCTCCCCCCCAACCCAAGCCCTCAGCTTCCGCAACCGCTTCACATCATCACCACATTATGTAATGTTCAAAATTTAATAATTAGAGATACAGATGGAAAAAAAAAATTGCAATGTGAGCCAAACGAAAAATTACTAATTTAGAAACAATTCCTTGAAGCAGAAATTGTGTTGCCCCTGATGGCAAGATTAATTATTAAATTAACCGAGTGGATAGCCAATAACATAGAAACTACCTTTGGTTTCGCCATTGGGGGATGGTCGGCGACAATCATCCGGATCTCCTTGCCGCCCTGATCGGACCATACGGATTGCTCCGACAGTCCGAGTTCGCCCCCCTCCCCCACGGAACACGTGGAGCCCGCCTCCTTCTGACACCATCAACGCGCTGGCGCTCCACATGTTCCACACGAACATGTGGAGCTCCTTGGCACCGTGGTTGGCTTTTCCTTCCTGCTTTGGCTGCTGCTCTTGCTGCGCGCTCTTGCTGCTTTTGGTGAAAGTGGATTCGATTTCTGTATTCGGAGCCGGATATGCGGTCGGAACCGTCTGTGCCGGGCAGAACCCGAATCTCGGAGACAGCACAGACTCTGCCATTGCCGCGGAGCTCTCCTCAAAATTCGATGGCCTCAGGGTCGGGCCGCGCGAGGACTGGAGAGAGTACAGATCCGCTGACCCGAAATTAGACCACCTCAGGGCGAATCCCATCATGGAGTAGAAGTCCGACTGCTTGAAGCTGGAGCCCCCTCGGGGTCGGGTTCCGGGACGAGCTCAGGCTGTATATCTCGGTGCTGGTGAGGTTCGAGGGCCTCGGGGTCAGCCCGGAGAAGGAGATGGGGCCAAGGGACTGCCTGGACGCGTTGGACTTCCTGACGGTGACGTGGAGCTTGCTGTCGACGCCAAGCTCGCCCGCCATTGAAGGTTCAATCCGAACCATAACTGTTTTCGCAACACTCGTCATTCCAAGTTCGAAATTAGCGATTTTGCCGATGCAGCTCGACCAAAATCCCAATGGTTAGGAAGTCTCTCCATGCAATAATGGCATAGTTTAAGCAATGCAGCATGAGTCTTTTGGAGTTTCGTTCGCGACGTAAACTGAACTTGCAACCCCTTTATCGCTAGGCCAATTAAAAGACCTTTGCTTCTAAAGTCAAACAAGTCAAATAAGAGTTATGAAAAGAAGGGCAAAAATCATCAAAAACTTTGAATTATATATATGTTAAAATTTTTACTGTGACACCAAAAACCCTAAATTTGTACATATGTAATATATTTACCCTTTATTATCAATGAGAATTGTTAAAAATCTGCGTACATAGACGTTAGAAAGCAAATAATGTTGACCATGTGGCGCAAATGAAATAAAACCAACGTTATCTTAGGTGAAAAATCCTCTACGAAACTTTAATGGATGGTAAATATATTATATAAGTATAAATTTGAGATTTTTTATATCACAAGAAAAATTTTATGATAAATGTGTGTTGAAAAAAAAAAGTTTGGATAAATGTGTCACGGTGAATATGGTCTTGAGTTTTTTATGACTTTTTGTCCTAAAAAGAAGGGAAGCAATTCAAAAATGGCAAGGGAATTGAACGCAACACCACAATGTTAATATTCACATTTCACATAATATTAAATAAATTTTCTTATGTTGATGTCCAAATTGTAAGAAGCATCTTTAATTGGATCCACTTTTTTTTCCATTAATCTTATATTCTTAATGTACGAAAAATGCTTCGGGGGGTAAACTACTAAAAGACCTATGGACAGCCGAAGAAGAGAAGCTGCTCAAAACTAGAAAACTCTTTCTTGGTTCTATTTTCGCCTTCTTCGCTCGAGTGGCATCATTCAAGAGGAACCACCCAAAGCATCGTCATCTTTCATTTCCCCTCAAAACATTTCTCCACCTCCTCGGGAGCGAAGCTGATTCCACCCACCGCTCTCTCTCCCCGGTATCTTCATTTTCACCGTCCTTGTCGTTTGAGCAATTGGAATGGAAAATATCTATAGCGGTTAAGTCCATTTAGGGTTATGGGAGAGTAGTGACAGAATTTTAATTTTTAGCGAGGTGATTGTAATTTAACTAAAACGTCGAGTTAAGGTAGAGATTGTTAAAATGTTTGTCTCGAGGTTGAGCCTGATAGACGAAACCCAGCCCGAAATTGATCGTTATTTGTGAAGGTTTTAATATTCTGAATTAGATACTTGACAGACTTCCGAAATCAAGCAATTTGAAATTGCCACCAAGAACAGAATTATTTCATCCGTTGGCATCAACATTGGAATATGAAAGTCAGAATTTAGACTGTTTGAAATATTTGAAAATCGACTTCTCTATTGAAGTCGATGAATAATAATACTCTGAATTCCACTTTCCTAATGCAAGTTAAAGTCGCCGTCAAACGTGGAAAGTCCATCGTGGACTTGAACTAGAGCAATATTCGGTATATTAGTTTTGGCCGCATGTTGATGAACGCGTCTGTACGTGAGGTTTTGAAGCGCCATCTCGAAGCAAGTGCTTAGCGTGGTGGTTATTTCTATTGGTTTCGTTCACGATTTACATTCAAGAGGCAAGCATTCAAGCCCTCGACATCAAGTAAAATTGAAATGGCATTATAGTGCAGGCTTTGTCCCGAATCTCCATGGGTGGTGGTGGTTGAGAATGTTGGAGCTTTTCTGGGGTTTTCCTCTGAAAGCTTCTCTTTTCCTCTCTTCCCCCACCATTGTTTGTTCGTCTCTTCACAAACCCACCTCCAAACGCCATCACATTTCTCGTCCCCTGTTTTTCGATTTTTCCCGCTTTCTTCCCTTCTTTTGAAAATTGTTTCCGGAGATAATTCTGGGGGAACAGGGGTGGAGTCTGGCCTTTGCTGAGTCACTGTTTGAGGATTCCTCCTCTTTCTGGATTCCTCAATACGAGCATTTTGCTTCTCTACGGTGTGACAAAGGCGAAAGAGAAGAAACAGAGAATTTGCAAATAGATCCGTTAATAATAGGACAGGGGTCTTTGAGGTGTTTTTTCAAGTACTTTCCTTTTTCAGGATTTAGCAACTCCTGATATATCTACTACCCGACAGCATGAAACTACAGAAACAGTAACTAATCAACACAGAACATGTCGCAAACCCACAATTCCAAAAATGGAACTGAAGAAACAGTAAAGCAATCAACTCCTGATCGTCCCATGTTGCGCGTATTTCTCCATCGCTTCTAGCAGAATCCCATTTTGTCGACTCTCTTTCAACGAACGCAATCTTGTCACTTATCTTCATTCTCTCTCAGGGCAGCTCCGCAGAACAGGCAACTCCAATTTCAAATATCATCACCAAGCACTCTTGAACATGAGCACTTATGCTTCTTTGATTTCTCAGAGTGTCTGCAGTTGATGATTCTTCTGTCTCACAAAATAGGAGCTGCTGATCCGCTATATCTGCCACCCTTTCTGGCAAAGCCGCCGTGCAGTAATCGTGAAGGTTCAAAGCATCCTTAAACATGCCACGGGTGGGTCTCTTTCCCATAAAATCTCCGGCAGCAAGACTCCGTAGCTGTACACTTCGCCATCTTTGGACACTTCGCTTCCCATTCCATACTCTACAGTTGGATTTTACTAGCAAAAGAACACTAGAAGTATCATAACTTTCGTACAGTGCTCACTTCGGTGTCAAAACTTTTTTTTTCTCACGTGAGTGCCACAAGTTTAAAAAAAAATTCACTTGAGTACCATTTTCGATTTAGCCGCCAGAAAAGCTAACGTGGCCGCCTGAAAAGCTGACTTGGCTGCCGGTGAATAATATTTTAAAATATTTATTAATTTTTTGGGATTTTTTCGATTTTTTTTTGCTTTTTTTGCTTTTTTTTCTTTAGGGCCGGCCAGGGTCATCGCTAGAAACCACTTCAGCGTCGAAGATTATTAAAAAAAATGGAAAATCATTAAAAATATCCACGTATGCATTTTGGCCGGAAGTGGCACTTAACTGAACGATTTCATTCCGATTTGACACTCAAGTAAGCGAAAAAAAAGTTTTGGCACCAAAATGAGCACCGTACGAAAGTTATAGCACTCCTAGTATTCTCCCCGATTTTACTTGACACATGGATTTTACTTGGCACCGCGGTTGGCTTTTCCTTCTTGCTGCCCGTGAACTTGTTATTGCCCATGTCCAATAGTTCTAGGCTGCGCAAATTTCCTATCCTTGGAAGGATCGTTTCTCCTCAATCGACAATATCTTCAACTGGGAGGATAAGTCACCTACCAATTTAGGCAAAGTACCTCCGAAATTGTTGTTGTTGATTAATAGGAGCTCCAGGCTGATAAAATTGATGGATTCAAGGAATTTCAGGTCACCTTGAGCTCCACTACCTAGCTAGTTGCCCGAAATACTAATCCAATGCAGTTGATTTAGCTTTTCCACAGTAGACACATTTCTAGAAAATTTGTTTATCGGGATTGTCAGCCGCATTAAGTTAGTGGCATTTGATATGGAAACAGGAATGGGCCCAGTAAAACTATTGTTCGCGAAATTTAACATAGTAAGATTAGGAAGAGTGACTCCTAAATCTATAGGAAGGCTCCCTTCAAGTTGGTTTTGGGCAAACTGAATGATGACAAGAGAAGATATTTTGAAGATGGAGGAAGGGAGAGTGCCAGAGAGTCCATTTGCACCGAGATAAAGGTTCTCCAAATTTTGCAAACAGCCCAACGGGGCCAGAACTCTTCCCACAAAGATATTCAATGCCGTCGAGATGAACACCGGAGATGTGAGGTTCCCGAAGAATTCAGGGAAGTTTCTAGAGAGATTGTTGGAGTATATAAAGACTCTTGTTAGCTTCGACATAGAAACAACGGCTATTTGAACCTCACCAACTAGCATGTTATTGCCTAGTCCTAGAGCTTCAAGATTTTTGCAACTTGAGATGTTGGCAGGAATTTGACTAGAGAATGAGTTGTTTGCTAGGCCTAAGAGTTCGAGTCTATACAAGTTACCTATCTCCGGGGGAACTTTGTCAACGAAACTGTTGTTTTGGATGTCCAATATTCGGAGGAAGCTTAGGTTTCTAATAAAAGGAGACAGCAACCCTACAAGTTTTAAAGATGGAAGCATCAAACGAGTTATTCTCAAAAGCCAACAACCACACATAATCCCATGCCACTAGCAGAAATGGATAGAGTCGTTCCATGTGATGAAAACCCCGAACGGATCGCCGAATATCTTATCCTTCAACTGGAGCAATGCATCTCGGTTGGTTTTGTTAGATTGCTCTACAAGAGGGCATTGGCACCACTAATGTGACGAAAGAAAGTAGACAAAGAGAAGTGATTGAGAAGGACATGAAAGAACTCATGCTTGAAAGTTTTTTGCCCCCTCACACTCTGAACACTATCTATTAAGAAATGGATGGAGTTTTCGGCCACAGCCCCTGCCGCTAGATATACAATAGAAACATGGTCATCCCACTAGGAATCCTTTTCTTGGCGGGATGCGGAAGACGCAAAATTATGTGAGTCCAGTCCCTCGCCAGAAAAAAAAAAAGACAAACTTCTTGCGTGGGTTTCAATTTTGGACTATTGTGTGGTTTTAAGACTCAACATGGTCATCACACGCTTTGTCAGTAGAACAAACTTCTGCATATGAGTCTTAGGCCTTTGCTTGTTATGAGTCTTCCGCTCATCACGCCAAGAGTAGGATTGCAAGTGGGACGGTCGTGTTACAGTCTTCTGATAAGCCTGTGATGACCATGTTGGGCGTCCTAAATGTACGCAATAGTCTAAGAACTGAAACCCGCCTGGAGTGGAGAGGTTATTCCGCAGGCTCAGTCCGAAAGACTATGCCAATTCCGCATAAAAAGACAGCGGGATTCATGTAAGGTCCCACCGAGATATAGAACCTCGCATCCAATTTTTCATCTGTGATTTGCTTTGTTCACCACATCCATTCATTCACAGAATGAGTGTATCTGTCCTTGAGTTTCCAGGTTCGTAACAAAACTTCCTGCAATCGACATGAGAAACATTACCGCTTGGGCGTGCATTACACGTCCGCAAGACAAAACGAAAGCAAAAGTAACAAAAATGAAATGAAGTGCCGGAAAGGAACAAGAGGAGGAGAGTCGAAACGTGTCTTCTTGACTTACAAATTTAGTAGCCGCCTGCAACGCCACCTCTGCAATGAACCGTAGGAGCGGACGGTTGAAGTGTGCGCGTGATTCTTTCAATTGTTTTGATTCACGATTCGCCCAAAAGCAGTCTCGATAGCAAGTCTTGGTTCGTAATTACTAAAAAAATACCAACAGAAATCAATCAAAATAGTGTGCGGCTCTCTATGTTTTATGGATAACAGTCGAACCCGTAAAAATAAAATGGTTTGACAAGTAAAAAAGAGCAGAGTGGGAGCATCACGATAAAGATCCCTCGCCCGCTATAGATTGCTCAACCCAAACCACAACTGTTTCCACGTCATGATTCGAAATCCTAAATTAGCGATTTTGCCAATGCAACTTTACCAGGATCCTAATGGTTAGGAATCCTCTCCACACAATAGTGGCGTAGTTTAAGCAATGCAGTATAGGTCTTTCGAAGTTTTGTTCGTGACATAAATTGAACTTTTGACCCCTTTATCACTAGGCCAATTAAAAGACCTTTGCTTCTAAAGTCAAACAAGTCAAGTAAGAGTGTTTCGCTTATAAATAGAAGAGTAAAAGCCATCAAAAATCTTAAATTATGCCGATTGTGGCGCATTTACTCTAAAAAAATTTATGATCCATTTACCCAATATTGGAAGGAATCGTCTTCCGGTTCATTTGCAAAGCAACCCGATTAAACTCTGAAAATAAAAATAAATAAATAAAAAGGGTCAAAATTAAGACATTTCAAAAGGAAGTTTCCAAAACATTGATTAGTGATGCCATTTTCTAGGATAATGATCTTTATTTGCCTTGTTATGCTTCCGACTTACCAAAGCCCATGCGAATCTCAGACAACCAAGCCCATGAGCCTGTCTTATTATGTTCCAGACTGCATTGCATCATCACAATTTTACTCATCACATCTCGATATGGAGTTTTGCCACTTCATTCCTGGAAGGGAGAAAAGAAAAGTTGGCTCTTGTCAAAAGTTTGGGTTGCAAGCTTTCATCCATGATGCGAGAATTGGATCAACCAGACATCTGATGAAAATATCATCCATGATTATTGTTACGTTAACTTCTTTTTTTTCAAAAAAGATATCACCCATAATGCTATGTAGCATAAAGCCAGCATTGTGCATTTGTCAAGCATGTGCTTCGCAGCACGGGCCAATGCCTCGGAAGTTTCGGGCCTACGCTGTGTAGCTCCAAGCCGAAGTTGTGCGGCGTTCGGGTTACGCTCCAAAACATCTAGGCATCAACGAAGCAATTGCTTCCAGGGACGCCCGGTCGCTTTGGAGCAGGGGAAGGAGGGTAAAAGGCAGCATGAAGATGAAGCCCCAAGGCATTTCAAATTTCAGCTCGTCGGGTCCAATTTAGGGCGCGCATAATAACCATTTTATTTTTATTTCTGGAATAGATTTCTATTCCACACTTGTTTCTGGAATAGAAATCCGTTTGGTAAAAAAATTTACTTTTTTATTTCTGGAACAGATTTCTATTATAGAAATAGGTTTTGAATAGAAATTAGAAAAAGAAATTTTACTTTTCTATTTCTGGAATAGAAATCAGAAAATGTTTCTCTCTCACCCGAAGGAGTTTCTTGCCGTCCACCGCTCACCACCACCACCACCACCCCCGGTCACTGTCGTCACCACCGCCGCCGCCAGTCGCCGCCCGCTGACCACCACCGTCCCTCCCATTACCGCCATCACTTGGGAAAGTGAAATTTTTTTGATTATCAAACGAATTTCTATTCCAAGAATAGAAATTTTTGGTCATTATCAAACATATTTTTTGGCTCAAAAACTCATCCAAAAATAAAAATAGAAAAATCTATTTCTCTTTTAGAAATGTTATCATTCGCATCCTTAGAATCGCGTGCCTAGGCCCTTTCAATGAGAAGACAGGACCGAAGTAGGTGCTGAAATCAAAGAAGGGAAGGCTTCCAGCTCAGGCCCGAATGGGCCACCATTTTCCTATTGTGCTTTGTCACTGTGTCCCAGAACTTACGCGTACAAATGACGAGCGAAGACATTAGGATTTTTTCAGTTAACTGTCACGGAGTGTTGCGAAAAGCATGACCAAATAATAAAATAGACAGAATAAGGAAATAAATTAAATATTAAATTTACGTGATTCGGTCATAGTGACCAACGTCAATGAAAATGGTAACAACGAATTCCACTATATATTAAGCGATACAACAAAAATTACAACACTCGAGTTATTTAAATATTCTCGGTGTTTTCTAGTCCTAGTTACATCAAATAACACACGCAGTCTTTTAGCCCACAATTCATTGCTAAATAATCTCTCTCAATCTCATGAAGGAATTATATATAAATTCTTACCTCAAGAATTTAATTGGCTTCAACACTAACTTCATGAAATGTCAACACTAACACCAAGCACTTGTGTGAAAAACTGTGCTTCAAGACTCTTCACGTCAATCGCGGCGCAAAGACCAAGCTGCTTTTTCATCAACTTCGGCACCAAGGGAAAAGTCCCACGATCCAATATATAAATATATGAGACCACAAAAGGAAACCCAGCGACCGATTTCACATGTAAAGGAAGCTGTGAAATTCGGTCAACCAAGTCCCAGATGGACTTTCCGGTAGTCCCAAGCTGCAATATTGGAAGATAACTATGTCCATATTTTTTTCTCTCTATTTTGTTTGGATGATTTGAATAACAATGACGATAATTTCCATGTGTTTCAAAATAAGACTTTATCGAATATAAAGTCCAAACTAATACCATTTTCCATTCTTGATTGCATCTTCAACATGGAAAATATATCCGTAATATTTAAGTTGTCATTAATTTTCATACACCGAGCACATGATTCAATTTAAATAGAGTTGAGCTAAACTCGAGATATTTTGTAAATTAGGGAGAGGGAGAGGGAGAGGGAGAGGGAGAGGGAGGGAGGAAGGGAGAGAGAGAAAAGGAAGCCTAGGGCTGGTGGAAGTTGACTGGGGAGCGACGCGAAATCAATGGCTCCGAAGCACTTGTGGGTTCTCCACAGGTTGCCCCGCAATGGTCCTGGGGAAGTTAATTGGGGCAGAGCGATGCGAAATCAATAACTCTGAAACACTTGTGGGTTCTCTGGTTGCCCGCTACTCCAAGCCCTCAACATCAACTAAAATCGAAATGGCATCATAGCACGGGTTTTGTGCCGAATCAATGGTTGGTGGTGGTTGAGGATATGTTGGAGCTTTTCTGGGTTTTTTCTCTGAAAGCTTCTCTTTTCCTCTCTTCCCCCACCGATGTTTGTTCGTCTCTTCACAAACCCACCTCCAAAAGCCATCACATTTGTCATCCCCTGTTTTTCGATTTTTGCCGCTTTCTTCTCTTCCTTTGAAAATAGTTTCCAGAGATAATTCTGGGCGAAGAGGGATGGAGTCTGGGCTTAGCAAGTCACTGTTTGAGGATCCCTCCTCCTTTTTTTTCTTTCCTTCAATACGAGCATTTTGCTTCTCTTCCGTGTGACAAAGGCGGAAGAGAGGAAACAGAGAATTTGCCAATAGAGCTGTTAATAATAGAACAGGAATCTTTGAAGTATTTTTTCAGGTACCGTCCTTTTTCAGGATTTAGCAAGTCAGACATATCTACTACCCCTACGACATGCAAATACGGAAACAATAAAGCAATCAACTCCTGATCGTCCCATGTTGCGCATGTCTCCCCATCGCTTCTATCAGAATCCCATTTTCTCCACTCTCTCTTTCAGAGAACGCAATTTTGTCACCGCATCGCTTATCTTCATTCTCTCTCTTGGTACCTCTGCAGAACAAGCAACTCCAATTTCAAATATCATTACCAAGCACTCTTGAACATGAGTACTAATGCTCAGCGCGTCTGCACTAGATTCTTTTTCTGTTTCACAAAAAAGGAGCGGCCGATCAACTATATCAGTCACTCTTTCTGGCAAAGCCGCCGTGCAATAATCATGAAGGTTCAAAGCATCTTTAAACATGTCGTGGGTGGGTCTCTTTCCAGTAAAAATCTCCAGCAGCAGGACTCCATAGCTGTATAAGTCGCCATCTTTTGACACTTCGCTTCCCATTCCATACTCTGCAGTTGGATTTCACTTGACCCATGAGTTGATCAGCTTGTCAAATAATAAGGACAAGGAAGAGGAGGCACGTATAAAGAAGGGGAAAAAATTATTGTGGGGAAGCAATTATGAATTCTGGTCAATGTCGGCAAGTAACGTAGCATGTAAGCGTGATTTGTCAAAGTCAGATTTTCCACTTTTATAACATTGTACTTTTATGAATACTATGCATGATTGAATCACACGAATGACCAAAATAACTTAACTTAAACATTGTTAAGTTTCTATGGTTCTGGTTAGCTCCACAAGTCATGGGACAATTAGCTGAGACGAGTTTTTACTGAAAACGAACAGGTCTGACTTGCCTACATAATTTCAGACAAGAAGTTCCCTACATGCACTATCAGGGAAAGAGCTCATAAGAGGATGATTGACATTGGATTTACTGCAAGTACACATACCTGGAGGAGCATAGCCAATGGTTCCTCTAAGTCCAATTGAGCTTGTTTGACTCACAGGCAAATCACCAGTGCCGCTGGGGAATATCCTAGCTAAGCCAAAGTCACCGACATGTCCATTCATTTGGGCATCCAGAAGAATGTTGCTTGGTTTGAGGTCACAATGGATCACCATTGTTTGGCATTGATGATGGAGATAATCCACCGCGCAAGCTACATCAAGAGAAATGTTCAATCTCTGAACAAAACTTAAACTATGCCTCGGCATCCCATTTGGTGCAAGATCCATATGCAACCACTCCTCCAAGCTACCGTTTTCCATGAGCTCGTAGACTAGAGCCTTAAACTCATTGCCCTGAAAATCCACACTGGAACAAGCTGTTAGAATCTTAACAAGATTCCGATGCCTAATGTTTTTCAGGACTTCACACTCTTTTAAGAAACTTGTTGACGCTCCTCGTTGCTTGAGGTCAAAAACCTTAACAGCCACTATTTTGTTTTCATCTGCCAGTGTCCCTTTATACACCGAGCTGAAACCTCCCATTCCAATCAAATTGCTAGAGATGAACCCGTTTGTTGCTTTGACTATGTCTGCATAAGACACTTGCTGAAATCCCCCCATTGATGGAGTCTCTAGAGAAGCCTCGCTTTTCTTACTCCTTAGCCAATAAAATTTCATCAGTAACAATAGAAGAATCAACACCCCTACTATCCCACATGTAACTGCAATGATAACGTAACAGGAGGTAGATGATCTGCATTTTCCTTTGCTCGTCGAACAACTTGGCAAATCTAGGATCGGCATACCCCCACAGAGCTTATCATTTCCTTCAAGCGAGGTCGCACTCGCGTTCAAAAACACCCCTTCGTTTGGTACCTCACCCTCGAAGTTGTTGAAAGATAGATTCAGGTACTGCAATTGAAATTTCTCCAAGAACATCGGAACGGGGCCAGAGAAATTATTACTTGAGAGGTCTATGTGCTGAAGACCATTCAAGGAACTCAAGAATGAAGAGATATTCCCTTCAAATAGATTATTTTGCATGTGAAGCTCAACCAAGCTATTGCATTTACCGAGGCTATTAGGGATTTCTCCTGATAGGTCGTTGCCATGCACGTCTAATTTGGCTAAGTTGTTCAAATAACCGATTTCTTCTGGTAAGGAACCGCTCAATTGGTTTTCAGATAGATCAAAATAGATAGATAGGGAAGAGATAGTGAAAGCTTGCGATGGTATGATTCCACTCAGATTATTCTGTGAAAGGTCGATCCCAACCAACTTTTGGCATTTCCCGATACTTGGAGGAATACTCCCTTGAAAATTGTTCCCTTTCAAGATGAGTTCCAATAGCTCCATCAGGTTCCCTATTGTGAAGGGGATATTCCCGGTGAGTTTATTCATATCAGCACCAAACTTCTTCAACTTGACGAGATTTCCGACGGAATCAGGAATGCTGCTTGTGAACTGGTTATGACCCATGTGCAACAGTTCTAGGCCACGCAAGTTCCCAATGCTTGAAGGGATCTTTCCAAACAATCGATTGGCTTGAATCGATATCATGTTCAACTGAGACGATAAGTTGCCTATGGATTCAGGCAAAGTACCTCCGAAATTATTGTAATTGATTACCAAGACCTTCAGGCCAGTAGAATTGATCGATTCAAGGAATTTCAGGTCACCTTGTGCTCCACTACCTAGATGGTTGACCGAAATACTGACCAATTGTAGTTGATTTAGCATTTCCATGGTAGGCACGCTTCCAGAAAATTTGTTTACTGGGATGAATAGCCTCTTTAATTTAGTGGCATTTGATATGGAAGCAAGAATGGGCCCAGTAAAACTATTGTTTGCTATTTAACGTGGCAAGATTAGGAAGAGTGACCCCTAAATCTGGAGGAAGGCTCCCTTCAAGTTGGTTTGAGGCAAATTGAACATCCACAAGAGAAGATATGTTGAAAATGGAGAAAGGGAGAGTGCCAGAGAGTCCATTTACACCGAGATAAAGATGCTCCAAATTTTGCAAATGGCCCAACGAGGCCGGAACTCTTCCCACAAAGTTATTATAAGCTGCTGAGATGGACACCAGTGATGTGAGGTTCCCGAAGAATTCAGGGAAATTTCCAGAGAGATAGTTTAGGTGTACAGAAACTATTGTTAGCTTTGACATAGAAGCAATTGCTATCGGAACTTCACCAACTAGCATATTATTGCCCAGTCCCAAACCTTCAAGATTTTTGCAGCGTGAGATGTTGGCAGGAATTTGACCAGAGAACGAGTTGTTTGCTAGGCCTAAAGATTTGAGTCTATACAAGTTACCTATCTGCGGGGGGATTTCACCAACAAAAATGTTGTTTTGGGTGTCCAATTTATGGAGGAAGCTCAGGTTTCCAATAAAAGGAGACAGCGACCCCATGAGTTTCATAGACTGAAGTATCAAATGGGTTACCCTCAGATGCCGACGGCCACACGTGATCCCGTGCCACTGGCAGAAATGGACAGAGTTGTTCCACGTGCTGAAAATCCCGAAGGGATCGTTGGATATCTTATCCTTGAACTGAAGCAATGCATCTCGGTCAGTTTGGTTGGTTCTGGGAATCGAGATTGCTCTACAATAGGGCATTGGCACCACCAATGTAAGGAAAGAAAGTAGACAAAGAGAAGTGATTGAGAAGGACATAAAAGAACTCATGCTTGAAAGTTTTTTGGCCTCTCGCACTCTGAACACTACTATTAAGAAATGGATGCAGTTTTCGGCCACAGCCCTCAACTACCAAATGTTCCTTAGAAACATGGCCATCCCATTTGGAATCCTATTCTTGGCGTGATGCGGAAGACTCATGTGCTTTATGAGTCTTCTGCCTTTGCTTTTTATGGGCCTTCCGCCTTTGCTTTTTATGGGTCTTCCGGAAGACTCATAAAGCATGAGTATGAGTCCTTTGCTTTTTGAGTCTTCCTCTCATCATGCCAAGAGTAGGATTGCGAGTGGGATGGCTATATTTCAGTCCTCTGATAAGCGTGTGACGACCATGTTGGGCGTCCTAGATGTACGCAATAGTCCAAAAGCCGAAACCCACCTGGACTGTGCCAATTTCGCATAAAAGAGATAGCAGGATTCATATAAGGTCCCACCGAGAAATCGAAGCTCCCATCCAGTTTTTCATCCGTGATTTGAACTATTCACCACATTCATTCTTTCATAGAACAAGTGTATCTGTCCTTGAGTTTCCCGGTTTGCAACTAAGTTTCGTGCAATCAACTCTAGGAATCAAGATTGCTCTACAAAATGGCATTGGCACCACCAATGTAACGGAAGAAAGTAGACAGAGAGAAGTGATTGAGAAGGACATGAAAGCACTCATGCTCGAAAGTCTTTCGGCCCCTTACACTCTGAACACTGTCTATTAAGAAATAGATGGAGTTTTCGGCCACAGCCCCCAGCTGCTAGATGTCCATTAGAAACATGGTCATCCCACTTGGAATCCTACTCTTGGCGTGTGTTGTGACTAGTATAAATACCTAGAGGGGAGGGTGAATAGGTCTAGAGAAATTTTACACGCAAGTAATATCGATTTATTGCAATCCACAAACTGAAAGTAAATAGAGAGAGTAGAGAAGATTGCAAACACAATTATAGTGGTTCGGCTTTTGTCAAGCCTACGTCCACTCTCCAGGCGATCAGCCAATAGGCTGGATTTCACTATGTGATCAAAGGTGATTACACACTCTTGAGTGTTAGCACTTGGTGATGATATGTCTCACAAAGTCACTCTTTTTGGTAATTCACTAGGATCACTCAATTACGCTCTTTTCAGACAACTAGTGAAGAATTGAATCAGCCTTGGAATATATTTATCCACCCTAGTCTCCTAGGTCTCATCCTATCCTTATATACTCTCCAAGCCACACTCGACCGTTGGCTCTTTCCGTGAGAGTTCCGTCTTCCCTTTCCTGGACAGACTTTATAAGGCAAATCTTTTTGACCGTTGGAGGTAGATTAGATCCCCTTGGATTCTGCTCGCCCATACAATCAAAATCCGGGCTTCCATAAGTGTTTCATCCTTCTTTGGAAGTTGTCTGATGATTGATCTTGTTGATCAATATAAATATGGTAAGTGAAAATCATATGACCGTTGGTGCTCGATCCCGTAGTTCCATTCTCGAGTCTGCCTAGATTTTCGATGCAGTACGTTCGGACTTAAAATCTCGATCAGGGTACGGTCAGACTTAAATCTCAGTCTTGTACGGTCAGACTTAAATCTCAGTCTGGTCAAGTCTTTCGTCTGCTTCATCCAGACTCAGAAACTTTCCATCATCTGCATAGCGGCTTGTGCGTCTTTCACTAAGTTACTCAATAAACACATTAGTAGCCTTTTGATTTATTTTGTCATCTTCAAAACATCATAAGGGATTTTCCTAACAATCTCCCCCTTTTTTGATGATGACAAAACAATATCTGAATATGCAATTATGCTTTTAAATATATTGATAAATCAAAGCATCATAAGCACATAATGCAATCTCCAAAATTGAGCAAAAGAATTTATTGAAATAATTGCAGCTCAATATTATGCACTAAAT
Source organism: Angophora floribunda (assembly GCA_014182895.1). Classification (NCBI taxonomy): domain Eukaryota; kingdom Viridiplantae; phylum Streptophyta; class Magnoliopsida; order Myrtales; family Myrtaceae; genus Angophora; species Angophora floribunda. The sequence continues at coordinate 34,270,532 of CM024706.1, read as the reverse complement.
AATATAAATCAATTAGCACATATGCATATACATATTTTCTCCCCCTTTTTGTCATAATCAAAAGGCGATAATAATTAAAAAGGGTGTCACGTGGAGAATAAATTCACATGGAGATATCATGTTGATATGAACATAAAGAATATTCTATAGAGCTCATATATATCAACAAAAATCTGCCAAGGAAAAAAATGGATAATATACTTACCAAATTATGTAGAACACACTTTACCTTTTCTTTCCATAGTAATCATGATCAAGATCAATTCAAAAATCTGCCATAATTAATCAATGCTCCCCCTCAATTTGTTGCCTTTTTGAAATGATCACAATTCTCCCCCTGTTTTTTTATATTCACTTTCTCCCCCTGTCCTCATGACAGAATTTGCGATAATACTTATCGCAGCTTGTTGTCTCTTTATTTCCTTTGTAGTAGCAACATTCACAGCATTCATTTGCTTTTGAAATTTGAGGTAGAAGTTTATTTTCTCCAATCAAGCTCGCCTCAAATTAAATCTGCACAAACTTAACAAACTTTCTGCACAAATGCATTGTTATAATACTTCACGTAATATATAATGCCATTTCTTACGAAATAAATTGAATAACATATATGACAATATAAAAAAATTTCAATTCAAAGCTATTCAACCTTACATATGACACATTAGTGGCCTGCTCAATAATTTCTGAAAATTTTATTCAATGAATAGAATTTTTGAGCCTTAAAAAATCTCCATAATTTCGGATCAAGCTTTCCCAACCTTATATGGAAAGATATTTTGCCACCTGCAAATCCTTGTAAAATAGATAATAATCTTTGCACAATAAAAAAATATTACGCACATACCTTCCTTCAATTTGCAGATCAAATTTGCCTGATATAAAGTATCTTCTAAGATTATAGCAAGTGAATCCCAAAATACAACAATATCTTTCAAGATTAAAGGGATTTCCCTAAGCATAAATTTCAAAAGATATTATTGATGCAATATGCAAAATGAAAGTAGATATTTTTATCACGTGCCAAATCAAGTAATAAAAATATGCAATATCTGACGAGATTTTTGCAATATAAATCACACGTGAGTCATCAAAATCATCTTGAACCATAAAAATTTGTGTATAAATTTGGAAGGCATGATGATAAAGATGGAATATTTTATTTCCTTACCCAAGGTATATATTTATATATACCATTGATTTAGAAACAGATCTCATCAATCATCGCTTGAGATATTCTTCTGATTGCTCGATGATTTGCATAGATTTTTGCAATCATTCTTCTTTTGTAAAATTTCCTACAGTAATCGTCTTTTCTTTTGGTATCCATGAATTTGGATCCTTCTTTCACGTTAGAGCACAAATAGGAAATTTTCATAAAAACTCAACGATACTTTCCTATCTTGTATAAAATCTCGTAAGACAAATTTTTTCTTTGCAAAAATATAATAGAATAAGAGAGCATAAAATCTGATCAAATAATCAAGATTGTCTATAAGCAAGATATCAAATCAATCACACGTATCAAATTCCAACTCACAAAACTACAAAAATATATCACACGATTCTTCCTATAATATAACCAATTATAGAATATAATTATTATAAAATCTGAATCAACTGGAGCATAGAAAGAACATTATGCACACAAAAAATTCTCACTTCCTTACCTTTATTACCTGCAAGAAAATAATTTATCTTTTCTTCAGTACCCAAATGAATTTGGGTCCATTTCGGTTAGAGGAAGCATCAAATTTCCAATTGATTGACTTGGATTTCTTCCAATCAAGTAGACATTGTTGCTTAAAGTGATTATGATCACCACAATTTGAGCAATTAAAATATTGAGATCCAATAGGCTTCACAAATTGCTTATCAAAATGACTTCGATAATGGTGGATCGAAGGTTTGTACCGCAACCTCTCCTTTACTTTTGGAAAATCATTATTGATCTCACTTGTAGAATTTTTCTCTCTCAATTTAGAGATATTCTTCAAGGCTTTCTTATGTTCTGCGCATAACTCTTCAAAAGGATCATCACCATCAAGAATAAGATTTGAACCTGTTACCTCGTCTTCTTCAAATTCAATGCCCGCCATTAAGCATAAATCCTCATCATCGCTGGATTTACACTCGACGTCGCTCCACGTTTCGGCTTTCTTTGTGGACTTCTTCCCTTTCGAATTGCTTCTTTTTCTCACAAGGTGTTCAGATTTTTTGATCAACGACCTCATCTCCTCATCGTCATCCTTTTTATCTTCCTCAAAATCTGCCTCATTAAAATCAGCATTAGATTTTAAAGCAATTAACTTCTTACCTTCTGGATCTTCATCATTTATACGTTCAGCTTCATAAGATTGCAAAGTTCCAATAAGTTCATCAACAGATAAAGGCGAAATCCTCAACGTCTCGCGAATTGAAGTTTTGACGTTGTTCCAATCCTTCGATAATCCTCTCAAGAGCTTGTTGACCTTCATTGGTCCTGAACAGGCTGTCCTTGATATGCCAAACCGTTTACAATTTCTGTAAAACGAGTAAACATATCTCCTATTGACTCTCCCTGCTTCGTCTTGAAGGACTCATATTGACCAAGTAAAATATTTACTTTGGTCTCCTTGACACGATCAGTCCCTTCATAGGTAACGTGCAACCTATCCCATACTTCCTTTGCTGTTTCACAAGAGGAAATTCGATTATACTCATTAGGAGATAAAGCACAGTAAAGAGAGTAGATAGCCTTTGCATCTAAAGCTTCTCTTTTTGTTATCTCTTTTTGAGATAGAGTAACAGATGATTGAAGCGTTTCGCCATCCTCTTTTCTAGTAGATGCTGATACAACATTAGGATTGATTCCTTTCTCAACAACATCCCATTCCAACAGATCCTTAGATCTTAGGAATGCCTTCATATTGTTTTTCCAGACATTGTACTCTTTCCCATCAAAGTAAGGTGGTCTGGTGATGCTTCGTCCCTCAATCAGACCTGGTGCAAAAATACTAGCCATGAAAGATCTTTAGCTCTGAAATAATAAACACTTCAAGATACTGAGCACGAGGCTCTGATACCAATTGTTGTGACTAGTATAAATACCTAGAGGGGAGGGTGAATAGGTCTAGAGAAATTTTACGCGCAAGTAATATCGATTTATTGCAATCCACAAACTGAAAGTAAATAGAGAGAGTAGAGAAGATTGCAAACACAATTATAGTGGTTCGGCTTTTGTCAAGCCTACGTCCACTCTCCAGGCGATCAGCCAATAGGCTGGATTTCACTATGTGATCAAAGGTGATTACACACTCTTGAGTGTTAGCACTTGGTGATGATATGTCTCACAAAGTCACCCTTTTTGGTAATTCACTAGGATCACTCAATTACGCTCTTTTTCAGACAACTAGTGAAGAATTGAATCAGCCTTGGAATATATTTATCCACCCTAGTCTCCTAGGTCTCATCCTATCCTTATATACTCTCCAAGCCACACTCGACCGTTGGCTCTTTCCGTGAGAGTTCCGTCTTCCCTTTCCTGGACAGACTTTATAAGGCAAGTCTTTTTGACCGTTGGAGGCTCGCCCATACAATCAAAATCCGGGCTTCCATAAGTGTTTCATCCTTCTTTGGAAGTTGTCTGATGATTAATCTTGTTGATCAATATAAATATGGTAAGTGAAAATCATATGACCGTTGGTGATCTGATCCTATAGTTCCATTCTAAGTCTGCCTAGATTTTCAGTCTAGTACGTTCAGACTTAAAATCTCGATCTGGGTACGGTCGAGACTTAAATCTCGATGCAGTACGGTCGACTTAAATCTCGGTCCTGGTCAAGTCTTTCGTCCGCTTCATCCAGACTCAGAAACTTTCCATCATCTGCATAGCGGCTTGTGCGTCTTTCACTAAGTTACTCAATAAACACATTAGTAGCCTTTTGATTTATTTTGTCATCTTCAAAACATCATAAGGGATTTTCCTAACAGCGTGAAGCCGAAGACTCATAAAGCATATGAGTCTTAGTCCTTTGCTTTACGAGTCTTCCGCAAGAGACTCATAAAGCATACGAGTCTTAGTCCTCTGCTTTTTTACGAGTCTTCTGCGGAAGACTCCAAAAGCATGAGTCTTCGTCCTTTGCTTTATGAGTCTTCCGCTCATCATGCCAAGAGCAAGATTGCGAGTGGGATGACCATGTTTCAGTCCTTTGATAAGCGGGTGATGACCATATTGGGCGTCCTAATCGTACGCAATAGTCCTAAAGCTGAAACCCGCCTGGAGAGGTTATTCTGCAGGCTCCATCCAATAGACTATGCCAACTTCGCTTAAAAGAGAGCGAGATTAATATAAGGTCCCACCGAAAAATAGAAGCTCCCATCCAGTTTTTCATCTGTGATTTGCTATATTTACATTCATTCATTCATTCATTCATAGAAAGGGTGTATCTGTCGTCAAGCTTCCTGGTTCGCAACGAAGCTTCCTGCGATGGACTCGAGAAACATTACCGCTTGGGCGCGTGTTACATGTCCGCAAGAAAAAACGAAAGCAAAAGTGACAAAAAATGGAATGAAATGCTGGAAAGGAACAAGAGGGGGAGAGTCGAAACATGTCTTCTTGACTTACAAATTTAGTAGCCGCCTGCAAAAGCCACCTCTGCAATGAACCGTAGGAGCAGACGGTTGAAGTGATGTGGGATTCTTTCTATTGTTTTGATTCACGATTCGCCCAAAAGCAGTCTCGATAGCAAGTCTTGGTTCGTAATAAGTTTTTAAAAAAAACTAATAGAAAGGAAATCAATCAAAATAGTGACGGCCCACATAGATTTCCAGATTATTGTTTGTGGCTCTCTCAATGTTTTATGGATAATAGTCAAATCGGTAAAACAAGATGGTTTGACCAGTAAAAAGGGTAGAGTGGGAGCATCAGGATAAATATCCCTCGCCCGCTTTAGAATGTTCAACCTGCACTATAACTGTTTTCCCGATGTTGTGATTCGAAGTCCAAAATTAGCGATTTTGCCGAAGCAACTTGACGAGGATCCTAACAGTTAGGAAGCCTCTCCACACAATAACAACATAGTTTAAGCAATGCAGCATGAGTCATTCAAAGTTTCATTAGAGACGTAAACTAAATGTTTGACCCCTTTATCACTAGACCATTGCTTCTAAAGTCAAACAAGTCAAGTAAGAGTGCTTTGCTCATAAAAAGAAGGGCAAAAGTTATCAAAAATCATAAATTATTTCAATTGTGACTATTTTACCTTAAACATTTTTCGATGATACCAAAAACCTCAAATTTATATCTATGTGACATATTTACTCTACATCATTAATGAGAATCATTAACTTGGCTATTTATAAATTTGTATTTGTGTGATACAAAAAACCTCAAATTTGTATATGTCTATATGGATGTCAGAAAGCAAATAGCGTTGATCATGCGGTTTAAGTGAAATAAAAATGACGTTGGCTTGGCTGAAAAATCATCTAACACTGTCTGTTAAGAAATGGATAGAGCTTTCGATCACAGCCCCTAGCTACTAGATTTTCATCATAAACGTGGTCATCCCACTTAGAATCCTGTTCTTGGCACGATGCGGAAGACTCGCAATCCTTTGCTCTTCGAGTCTTCGCATAAGTTTCATAAAGCGTATGTGTAATTCGAGATTTTAACTAGGTCAAAAGTAAGGTCTTTAAAAGATATAAGGAAAAAAAAAAAGTTGACAAGTCAACAAAAGAAAGCAAAAGAGGAAGTGGACGCTCAGCTTCAGAGGGAGAGATTGAAGGCTTTCGGGAAAAGAAGGAAAAAGAAGAAAGGGAAAAAGAGAAGAGGAAAGAAGGAAAAAAAAAAAAAAAGAGAAGAAGGTAAAGAGCTTTGCGCATCCAAGGCATGGACACCTCACCAAACCGACTCAACTACATATCGTAATGTTTAGTAAGTGCTCGCACCCCTCGTTCATCCAATCGGAATAATTTTCGGATTTAGTGCTTAAACAATAATCAACATTAAAATCAAGTAAAATAACTAAGCAAAATATTACGACGACTATAAATCGGCTAAACATCACCTAAATGTTAATAAAACAACTCCTACGCCTCAAATAGCAAGTGATTACACAAATCTAAACGCTACATAAAACTCGGCTTCGAAATCATAAAATTTCGCTCCGATTAAATTGTTGCGCCAAAACTAGTCATGTCAAAACTCATGGCTTCACAACACCGAAAGTCACCATTCCCATGAAGTCTCCAAACTCTACAACTCAAAAAACAGATTCCATGACTCAAATTCCTCAAAATTCCGAATTTAATCACTAAATCCGAAAACTATCCCGATCAGATGAACAAGAGGTGCAATCATAGACATTGCCACAGTTAATTGAATTGGCTTAGCAAGGTGTTCGTGACTTATACGCGCAAAGCCCTTTCTCTTTTCTTCTTCTTTTTTTCTTCTTCAGTCCTCTTTCCTTCCCTTTCTCCTCTTTTTCCTTTTACCAAAAGCTCTCGGTCTCTCCCTCAGTTTTCACCTTAAACTGAGCGTCCGCTCCCTCTTTTGCTTTCTTTTCTTGACTTTTCAAACTTCTTTTTTCTTTTATTTTTTTAAAGCGGGTCCCACCATCTTATTTTTTGACCTAGTCAAAATCTCAAATATTACAATATGCGTCTTAATCCCTTTGCTTTGCAAAAAGCATATGTGTCCTAGTCCTTGGTTTTACTAGTCTTCCACTCATCATGCCAAGAGTAAGGGTGCGTTTGGTTCAGCATTTTCAATGGGCTTTCAGGCCTGAAAGCCCTTGGGGAAATGCTTTGAACTGTTTGGTTCAATTGTTTAAGTAGCTTTCAACTTTCAAGTTGCCTTTAAAATGCTGAAAGCTCAAAGCTAGTAAGGACTAGCTTTGAGCTTCAGCATTCCGCTAAATGCTTAAACTATTTTTTTCCTTCCAAAATTACCCTCACTAGTTTTTCATATTTCTGATTTTGCCCTTGAAAGGGGCAGCCCTTCGCTAGCGAAGGTCTACGACCGCCGGTGAGCCAAATCTGGTGTCGGCGGTCATCTGCTGAGGTCGCCCGACCTCAGGCGACCTCCGGCGAGTGTCACACGGCCCAGTAGAGGGTTGCGGAGGTCGCTTGAGGTCGCGACCCTCGACGAGGGCCGCACAACCTAGGCTCGCTTGCGACCCAAGCGACCGCCGCCTAGGTCTCGTAAGGGTCACGTGACTGCCGGCCTGCCGTCACGCAACCCTCGCGAGACCCGGTGAGGGCCACCGCGACCGCGAGACTCAAGCGGCGGTCGCTTGGGTCGCGGTGAACTTGGGTCGCCCGAGGTCGGGCGACCTCCGACAGCCCTCGGCCGGGGCCGCGCGACCCTCGGCGGGGCCGCGCGACCCTCCCCGAGGGTCACCCGAGGTCGGACAACCTCCGGTGGCCCTTGGCTAAGGCCGCGCGACCCTCGCCCAAGGTCGGCGACCTCGGCCGACGACCGCCGGCACCAAATCTAGCTCGCCAACAACCATAGCCCTTCACCGGACCGGCAAAGGGCTAGTCCAATTTTCCAAAAATAAAATATAAAAATATATATATACTTATAATACCCTTTAAAGCTCATTGCAAAAGTTTTTTTTACCAAACGCACGTTTAACTCAAAGCCCATTTGCAAAGAAATTTTACCAAACACAATTGCATTTTTCCAAGTAGCTTTGGGCTTTCAGCATTTGCATTGGACTCAAAGTCCCTTGCAAATGCTGAACCAAATGTACCCTAAGATTGCGAATGGGATGACCATGTTTCAGTCCTGACATAATATTTAAATAAGCGTGTGATGATCATGCTGAGTGTTTAAAAGTCGCAATGAACTGTAGGAGCAGGCGGTTGAAGTGCGTTGATTTTTCTATTGCTCTGATTCACGTATCTTTCAGAATCCCTCGGCCCAAAAGGAGTCCCAATAGAAGTCTTGGGCACCAAAAGCATTAATTAGTAATAAGTAAAAAAAAAAATAATGATTAATATCATGAAAAGTTATGTGACAAATTTACTCCAAATTAATTTTTTTGATCATCAAAAAATCAAACTTTGTATATTTATGACAAGTTTATCCTCTATTAAATTAGGTTAATATAATGAAAAATCATAAACCGATACACCTACGACAAACATATGACAAAAAATGTGTTATTCAACTGAGCAATTTAATGGTAAAATTTAACGAAATAAGTGGAGAGTAAATTTGTGGCAAGTAGACCAGTTTAGGGTTTTTGTAAATAAATTTATCACAAATATATATATATATATATATATATATATATAAATTTGGGTTTTTTCGTGGTACTTAACTCAAAAACTAATAAAAATCAATCAAAATAGCAACGGCCCACATATTGCATCAGGCCTGGCCTACTCGGCTGGGCCTGTTCTCCCTCTTTAACTGGACCCAAGTTCACAATCACGGGCCGGGCGGGCTTGTACCGCTCTTCAACTATGTCCAACCCGGGTGGGGAAATCCGGCGTTTCACAAAAAATGTAGCAACGACGGTGAGAATCGAACTCGCATCCATCTTCTCCACTGGCCAGTGGCCAAGGTTTCATAGCTTGATCTTCGCTCGCTCCTTGAAACTTCGTATTCGACCTCCATCTTCTCTACCCTCTTTTTCTCCATTTCGCTCCCTACTTTTGGAGTACCCAAGTTCCTCTTCTCTTTACATGTTATGAAGATTTTCCAGAAGGCACACCACCTGTCTGATTAAATGCACTTGAGGAAAAAGATATTTTTAAAGTGCTAGATCATCGAAGACGATGGTTTATGAAGGGTTCGAGGACATTCTCAAGATTCAGAAGTTTAGTGGTTCGTGGGGTACTCTGTGTTCTACTGCTTCACTGCCGTCTTGAGCTATGCTTACACCAACAACACGTGAGTCTTTGCTGTCTTTTTGCCAACTCGATTGAATAATTTTCTCCCCTGCTGTTCAGATTCCGGAGTTAATTCTTATACTTTCACCGTCGTCGTTGCAGTACTAGAGCTGGATATTCTAGAGGAGACCAGTATTATGTGGCTTACCCGGCCGGAACCGAGTTACTGGGTGATTCTGATAAGGTCTGTCGGTGCTGTGATCATGTGGCACTTTCTACCTTCTGCTGCATTTGCCTTAATCGTTTATGATTTACGACTTATGTCTGATTAATGAATTTGGTCATAGTTGTACAAAGCTGCTCTTGGCAATTGCTTCGAAGCGGAAGAGTGGGGCCCTTAGAGTTCTGCGTCATGTCCAAGCACTTTGAGCAACAAGGAAAAGCACCGCATGTGTCACGGCTCGAAGAGATGAACAATCCAAGAGGGTTCTTGATCGATGCCGTGACCGATCCTTGGCACAAGCGACCCTCAACAGTTATCACCGTGTTCTAGGATTTTCTTGAGTATTCTAGATTATTCCTAGGGGCGGGCGATACGGTAATTGTACACCGATGTATTTAATGAGGATAGGTGGTAGTTGGGGGATACACCCATGTAATTAATGCGGGTAAGTGATAGTTGGGGAGATGTAATCTCCACCGTTAGATCGAGGAGAGATCTACGGATACAGTTTGCCTGTACTTGTATAAATAGGGGTCTCCTCCCCTCATTGTATCATCTCATTCTTCACAAAGCAATAGAAAACCAGAGCTTCTCTCTCTAGAGTTTCTCTCTCTAAAATTCTTGTGAGTTGAGTGGAAAGGCTGCTTGGGAGAAATCCTAAGGCCGCACGGGTGTAAGGGAACGCTAGATCGATCAGCCCGTGACACATGCATATCACGCTGTAAGTGACTGGCTTCCCAAATATCTATATACTCGTTTGGTTTTGCATTTCTATTGTTTAAGGTCACTCCTGTCATGATGAATGTTCTGTTATCGATGGAGAGGATAATTCAAGAGTGCTTTGTTCTTTTATGGACCATGGTGAAAACACAATGGTTGATTGTTACAATAGAAAGTCGAAATTTTTTTTATCTTTCCCCTTTTGTATTATTGTGTGTGTATGGATCGGAAAAAACCAAGCTTTTGGACATGGAGGAAACAATAATTCCCTTTCCTTGCTAATTTAAAACAAATGGTTTTCGTTTCTCATCTTAATCGTCCTTATCATGCGGGCCTTTGTTTTGTGGCTTGATAGCTTGACTGATGTTATAGGAAAAAAACAGTAGCCCTCAGGGAAATGCTTTGACATTACTGTGATTACTGAACTGAGTCTTATTAAAAGTCAAAAACTAAGAGGAACAGAATAATTGCTCATTCATAGATTAGGTGCTCTGTGTCATTCTCTCTTATCCTAATTTGCAGTGGAACTCTTGGTAACCTTCATTAAACAATGAGAACCATCTATTAACCTTCATTAACCTTCCATCGAGGAGCAACGACATGACCATAGATATGAACCCAAGTTCAAACAATACGTTAAACAATGAGAACCATCTAAAATGATGGAATAGTAGCGAGACGAATATTTTAGATTAGAGAAAAGAATGTGTTGAGGAAACTCCTAGTTTTGATGTTTACAAAACATTTTATGATTGAGATTCTTACTAAACTCTTGAAGACAAAGAACTCAGGAAGACTTAGGCTTTAAAGTCTGCTGAAGCGAAGATAAAGCTTGGGGTGCCTTAGAGTCTGCCGCCTTCGAGACGGAAGAGTCTTCCGAGGCGAGAATTAAAGTCGACCGTACCCAGATCGAGAATTAAAGTCCGACCGTACTGCATCGAAATTCTAAGCGGACTCGAACTTAAAGTCTCGGACTTAAGGTGTATCTACAAGATAAGATCACCAACGGTAGAGTATTTCACTTACCTTATTTATGTTGATTCTGTTAATCTAATTTACAGGATCAATTAGTGGACAACTTCCAAAGAAGAATAGAGCACTTATGGAAGCCCAGGATTCGATTGTATGGGCGAACGAGAATCTAAGGGGATCGATCTACTCTCAACGGTCAAAAAGACTTGCCTTATAAAGTCTGTCCCGAAAGGAAAGACGGAACTCTCACGGAAAGAGCCAACGGTCGAATGTGGCTTGGAGAGTATTTAAGGATAGGTTAAGACTTAAGGGGAGATTAGATGAACATTATTCCAAAGCTGATTCTGTTCTTCAATTGTTGTTCATAGAGCGTATTTGAGTGATCTTAGTGTATTACAAAAGAGAGTGACTTAGTGAGACAGATTTTCACCAAGTATAAACACTCGGAAGTGTGTAATCACCGTTGATCATATAGTGAAATACAGCCGATTGGCTGGTCGCCGGAGAGTGGACGTAGGCTTGTCTAAAGCCGAACCACTATAATCGGTGTTTGCAACCTTCTCTAACTCTCTCTATTTACTTTCTTTTGAGGATTGCAATAATCGATATTAGTTGCGCGTAAAATTCCTAAACACCTATTCACCCCCTCTAGGTGCATACACTAGTTACATCAATTGGTATCGAGCCTCGTGCTCAAGTTTTGAAGTGTTTGTTACTTCGAGTTAAAGATCCTCTATGGCTAGTATTCTTGCACCAGGTTTAATTGAAGGGCGAGCAACACTCGTCCACCTTACTTCGATGGCAAGGATTACAATATCGGAAGAATAAAATGAAAGCTTTTCTCGGGTCGAAAGATCCACCGGAATGGGATGTGGTTGAGAGGGGAATTGAGCCCACCGATAACATCGAAAGACTTCAAAGAGCACCGATGAGAAAGAAACGAGAATCATCGCCACTCTCTCTCCGAAGAGATAACAAAGAGACAAACTCTTGATGCAAAGGCTATTTACTCCCTATATTGTGCTTTATCACCTAATGAATATAATCGTATATCTTCTTGTGATACGGCGAAGGAAGTATGGGATAGATTACATGTGACATATGAAGGAACTGATCGTGTCAAGGAGACCAAAGTAAATATTTTACTTGGTCAATACGAGTCCTTCAAGATGAAACGAGGGAGAGTCAATAGGAGATATGTTCGGTCGCTTTACGAAATTGTAAACGGTTTGGCATATCAAGGACAGCCTGTCCCTAGACCAATGAAAGTCAACAAACTCCTAAGAGGACTGTCAAAAGAATGGAACAATGTGAAAACATCTATCGAGAAAACTTCTGCGGATTTCACCACTAACAGTTGATGAGCTTGTAGGCACTCTGCAGTCCTATGAGGCGGAAACAAATGAACGAGGAAGTGGAATCCGAGGTAAGAAGTCTATCGCTCTTAAGTCTAATACTGATTCGATGATACTGATTCTCAAGAAGAGCTAGATGATGAGGAACTAGCACTTGCTGATCAAAAAGGTAAAGAAACTAAACAGAAAAGGCAGAAAATTCAACAACGAAAAACAAAGCGACATACTGACAACGCAGTCGATGACGATGATGATTATGCAAAAGAGGTAATTTGTTTTGAGTGTAAGAAAAAGGGGCACATTAAACGGAATTGTCCCGACTCAAAAAGAACAAGGGAAAGTTTGAAAAATACAAGAAGGCTCTCAAGGCTGAAACATGGAGCGATACGAAGTTGAGGATAGTGAAGACGAATATGGAAACATTTGTCTTATGGCACATTCGATTGATTCCGAATCGGACTCGACTCGCACGAGAAAATCGAGGTAAATCATTCTCGTTATTCCTTTAGAAGTTTCAGATTATATAAATGAGCTTTGTTCTAATCTAAAAACTACTTTGAAAAGGATCTCCACATTAAAAAAGGAAAATTACAAGTTGATTAAACAGAACGATTTTTTGAAGGAAAATTTGGATGATTTCAAAAAGGAATTTTTGGAAATGAAGGAAAATCGAGAGGTTCTTTTAAATGAAAATGAATCTATCAAAAAGAATCTTTTGAAAGCAAAGGAAAATCAAGATTCCTTGCAAAAAGAGAATGATGTTCTCAAAAAGGAATTTTTAGATATTACCACAAAGTTCTCAAAAGGATCAAAAACCCTTCAGCATATTCTTTCTATTCAAATTCCTTATTATGACAAGTCGGGACTTGGCTTTTATAAAGAAAATGATTCCTTGATTGATTTTCCCAAAGTCAAGGAAAGAATTAGACAGAGACCTCCTCGACAAGTTTACAAAAATCATTTCAAAAGTAATTTTGTTAAACCCATTGGTAAGAATAATCTTAAATGTTCTAATTGTGGAGAAAAAGAACATTTTGAAAACAAATGTCCTAAAGTCTGGAGACCTGTTCAAAAGAATTGGATAGAAAAAGCTTATACTTGCTAACTATAATGGACCCAAGAAAATTTGGGTACCAAAGAAAAAAATGAGTTCTTGTAAACGTTGCGGGTAAGCTTCAAAAGAAAGAAGAAATGGTACTTGGACAGTGGATGCTCGAGACACATGACTGGAGACTCAAAGATGTTCATTGAATTTGAGAAAATTAAGGGAGGAACAGTTTCTTTTGGAGGAAATACTAAAGGAAACATTATAGGACTGGGAACTGTCAAGATTGGCAGCCTAATCATCAACAACGTTTCTCTAGTCAAAGGATTAAACTACAATCTTCTGAGCATCAGCCAGTTATGTGATGCTGGTTTTGAGAATAAACTTCAAAGAGAACTTATGTTCTCGGAACAAGCATTGACTCTTCACGAGACTTTTACTTGGACGAAGACATGGGAACATTTATCTTCGGATATAAATGTAGACACTACAAAATGTCTTTTATCAGTCCAAGATGAAGCAGATTTGTGGCACCGCAAACTTGGACATGTCGGCATGAAACAAATTTCCAAGCTTGCCAACAAAAGGCTTGTTCGTGGCTTACCTTCACTAAATTACAAGAAAACAGAACTTTGCTCGCATGCACACTTTGGGAAAACAGGTAAGAAGTTCTTTTAAATCTAAAAGCATATATCCACTAACCGTGTGTTACGCTTCTTCACATGGATTTGTTTGGACCTACCAGAACTTATAGCATCGGAGGTAAGAAATATTGTCTTGTGATTGTAGACGATTACTCTCGATTTACATGGGTATTTTTCTTGCAAACAAAGGAGATACATTCTCATTTTTCTCAACATTTGCAAAGAAGGTTCAAAATGAAAAAGGTTACTCTATTTCAAGTATCAAAACAGATCATGGGAGAGAATTTGAGAATCAAGACTTTTCGGACTTCGTGATAAAAATGGTATACAAAGATACTTTTTCATCTCCCTACACTCGAACAAAATGGAGTTGTGGAGAGAAAGAATAGATCTCTGCAGAAATGGCCAGAACATTGCTTATAGAAAGCAAGGTGGCAACTCGGTTACGGGCGTAAGCAGCTTTCTACTTCTTGTCATATTATTAATAGAATTTTTCTAAGACCTATTCTTGAGAAAACTCCCTATGAGATTTTGAAAGAAAGAAAACCTGTTGTTTCATACTTTCGAGTTTTTGGTTGTCCTTGCTATATTCTTAAAAATGTTAATCGTCAACCTAGTAAGTTTGAAGAAAGGTCGGATGAAGGTATTTTTCTGGCTATTCAAACTCTAGCAAAGCATATAGAGTGTTCAATAAAAACACTCGATGCAGTGGAAGAATCCATGAATGTAAAGTTTCGGAGACGGAAGTTCCAAAACAAAGTGTTACAGTGCATGAAGAATCAGTACCAGATGCTGTACCAGAAAGATCATGTTTAAACATAGCAGAATCTTCTCATGAAATAGTCAAAGAAGGAATTCATGAAGGAGAATCAACTCAGCCTAATATTTCTGCATCCACGAAGATTCGATAATGCTGAAGTTCTCAATGAAACCGGAAGCATAAGTCTAGTCATCCCAAAGAGCTCGTGATCGGAAACATCAACGAGGGATTCAAACCAGATCAAGGAACAAAAAGGATACAGGTATTGTTGCACTTATTTCTGAAATTGAACCCAAAGGAATTAATGAAGCTCTGGAAAATGAAAGCTGGATAGAGGCAATACAAGAGGAGCTTCATCAGTTCAAGAGAAATGATGTATGGGAATTAGTTCATAAACCAAAAGGACGGACAATTATCGGTACCAAATGGGTCTTCGAAACAAAGTAAATGAACTTGGAAAAGTCACCAGAAATAAGGCAAGACTTGTGGCAAAAGGTTATTCCCAATGAGGGAATAGATTATGATGAAACCTATGCTCCGGTGGCAAGATTAGAAGCAATCGAGACTTTTACTTGCCTATGCTTGTTATCAGAATTTCAAACTATTTCAAATGGATGTAAAGAGCGCCTTTCTAAATGGGTTCATCAAGGAAGAAGTCTATGTGGAACAACCACCTGGTTTGAGGAAACAAGAAAGCCGATCATGTTTTCGGTGAAAAAAAGCCCCGTATGGACTGAAACAAGCACCTCGAGCCTGGTATGAACGACTCGGTAAGTTTTTATTAGACAACAACTTCAAGAAAGGTATGGTTGATACAACTTTATTTATCAAGAAAGCAGTAAGGACATCCTTTTAGTACAAATTTATGTAGATGATATTATCTTTGGTTCTTCTAATGAAAGTTTGTGCAAGAATTTCTCAAAGTCTATGCGGAGGAATTCGAGATGAGTATGATGGGAGAACTTACTTTCTTCCTAGGACTTCGATTAACCAATCAAAACGAGGAACATTCATTCATCAAGAGAAATATTCCAAAGATTTGGTTAAGAAGTTTGGGATGGAAAACTGCAAGAAGACCGAAACTCCAATGTCAACTTCCATTAAACTTAATCAGGATGAATCTGGAAAGAAAGTCGATCAGAAATCTTATAGAAGTATGATTGGGTCTCTTCTCTATCTTACCGCATCCGCACCGACATTATATACAAAGTGTATGTGTATGTGCTCGTTTTCAAGCATCCAAGAGAATCTCATCTTACAAAGAAGAAAAAGCGTATTATCAAGTACATAGCTACTTATCCATCTCTCGGGTCTCGTGGTTCCCTAAAGAAACAGACTTTACTCTCCTTGGCTACTCGATGCCGACTTAGCAGGATGTAAAGTAGACAGAAGAGTACATCCGGAACATGCCGATTACTTGGACAAATGCTGGTATCATGGTCTTCTAAAAAGCGAGAACACGGGGCTCATCAACTGCGAAGCGAGAATATGTTGCTCTTGGAAGCCGCTTTGCTCACGATTTTATGGATGAAACAAAGAACTATTGGATTATGGGAAGGAAGAAGCTTGCACCGAAATAAGATGTGATAATACGAGTGCTATAAACCTCACCAAGAATCCAATTCTACATTCCAGAGCAAAGCACATTGAAATCAAACATCACTTTATTAGAGACCATGTGCAAAATGGAGATATATATGTGGAATTTATTGATTCTAAGAATCAATTAGCAGATATCTTTACAAAGCCGCTGGACAAAGGTACATTCGATTCAATATGTGGGAAATTAAATATTGTTAACCCTTTTTTATAAATCCTATAAGAGCAGGACAAAGTCTGAGAAAAAGGAATCGTCTGGACAGACTATTGAAAAAGGAAATTATAGTATTTTGGGAAGGTATGTTATTTCCTTAATTCAATCTGGTCAATCCCCTCGGTAAGTTTCTTTAATCTACATGATTAATTTGTATATTTTTGGCATGTGCTTATTGAATATTTTTGAGTTTAAAATAACTGCCGTTTTAATTTGTTTTGAATCGCGACTGTTCATTTGTTCTTCTAATGAGGGGGTATAAAAACGTATAAAGTCGGGATCTCTTTTAACTCTTCAGAACGTTTTGAAAAACCCTAACAGAGAAAAACTCTTTCTAAATCGATCTCAATCTTCTCCAAAACCAAATCTCTTCGAACATGGCCTCGAGATCCTCCGTATCCAGATCAAGATCTCCATCCCCAAGAAGGAGGTCAAACAGGATCGCTGGGCAAGGAGGAAGAAGAGTCGACAGAGGACAGACGCATTTCGATCTCACACAGACCTCCGAAGATACCCAAGAACATTCTCCAAGAGTCTCCTCTCAAAATAATCCTGAAGAATCTTCAAGAGCCATCATATCACAATCAAGAACGACATTACTCACGAAGAGGTACGTCCGGACTAACTCTACCCACACCGACTGAAAGTCCTCATGTAATATTGAGGAGATATGAGAAATTAGTCCAGAGAAATGTTAGAGATGATGTCAAATTGTTCTTCTTGAGAAAGGAAGGATATGCGAATGAACTCGGGCTCATTCAAGCAAGACAGCCACGATTCACCAGTCCACTCGCACAAAACAAGTGAGTGATAAAGGGAAAAGCAAGGATAGTATGAAGGATGATGATGAGAACATATACAGAAATTTTGAAGTTAGAATGGGTATAGCTGCTGTAGTTCGAAATACAACTGGGAAATTATTTCGATCCGAGAGAACATAAAACCTTCTTCAACGGGCGATGGATCGAGGAATCATGAACCACGAATTGTGGATTTTGATTATCTGGATGCTTTGAAGTAAATCTGCGGGAAAGCCTTGAAAAATTGCAGATGGACCAATTTTGCACCGATTCTCTGTTGTGTTTATCCCGAACTAACAGCATATTTTTACTCGAATTTAACATTTCTCTCTCCGGATCGAATGCAATTCGGTGTGAATGACAGGTTCTATGATGTTAGTACGTACACTCGGGCGACATTATAAAAGTTGAAAGAGGAGCATTCAGGCCTATAGACGTCTCCTATGAAACAGTTTGTAAGTTTCTTACAAAGTCTGTAAGGGCCACTATCACTTATCCTCTTCTAACTTCTGCAAGAACTATTTTGCATAAGATTATTATCAGCTGTATTCGTCCAAAAGCCTCATCAAAAACTGATGTATCTAAATTTGAGGCCAAGTTAATGTGGGCTATTGAAAGGGGAGTACTGTTCTCACCGCCTCACACAATATTATCGCACATGTATCGGACGGTGTCGAAGGAGAAGGGGCAGCTACCCTATGGAGCTTTAGTGACAAGGATTTTTGAGCATCTAAAAATAGACATACCCAGTAAATTCAGCACTAAAACTCTTCCCACAATGGCTATTGACATGAAGATGATCAATAAGATGAGATTGAAGGACGTTGTAGAGACTTGGAGACGAAAAGAAAAGGAATTGGCTAGAGCGAGACAGCAAAAGAAAAGGTAAAGAGGTAGCTGCTGCTGAGCCAAGTTCTAAAAGGAGAAGACAACTTCTACCGGTAGATGAAGAAGAAGAAGAAGAAAGCATCTCCGCAATTCGCAAATATGCGTCAAACTTCTCGAGAGAATGTCGAACCGAAGCGAAACAAACGCGAAAAAACATTCTCAACACGTAACATGAGAAGAATGATGTATCCGAATTGGCGGAAGATCCCGGAGGAAGATCCGAAGAGGATCCGAAGAAGAAGATCAAGAAGAAGAGGAAACGAAAGAAGAAGAAGAAGAGGGAGATAAAGAAAGGGAAAAGGAAGGACAACAATGACAGAATGAAGCATCAATTTCGGGAGCATCTTTCGAAAATATTGAATTTCAAATACCCGAAGCTTCATCTGGGAATGCGATTATCGAAGATCTTGGCACTTCTAATCGAGATCAAGGATCGGCAGATTGAAATGGAAACCTCCTTCACAAACAGACGAAACTCTTGAGAAGACGGTCAATCAATGTATTGACAGAGAAGTCTCGCATCGGATATGGAGGATTTCACCCTTGTTCGGACCCCAAACAAGAAATCTTCTTAAAAACATCTTCTGTTTTTTAGAAACTGTTTTGAACTGACTCATTCTTTTTGAGGTTGACAAAAAGGGGGAGAGTAATATGGCTTTTTGATTTTTTATGGTTATTAACTGTGATGATTTGATAGTTGGATGCATGACATAGTTGGCTTCGGCTTTATTATGGCTTTATTATGATGTTAATGCATGATAATAAAATATTTGATAATATTTTCTTATATGCTTATTACACTAATGAAATGAGGTTATGTTGCTTTTTGTATTATCTATACGGGGTTGATATGAGCTATTCTTATAAGTTGTGCGGATATTTGGAAGTAGGCTCTATCTAACCATATTTTGCAGGAACTTAAAGCCATATGACTGAAATGTTTTGTCATCATCAAAAAGGGGGAGATTGTTGAGGAAACTCCTAGTTTTGATGTTTACAAAACATTTTATGATTGAGATTCTTACTAAACTCTTGAAGACAAAGAACTCAGGGAAGACTTAGGCTTTAAAGTCCTTGCTTGAGCGAAGATAAAGCTTGAGGTGCCTTAGAGTCTGCCAGCTTTAGACGGAAGAGTCTTCCAGACTGAGAATTAAAGTCTGACCGTACCAGACTGAGAATTAAAGTCTGACCGTACCAGACTGAAATTCTAAGCAGACTCAGAACTTAAAGTCTGTCAGACTTAAGGTGTATCTACAAGATAAGATCACCAACGGTAGAGTATTTCACTTACCTTATTTATGTTGATTCTGTTAATCTAATTTACAGGATCAATTAGTGGACAACTTCCAAAGAAGAATAGAGCACTTATGGAAGCCTGGATTCGATTGTATGGGCGAAACGTAATCTAAGGGGATCGATCTACTCTCAACGGTCAAAAAGACTTGCCTTATAAAGTCTGTCGGAAAGGAAAGACGGAACTCTCACGGAAAGAGCCAACGGTCGAATGTGGCTTGGAGAGTATTTAAGGATAGGTTAAGACTTAAGGGGAGATTAGATGAACATTATTCCAAAGCTGATTCTGTTCTTCAATTGTTGTTCATAGAGCGTATTTGAGTGATCTCAGTGTATTACAAAAGAGAGTGACTTAGTGAGACAGATTTTCACCAAGTATAAACACTCGGAAGTGTGTAATCACCGTTGATCATATAGTGAAATACAGCCGATTGGCTGGTCGCCGGAGAGTGGACGTAGGCTTGTCTAAAGCCGAACCACTATAATCAGTGTTTGCAACCTTCTCTAACTCTCTCTATTTACTTTCTGTTTGAGGATTGCAATAATCTGATATTAGTTGCGCGTAAAATTCCTAAACACCTATTCACCCCCCCTCTAGGTGCATACACTAGTTACATCGGAATGCTTGATAATCAAATTCAACAGCGAGAGATAAAGGAATTCTTCGTTAAAAATCCCTCATGAGTATCATGTTTAGCAAATAATTTATATGAAGATCCTATTGAGATCCGATTGTTTGCTCAATGGGTTTGTCATTGAATATAGGATTTATTTTTTTAGCGATCAAGAGGTGTCCAAATCAACTTTCACATAACTTGATTGGACCATCTCTTCGATATTTTTGAGGCAGAGTAATTCATTAGGATTTTACTCCTAAAGAGCTCCCTATGAGATTTGACTTTTGCTCCAAGTGAATTGTTGCATCAATTAAAAAACCGATGCGTGATAAATCCCACTTAGGAGTGAAAATACAATGTTGTTAGCCTTAAAAGACGGTTGCTAGGAAATAAATCCAGGATTTTGTACCTAACATTGGAAGGAATCGTCTTCTGGTTCATTTAAGGTACAACCCGATTAAACCTTGAAAATGATAAACGGATCAATTTTAAGACATTTCAATGGGAAGTTCCCAAAATATTGATTGGCAATGCAATTTTCCAGGATAATGTTCTTTATTTGCCTTGTTAGCCAAATTTTTAATGCATCTGACCTACCAAAGCCCATAGGAATCTCGGACTACCAGGCCCATGAGCCTGTCCTAATATGCTCTGGACTGCGTTGCATCATAACATTTCGATCTGGGTTTTGCCACTTCATACCTTGAAGCAAGGAAAGAAGAAAAAGTTAACTCTTCTCGAAAAGTTTGGTTCACGAGCTTTCACCCTACGCCGTGTAGCTCCAAGCCGAAGCTGTATGACATTCTGCTTATGATCCAAAGCGTTGCGACTCTACAAGGCATTGACGAAGCAATTGCCTTCGAGGGACGCCAGGGCGCTTTGGAGCAGCGGAAGGATAGTGGGTGAAAGGGCAAAACCAAGACGGAATTCCAAGGCATTCAAATTCCGTCTCGTTGGGTCCGATTTAGAGCCACTTGCCTAGGCCCGTTCATGGAGAAGACATAAAGCTGGATCCTAGTAGGGGGCTGAAAATCAAAGAAGCGAAGACTTCCAGTTCCAGGCAGGCTTCACTTGTGCTTCGGGCCTCGGGGGCCCGAATGAGCCGCCATTTTCTACCGTGCTTTGTCACTCTCTCCGTCCCAGAACTTTCACGTACAAAATGGCGAGCGAAGACTACCGGGTTCTCTCAGTCGACTGTCGCAGAGAGAGAGAGAGTGGGGAATGGAAGCCGAGGCTGGTGGAAGTTAACTAGGGGCAGAGCGATGCGAAATCGATGGCTCTGAAGCACCTGTGGGTTCTCCACGGGTTGCCCCGCAACCCCAAGCCTTCAACATCAAAGTAAAATCGAAATGGCATCATAGTACGGGTTTTGTGCCGAATCTCAATGGGTGGTTGGTTGAGGATATGTTGGAGCTTTTCTGGGTTTTTCCCTGAATGCTCCTCGCTCCTCTCCCTCACCACCATTGTTCGTTCGTCCCTTCGCAAACCCGCCTCCAAACGCCGTTACATTCCTCAGTCCCCTGTTCTTTGATTTTGGCCCTTTTTCTTCTCTTCTTTCTTGAGGAAAATCGGTTCCGGAGAGGGGTCTGGGTAAACAGTGGTGCAGTCTGGGCTTTGCTGAGTCACCGTTTGAGGATTCCTTGATTTTGATCCCTCAGTCTGAGCATTTTTAGCTCCTTTTTCGTGCGACAAAGGCGTAAATGAGCAACAAGTAAATACGCAAATAGAGTTGTTAATGATAGAACAAGGGTTTTTGAAGTGTTTTTTTCAAGTGCTCCTTTATCAGGATTTAGCAAGTCGGGACATATCTACTGCCCCTAAAACGTGAAACCACGGAAACGGTAATTAATCAACATGAAACACGTCGCAAACCCACATTCCCATATAAGGATCTCTGAGGAAACAGTAAGCAATCAACTCCTCACCTTCCCGTGTTGCAGATATTTCTCCATCGCTTTTAGTGGAATCCCATTTTGTGGACCCTCTCTTTCAGCAAACTCAATCTTGTCACCGCATCGCTTATCTTCATTCTCTCTCGTGGCAGCTCTGCAGAACAAGCAACTCCAATTTCAAATATCATCACCAAGCACTCTTGAACATTAGCACTAACGTTTCTTTGATTGCTCATCGCATCTGCACTTGATTCTCCTTCTGTTTCGCTAAATATGAGTAGCTGATCTACTATATCTGCCACCCTTTCTGGCAAAGCCGCCGCGCAGTAATCGTGAAGGTTTAGAGCATCCTTAAACATGTCGTGGGTGGGTCTCTTTCCCGTAAAAATCTCCAGTAGCAGGACTCCATAGCTATATACGTCGCCATCTTTGGACACTTCGCTTCCCATTCCATACTCTGCGGTTGGATTTTACTTGATCCATGAGCTTATCAGCTTATCAAATCATAAGGACAATGAAGAGGAGGCACGTATAGAGCAAAAGGGAAAAAATTACGGGGGGGGAGCAATTATAAATTCTGTTCAATGTCGGCAAGTTATTTAGCATGTTAAGCATGATTTATTGAAGTCAGATTTTCTACTCTTATAACCTCGTACTTTTATGAATACAATGTACAATTGAATCAAATGAATGACCAAAATAACTGCACTAACCTGAACTTAACTCTATTAAGTTTCTATGTTTCTGGTTAGTTCCGCAAGGCACAGGAAAGTTAGCCGAGAAGAATTTCATAGAAAATGAACGAGTCTAACTTGCCTATTCAGACAAGGAGGTCTCTACATGCGTTATCAAGGAAAGAGCTCATAAGAGGACGATTGACATTGGATTTACTGCAAGCATACATACCTGGAGCAGCATAGCCAATGGTTCCTCTAAGTCCAATTGAGCTTGTTTGACTTGCCACAAGCAATTCACCGGTGGCATTAGGGAATATCCTAGCTAAGCCAAAGTCGCCAACATGTCCATCCATTTGGGCATCCAGAAGAATATTACTTGGCTTGAGGTCACAATGGATCACCGCTGTTTGGCACTGATGATGGAGATAATCCACTGCGCAAGCTACATCAAAAGCAATGTTCAGTCTCTGAACAAAACTTAACCTACGCCTTGGCGTCCTAGTTGGTGCAAGATCCAGATGCAGCCACTCCTCCAAGCTACCATTTTCCATGAACTCGTAGACTAGAGCCTTAAACTCATTGCCCTGGAAATCAACACTGGAACAAGCTGTTAGAATCTTAACAAGATTCCGATGCCTAATGTTTTTTAGGACTTCACACTCTGCCATGAAACTTTTGGATGCTTCTCGTTGCTTCATATCGAAAACCTTAACGGCCACTATTTTTTTTTCATTTGCTAGGGTCCCTTTATACACGGAGCCGAAACCACCCATTCCGATCAAATTGCTAGAGCTGAACCTGTCTGTTGCTTTGACTATGTCTTCATAAGACACTTGCTGAAATCCCCCTATTGATGGAGTCTCTAGAGAAGCCTCACTTTTCTTTCTCCTCAGCCAATAAAATGTCATCAGTAGCAACAGAAGAATCAGTGCCGCTACCATCCCACATGTAACCACAGTGATAACGTGATGGAAGGTAAATGATCCACGTTTTCCTTTGCTCGTCGAACAACTTGGCAAATCTAGGATCGGCATATTGCCACAAAGCTTATCGTTTCCTTTGAGCGAAGTGGCACTCGTGTTCAGAAACACCCCTTCATTTGGTACCTCACCCTCGAAGTTGTTGAAAGATAGATTCAGGTACAGCAATTGAAATTTCTCCAGGAATGTTGGAATAGGGCCAGAGAAATTATTACTTGAGAGGTCTATGTACTGAAGACCATTCAAGGAACTCAAGAATGATGAGATATTCCCTTCAAATAGATTATTTTGCATGTGAAGCTCCACCAAGCTAGTGCATCTACCGAGGCTCCTAGGGATTTTTCCCGATATTTTGTTGCCATGTACGTCTAATGCACCTAAGTTTTTCAACGTACCGATTTCTTCTGATAAGGAACCGCTCAATTGGTTTTCAGATAGATCAAGATGGATAGATAGGGAAGAGATAGTGAAAGCTTCAGGTGGTATGATTCCAATTAGATTATTCTCTGAAAGGTCAATTATTTCCAATTTTTGGCATTTCCCGATATTGGGAGGAATGCTCCCTTGAAAATTGTTCCCTTTCAAGATGAGTGTTAGTAGCTCCGTTAGGTTCCCTATCGTGGGGGGGATATTCCTGGTGAGTTTGTTCATATCAGCAGTTAACCGCCTTAACTCAATGAGATTTCCGATGGTATCGGGAATGATGCCTGTGAACTTGTTATTTTCCATTTTCAACCGTTCTAGGCCACACAAGTTCCCAATGCTTGAAGGGATATTTCCAGACAATTGATTGTTCTCGAGCCACATTATCTTCAATTGGGAGGACAAGTTACCTATAGATTCAAGCAAAGTACCTCCGAAATTGTTGGAGTTGATTGCCAGAATTTCCAGGCTTGTAGAATTGATCGATTCAAGGAATTTGAGGTCACCTCGTGCTCCACTACCTAGCTGGTTCATTGAAGCACTTATCCACTGCAGCTGATTTAGCTTTTCCAAAGTAGGCACGTTTCCAGAAAATCTGTTACCTGGGATTGTTAGCCGCATTAATTTAGTGGCGTTTGATATGGAAGCAGGAATGGGCCCGGTAAATTGATTTGCCGCGACATTTAAAGAAACAAGATTAGGAAGAGTGGCGCCTAAATCTGGAGGAAGACTCCCTTCAAGTTGGTTTAAGGAAAACTGGATTTCGACAAGAGAAGATATGTTGAAGATGGAGGAAGGGAGAGCGCCAGAGAGTCCATTCATACCGAGATAAAGATACTCCAAATTTTGCAAACGGCCCAACGAGGCCGGAACTCTTCCCACAAAGTTATTGTACTTCATCAAGATGAACACCAAAGATGTGAGGTTCCCAAAGAATTCGGGGAAGTTTCCAGAAAGATCGTTGTGGGATATAAAAACTGTCGTTAGCTTCAACATAGAAGCAATTGCTATTGGAACTTCACCAACTAGCATATTATAGCCTAGTCCCAAATCTTCAAGATTTTTGCAGCCTGACACGTTGGTAGGAATTTGACCAGAGAATGAGTTGTTCCCTAGGCCTAAGTATCTGAGTCTATACAAGTTGCCGATCTCCGAGGGGATTTCACCGACGAAACTATTGTTTTGGATGTCTAGTTTCTGGAGGAAGCTCAGATTTCCAATAAAAGGAGACAGCAACCCTACAAGTTTTAGAGATGGAAGTATCAAACGAGTTATCCTCAGATGTCGACGGCCACACATGATCCCATACCACTGGCAAAAATGGACAGAGTCGTTCCACATGCTGAAAATCCCAAATGAATCGTCGAAAATCTTATCCTTGAACTGGAGCAATGCATCTCGGTCAGTTTCGTTAGTTCCAGAAACTGAGATTACTCCATAAAAAGAGATTGACATCATCAACAGAACGAAAAGAAGTAGACCGAGAGTAGTGATTGAGGACATGAAAGAGCTCATGTTTGCAAGTTTTCTGACCGCTCAAGGTTTAAACGCTCTATCTATTATAATTGAATCGGCTTAGCAAGGTGTTCGTGACTTATACGCACAAAGCCCTTTCTCTTTTCTTCTTCTTTTTTTCTTCTTCAGTCCTCTTTCCTTCCCTTTCTCCTCTTTTTCCTTTTACCAAAAGCTCTCGGTCTCTCCCTCAGTTTTCACCTTAAACTGAGCGTCCGCTCCCTCTTTTGCTTTCTTTTCTTGACTTTTCGAACTTCTTTTTTCTTTTATTTTTTTAAAGTGGGTCCCACCATCTTATTTTTTGACCTAGTCAAAATCTCAAATATTACAATATGAGTCTTAATCCCTTTGCTTTGCAAAAAGCATATGTGTCCTAGTCCTTGGCATTACGGGTCTTCCGCTCATCATGCCAAAAGTAAGGGTGTGTTTGGTTCAGCATTTTTAAGGGGCTTTCAAGCCTAAAAGTCCCTTGGGGAAATACTAAATCGTTTGGTTCAATTTTTTAAGTATCTTTCAACTTTCAAGTGGCCTTCAAAATGCTGAAACTATTTTTTTTGCTTCCAAAATTTCCCTCACTAGTTTTTCATATTTTTGATTTTGCCCTCGATTTTTTTTTTTAATTAAGAAAGGGGCAGCCCTTCACCAGCGAAGGGCTACGGCCGCCGGTGAGCCAAATCCAGCGCCGGCAGTCGTCGGCTGAGGTTGCCCGACCTCGGGTGACCTCTGGCGAGGGTCGCGCGGCCCCAGCCGAGGGCCGCCAGAGGTCGCTTGAGGTCAGGCGACCCTTGGCGAGGGTCACGCGACCTAGGCTCGACGTGACCCAAGCGATAGTCGCCTGGATCTCGCGGCCCTCGCCTAGGTCTCGTGAGGGTCACGCGACCACCGGCCGCCGTCACGTGACCCTCGTGAGACTCAGGCGAGGACCACCTGCAGCCGCAAGACCCAGGTGGCGGTCGCCTAGGTCGCTCGAGGTTGGGTGACCTCCGACAGCCCTCGACTGGGGCCGCGCAACCCTCACCGAGGGTCTCCCGAAGTTGGGCGACCTCCGGCGACCCTCGACTGGGGCCACGCGACCCTCGTCGAGGGTAACCCGAGGTCGGGCGACCTCCGGCGGCCCTTGGCTGGAGCCGCGCGACCCTCGCCAGAGGTTGCCCAAGGTCAAGTGACCTCGGCCGACGACCGCCAGCGCTAGATCTGGCTCGCCGACGACCGTAGCCCTTCACCGGACCGGCGAAGGGCTAGTCCAATTTTCCAAATATATATATACCTATAATACCCCTTAAAGCTCATTGCAAAAGTTTTTTTTACCAAATGCACGTTTAACTCAAAGCCCATTTGCAAAGAAATTTTACCAAACACAATTGCATTTCTCTAAGTAGCTTTAGGCTTTCAAAATTTGTATTGGACTCAAAGTCCCTTGCAAATGCTGAATCAAACGTACCCTATGATTGCGAATGGGATGACCATGTTTCAGTCCTGACATAATATTTAAATAAACGTGTGATGATCATGCTGAGTGTTTAAAAGTCGCAATGAACCGTCGGAGCAGGCGGTTGAAGTGCGTGTGATTTTTCTATTGCTCTGATTCACGTATGTTTCAGAATCCCCCGGCCCAAAAGGAGTCCCAATAGAAGTCTTGGGCACCAAAAGCATTAGTTAGTAATAAGTAAAAAAAAAAAAAACTAATGATTAATATCATGAAAAGTTAAATGACAAATTTACTCCAAATTAATTTTTTTGATCATCAAAAAATCAAACTTTGTATATTTATAACAAGTTTATCCTCTATTAAATTAGGTTAATATAATGAAAAATCATAAACCGATACACCTACGACAAACATATGACCAAAAATGTGTTATTCAACTCAGCAATTTAATGGTAAAATTTAGCGAAATAAGTGAAGAGTAAATTTGTGGCAAGTAGACCAGTTTAGGGTTTTTTTAAAATAAATTTATCACAATATATATATATATATATTTGGGTTTTTTCATGGTACTTAACTCAAAAACTAATAAAAATCAATCAAAATAGCAACGGCCCACATATTGCATCAGGCCTGGCCTACTCGGCTGGGCCTGTTCTCCCTCTTTAACTGGACCCAAGTTCACAATCACGGTCCGGGCGGGCTTGTACCGCTCTTCAACTATGTCCAACCCGGGTGGGGAAATCCGGCGTTTCACAAAAATGTAGCGACGACGGTGAGCATCGAACTCGCATCCATCTTCTCCACTGGCCAGTGGCCAAGGTTTCATAGCTTGATCTTCGCTCGCTCCTTGAAACTTCGTATTCGGCCTCCATCTTCTCTACCCTCTTTTTCTCCATTTTGCTCCCTACTTTTGGAGTACCCAAGTTCCTCTTCTCTTTACATGTTATGAAGATTTTCCAGAAGGCTCACCACCTGTCTGATTAAATGCATTCGAGGAAAAAGATATTTTTAAAGTGCTAGATCATCGAAGATGATGGTTTATGAAGGGTTCGAGGACATTCTCAAGATTCAGAAGTTTAGAGGTTCGTGGGGTACTCCGTGTTCTACTGCTTCACTGCCGTCTTGAGCTATGCTTACACCAACAACACGTGAGCCTTTGCTGTCTTTTTGCCAACTCGATTGAATAATTTTCTCCCCTGCTGTTCAGATTCCGGAGTTAATTCTTATACTTTCACCGTCGTCGTTGCAGTACTAGAGCTGGATATTCTAGAGGAGACCAGTATTATGTGGCTTACCCGGCCGGAACCGAGTTACTGGGTGATTCTGATAAGGTCTGTCGGTGCTGTGATCATGTGGCACTTTCTACCTTGTGCTGCATTTTCCTTAATCGTTTATGATTTACGACTTATGTCTGATTAATGAATTTGGTCATAGTTGTACAAAGCTGCTCTTGGCAATTGCTTCGAAGCGGAAGAGTGGGGCCCCTTAGAGTTCTGCGTCATGTCCAAGCACTTTGAGCAACAAGGAAAAGCACCGTATGCATATCATGCTGTAAGTGACTGGGTTCCCAAATGTCTATATACTCGTTTGGTTTTGCATTTCTCTTGTTTAAGGTCACTCCTGTCATGATGAATGTTCTGTTATCGATGGAGAGGATAATTCAAGAGTGCTTTGTTCTTTTATGGACCACGGTGAAACCACAATGGTTGATCGTTACAATAGAAAGTCGGAATTTTTTTTATCTTTCCCCTTTTGTATTATTGTGTGTGTATGGATCGGAAAAAACCAAGCTTTTGGACATGGAGGAAACAATAATTCCCTTTCTTTGCTAATTTAAAACAAATGGTTTTCGTTTCTCATCTTAACCGTCCTTATCATGCGGGCCTTTGTTTTGTGGCCTGATAGCTTGACTGATGTTATAGGAAAAAAACAGTTGCCCTCAGGGAAATGCTTTGACATTACTGTGATTACTGAACTGAGTCTTATTAAAAGTCAACAACTATGAGGAACAGAATAATTGCTCATTCATAGATTAGGTTCTCTGTGTCATTCTCTTTTATCCTAATTTGCAGTGGAACTCTTGGTAACCTTCATGAAAGACTCGAAACTGAAACTTGACATTACACAATTAAGCTGCTGGTGCATGGCGGGGTCGTGCAGATCAGGATCCTTAGTTGCTTCTGATTCTTTCGTCTTCAAAGATAGGATTCTAGTACGAATCAAGGATCTAAGATCCTGGAAATTTGTCTAACTGAAGCTTGTGATGCCAATAAACTTTGTTATACATATATACCTACATATAAACCTATTTAGAAGGAATGAAAGATCAAAGAGGGAGTTCTCATTTGAAAGGTCAAGATTTTAATTGTTGTATTTGCAGATTCCAACTTAAGCACGCTCTTGCATTTGTAGTGTCAACTTCACACTGCAAAGTTTGTTGCTCCTCATATTTGGTCTCTGTTTTTCTTTGCTGCAGCAATATGTGGCACACCTTCTCTCCCTTGGACAACTAGATGGATCTGGATAGAGGGAAAATGCTGATAATGCGAGACTTATTTGTTGGACTGTGTAAAGATGGAAATTGCAGGATAGAGGGAACATCTTTCCTGTTGGATTTGTTAAAGATTTTAAAACCAAGGGCCCGTGGCTTATTTTTATAATTAATATGCTGTATGGTATTAGTTTTATCATATACTAGTTCCGAAAAATTAAGTTTTAAATAAAAAGAGTGTGATTTGATCGTGCTGTTCAGGGATTTTATCATTGCTTCTTTTCAATTTATGTTGCCCTGTTTTGGATTGGTATTCATTCCGCATCCTTTTCTCTTATTTACTTTCATTGTGCATCCAAAGGTAGAGGATAAATTTCAGTGGTGGTCGTTATTCATTTTTTGAGTAGACTACTGAACTTTGATTTAATCACCAAATGTACCAAACTCTCGGTTTCTTGCAGTTGTTGCATTGCATTTTGTCCAGAATCCAACTTACTTCCAACAAAATGCTGACCTGTGGCGCTCATGTGACTTGGCATCCTAAAATTTGGCCACATATGAGCCGCGTCAGTAGTTCATCGAGGAAATTGGCCGGATTTCATTTAACATGCTTCAATTGAAAAAAAGAAAAAGAAAAATTTTAAAGATCAGTGTATTGAGTGATTGAAATCAAAATTGAATGATCATCCAAACTTCAATGACCACAAATGGAGTAGAGGTCAGTGAGAAAGAGGTATGGATATTGTTCCATTTTTCCGGTGAAAGCTTGTTACCATCGGGAGCTGCAAGATCGACTGGAGCTGTGCTTCGTGTTCCCCAACTTGACAGGAATGGGAATATAAACGCTGCAAGGGTAACAAATGATGAGACATAGGAGTTCCATTGATTGAAAGAGTTCCAGCACGTTTCTGTTATTAACTTTGGGTTTCTGTTTTTTTTTTTTTTTTTGTTAAGGATATGTCCATCATTAGTCAATATGTCATGACTCAAAATAAAGCAGGAAAAGGCTTCAAGTACTGATTAATTTGTCTATTGCATTAGTACAGTGGGACCTATCTTTAACTAATAATCACAACATATTAAATAGAAAAGAATAAAATGGAAGATGAGAGTCTTGATGAGTATACATCAGTCACGTTCACCAACACAGTCATATGTAATCGTATCAAAAAACAGCTCGTAGTTATTGAGATACGTTGCATAAAATATACCTCAGAAAGTTCACTTCCTTTTCCCTTCTAGATACGGCGGTCTTCGAGAGATCGGCTACTCTGAGTCTTATCTACCTGCTGTCGTTGTATGTA
The DNA here is from genome assembly GCA_014182895.1 of Angophora floribunda. NCBI lineage: Eukaryota > Viridiplantae > Streptophyta > Magnoliopsida > Myrtales > Myrtaceae > Angophora > Angophora floribunda. Next base: position 34,239,868 of record CM024706.1, on the reverse strand, counting down.
AACAGTAGACTTAAATAAGATGTGGTCAAATTAATATATATATTAAGAGAACCTGAAATGTCATTGGTGTCAATTTATCTTTTCTTTATTATCTATTAAGGAGCAAAGACATAATCCTAGATATGAACCCAAGTTCAAAAACATTATATTAAACAATGAGAACCTTTTAAAATGATGGAGTTGTAGCGAGACAAAGTTTTTAGATTAGAGAGCATGATGCTTGATGATCAATTCAAAGGCCAAAAGATAAAGGAATTCTACATTAAATCTCCCTTGTGAGTATTCTATTTAGCAAATAATTTATACGAAGATCCTATCGATATCCTATTTTTTGCTCCATGGGTTTGTTGTACGTATAGGACTCTCTTTTTTAAGCAATCAAGTGATGTCCAAATCAACTTTCACACAACTCAATATGGCCATCTCTCTGGTATTTTTAAGAGCACCCTCCTCCTCATTGGCCTAATTCAATAGGATTTTACTCATAAAGAGCTCCTAACAAGTCTTGACTTTTGTTTCGAGTAAACTGTGATATCAATTTAACAACCAGTGCATCATAAATCCAACTTAGGAGTGGAAATACCAAGTTACTAACCATTCTTAAATGACAGTTGCTAGGAAATAAATCTAGGGATTTGGTACCCAGCGTTGGAAGGAATTATCTTCCGATTCATTCACCATGCGACCAGACTAAACCCTAAATAAAACAGACCAATTTTAAGACATTTCAAAGGGAAGTTCCCAAAAGACTGATTGGCAATGTCATTTTCAAGGATGATGTTCTTTGTTTGAATTGTTACCCAATTATTTAATGCTTCGGACTTACCAAAGCCCATGCGAATCTCCGACAATCAGGTCCATGAGCCTGTCTTACTATGTTCTAAACTACATTGCATCATCCCAATTTTGCTCATCCCATCTCGATCTGAGTTTTGCCACTTCATTTCGTTAACTTATCTTTTCAAAAAAGAAAAAGTTTCTGCCTCACTAATGCTGTGTAGCACAAAGCCAGCATTGTGCATCTGCTGAGCTTGTGCTACGACACACGGGCCAATGCCTTAAATTTCAGGCCTACGCTGTGTAGCTCGAGCCCGAAGTTGTGCGACGTTCTGCTTATGCAGCAAAGTGCCGCAACTCTACCAGGCATCAACGAAGCATTTGCTTCCAGGGCCACTACGGCGCTTCGGAGCGCCAGGAAGGATATTGCCCTATTTCCCAAAAGGATAGAGGGGGAAAGGCGGCACGAAGACGAAGTTCCAAAGCATTCAAATTTTAGATTTTCGGGTCAGATTTAAAGTCATTTGCCTAGGCCCGTTCATTATGAAGATATAAGCTGGGAGGGCCGTAGCTGGATCCAAGTATGGGCTGAAATCTAAGAAGGGAAGACTTCCGGGCAGGCTCCATGCCATTTTCCTAATGTGCTTTCTCGCTCTCTCCGTCCCAGAACTTTCACGTGCAAAACGGCAAGCGAAGACATTAGTGTTCTCTCAGTCGACCGTGGCAGAGAGAGCGAGCAAGCGAGAGCGAGAGAGAGAGAGAGGAATGGAAGCCGAGGGCTGGTGGAAGTTAACTGGGGCATAGCGACTCGAAATCAATGGCTCTGAAGCACCTGTGGGTTCTCCACAGGTTGCCCCGCAACCCCAAGCCCTGAACATCAAGCTAAATCGAAATGGCATCATAGTACGGGTTTCGTGCCGAATCAATGGGTGGTTGGCTGAAGATATGTTGGAGCTTTTCAAGGGTTTCCACTGAAAGCTTCTCTTTCCTCTCCCTCCCCACCATTGTTTGTTCGTCTCTTCACAAACCCGCCTCCAAACGCCATTACATTCCTCGTCCCCTGTTCTTTGATTTTAGCTCTTTTTCTTCTCGTCTTTCTCGATGAAACTCGGTTCCGGAGACGGTTCCGGGCAAACAGTGGTGCAGTCTGGGCTTTGCTGAGTCACTGTTTGAGGATTCCTTGATTTTGATTTCTCACTCTGATCATTTTTTGCACTTCTTTCGTGTGACAAAGGCGTAAATGAACAATAGGAGAATACGCAAATAGAGCTGTTAATGATAGAACAGCGGTCTTTGAAGTGTTTTTCTCAAGTACTCCCTTATCAGGATTTAGCAAGTCGGGACATATCTACTGCCCCTAGAACGTGAAACTACGGAGACAGTAACTAATCAACTTGGAACATGTCGCAGACCCACATTTCCAAACAAGGAACTGAGGAAACAGTAAGCAATCAAACTCCTAATCTTCCCATGTTGTGGATATTTCTCCATCGCTTCTAGCAGAGTCCCATCTTGTTGACCCTCTCTTTCAGCAAACACAATCTTGCCACTGCGTCGCTTATCTTCATTCTCTCTTGGGGCAGCTCTGCTGAACAGGCAACTCCAATTTTAAATATCGTCACCAAGCACTCTTGACCATGAGCACTAATGCTTCTTTGATTGCTCAGTGTGTTTGCAATGGATGATTCTTCTATCTCACAAAATAGGAGCTGCTGATCCGCTAAATCTGCCACCCTTTCTGGCAAAGCCATTGCGCAGTAATCACGAAGGTTCAAACCATCCTTAAACATGTCATGGGTGGGTCCCTTCCCTGTAAAAATCTCCAGCAGCAGGACTCCATAGCTGTACATATCGCCTTCTTTTGACACTTCGCTTCCCATTCCATATTCTGCAGTTGGATTTTATTTGACCCATAAGCTGATCAGCTTATCAAATCATAAGGACAATGAAGAGGAGGCACGTATACACATAAGGGGAAAAAATTACTGGGGGATGCAATTATGAATTCTGGTCAATATCAGTAAGTTACTTAGCATGTTGAGCATGATTTGTCAAAGTCAGATTTTTTACTCTTATAACCTCGTACTTAATGAATAGAATGTACAACAATCAAAGGAATGACAAAATAACTGCACTAAACTGAACTTAACTCTAAGGTTATGGTTAGTCCAACAATGCACAGGAAAATTAGCTAAGACAAGTTTTTATAGAGAACGAACGAGTCTGACTAGCCTACATAATTTTAGGCAACAAGTTCCCTACATGCACTATCAGGGAAAGAGCTTATATGAGGACGATTGACATTGGATTTATTGCAAGTGTACATACCCGGAGGAGCATAGCCAATGGTTCCTCTAAGTGCAATTGAGCTTGTTTGACACGCAGGCAAATCATCAATGGCATTTGGGAATATCCTGGCCAAGCCAAAGTCGCCGACATGTCCATTCATTTGGGCATCCAGAAGAATGTTGCTTGGCTTGAGGTCACAATGGATCACCACCATTTGGCACTGATGATGGAGATAATCCACCGCACAAGCTACATCAAAAGCAATGTTCAACCTCTGAACAAAACTTAACCTATGCCTTGGCGTCCCATTTGGTGCAAGATTCGGATATAACCACTCCTCCAAGCTACCATTTTCCATGAACTCATAGACTAGAGCCTTAAACTCATTGCCTTGAAATCAATACTCGGAGCAACCTGTTAGAATTTTAACAAGATTCCGATGCCTAATATTTTTCAGACTTCGCACTCGCCATGAAACTTTTGGATGCTCCTCGTTGCTTCAGTCAAAAACCTTAATAGCCACTATTTTGTTTTCATCTCGCTAGGGTCCCTTTATACACGAGCCGAAAACCACCCATTCCGATCAAATTGCTAGAGCTAAACCCATCTGTTGCTTTGACCATGTCTTCATAAGACACTTGCCAAAATCCCCCTATCGATGGAGTCTCTAGAGAAGCCTCACTTTTCTTTCTCCTCGGCCAATAAAATGTCATTAGTAGTTGCTTCAGGTCAAAAACCTTAATAGCCACTATTTTGTTTTCATCTGCTAGGGTCCCTTTATACACAGAGCCGAAACCACCCATTCCGATCAAATTGCTAGAGCTAAACCCATCTGTTGCTTTGACCATGTCTTCATAAGACACTTGCCAAAATCCCCCTATCGATGGAGTCTCTAGAGAAGCCTCACTTTTCTTTCTCCTCGGCCAATAAAATGTCATTAGTAGTAGCAGAAGAATCAGCGCCGCTACCATCCCACATGCAACCACAATGATAATGTGACGGAAGGTAAATGATTCATGTTTTCCTTCACTCATCAAACAACTTGGCAAATCTAGGATCGGCATACTGCCACAAAGCTTATCGTTTCCTTCAAGCGAAGTGGCACTCGTGTTCAAGAACACCCCTTCGCTCGGTACCTCACCCTCGAAGTTGTTGAAAGATAGATTCAGGTACTGCAATTGAAATTTCTCCAAGAATATTGGAATAGGGCCAGATAAATTATTACTCGAGAGGTCTATGTATTGAAGACCATTCAAGGAACTCAAGAATGAAGAGATATTCCCTTCAAATAGATTATTTTGCATGTGAAGCTCCACCAAGCTATTGCATTTACCAAGGCTACTAGGGATTTTTCCCGATAGTTTGTTGCCATGTATGTCTAATTTGGCTAAGTTTTTCAATGTACCAATTTCTTCTGGTAAGGAACCACTCAATTGGTTTTTGGATAGATCAAAATAGATAGATAGGGAAGAGATATTGAAAGCTTGAGATGGTATAATTCCACTCAGATCATTCTGCGAAATGTCCATCCCTATCAAGTTTTCACATTTCCCAATACTTGGAGGAATGCTCCCTTCAAAATTGTTCCCTTGCAACATGAGTTCCAATAGCTCCGTCAGGTTCCCTATCGTGGAGGGGATATTCCCAATGAGTTTGTCCATTTGAGCACGAAACACCTTCAGCTTGATGAGATTTCCAATGGTATCAGGAATGCTGCCCCTAAACTTGTTATAGCCCATGCACAACACTTCTAGGCCACGCAAGTTGCCAATGCTTGAAGGGATATTTCCAGACAATCGATTGCTCTCGATCACCATCATATTCAACTGGGAGGATAAGTTGCCTATAGATTCAGGCAAAGTGCCTCCGAAATTGTTGCTATGGATTGCCAAGACCTTCAGGCAGGTAGAATTGATTGATTCAAGGAATTTCAGGTCACCTTGCACTCCACTACCTAGCTGGTTGTGCAAAATACTGATCCAATGCAGCTGATTTAGCTTTTCCACAAAAGAGGCACGTTTCCGAAAATTTATTTATCGGGATTATTAGCCACATTAATTTAGTGGCATTTGATATGGAAGCAGGAATGGGCCCAGTAAATTGATTGGCCCCGACATTTAACTCAACAAGATTAGGAAGAGTGATGCCTAAATCTGGAGGAAGACTCCCTTCAAGTTGGTTTGCGTCAAACTGAAAGGTGACAAGAGCAGATATGTTGAAGATGGAGGAAGGGAGAGTGCGAGAGAGTCCATTTGCATTGACATGAAGATACTCCAAATTTTGCAAACGGCCCAACGAGGCCGGAACTCTTCCTACAAAGTTATTAAATGACGCTGAGATGTACACCAGAGATGTGAGGCTCCCAAAGAATTGAGGGAAGTTTCCAAAGAAATTGTTGTGGTGTATATAAACTAATATTAGCTTCGACATAGAAGCAATTGCTATCGGAACTTCACTAACTAGCATATTATTGCCCAGTGTCAAATCTTCAAGATTTTTGCAGCCTGAGATGTTGGCAGGAATTTGACCAGATAATAAGTTGTTCCCTAGGCCTAGGTATCTGAGTCTATACAAGTTACCTATCTCCGAGGGGATTTCGCCGACAAAACTGTTGTTTTGGATGTCCAATTTATAGAGGAAGCTCAGGTTTCCAATAAAAGGAGACAGCGACCCTACGAGTTTTAGAGACGGAAGTATCAAATGGGTTATCCTCGAATGTTGACGATCACACGTGATTCCATACCACTGGCAGAAATGGACAGAGTCGTTCCACATGCTAAAAAACCCAATCGGATCGTCGGATATCTTATCTTTGAACCGGAGCAATGCATCTCGATTAGTATTGTTGGTTCTAGGAAATGAGATTGCTCCACAAGAAGAGATTGACATCATCAACGGAACAAAAAGAAGTAGACCAAGAGCAGTAATTGAGGAGGACACGAAAGAACTCATGCTTACAAGTTTTATGACCCCTCACGGTGTAAACGCTCTATCTATCAGGAAACTGGGATGGAGCTTCTGGTTAGACATGCATTGTTGCGATGAGCTTTTGAATCTTGGCTTCTTTTATCTCCTCCCACTTGTGGTATGTTGGAACCAAAAGGATGAAAGAAGCTTTGAAGGCTTTGGTGAGAAAAGAAGACAAGATTGTTGGTTTTGTAACAAAAGAAAATAAACAGAGAGAAGTGGTTGAGAAGGACATGAAAGAACTCATGCTTGGAGTTTTTCGACCCCTCACACTCTGAAAAGTCTATTAAGAAGTGGATGGAGTTTTCCGCCACAGCCCCTAGCTGTTAGATGTTCATTAGAAACGTGTTCATCCCACTCAGAATCCTATTCTTGGCATGATGCGAAAGACTAATAAAGCATATTCCGCAGAAGACTAATAAAGCATGTGTAATATTCGAGATTTTGACTAGGTCAAAAATAAGGTGGTGGGACCCACTTTAAAAAATAAAATAAAAAAAGAAGTTTGAAAAGTTAACAAAAGAATGGCGAAAAGAGGAAGTGGACGGTCGGCTTAAGAGGGAGAGACCGAGGGCTTTCGGGAAAAGAAGGAAAAAGAAGAGAGAGGAAAAGAAAAGAAGAAGAAGAAAAAAGAGAAAGAGCTTTGCTAGTACAAGCCACAGACACTTCACCGAGCCGACTTACCTACAAATCGTAAAATATGGTAAGTGCTCATGTCCCTCGTTTGTCCATCCGATTGAAATAATTTTCGGATTTAGTGCTTAAATGATAATAGACATTAAGATCACCTAAAATAATCAAGTAAAATGCTACGATAACTACAAATCAGCTAAACGTCACCTAAATGCTAACAAAGCAACTCCTACGTACTAATAAATCGCTTACCCGAAGCAATTACACAAAATTCGATCTCAAAATCATAAAATTTCGCTCCGACTAAACCGTTGTGCCAAAACGACTTGCATAAAAAAACTCACCACTTCATAACACCAAAAACCACCATTCGCATGAAGTCTCAAAACTCCACGCAACTCAAAAAACGGATTCCATGGCTCAAATTACTCAAAATTCCAAATTTAAGCACTAAATCCAAAAACTACCCCAATCAGACAAACAAGGGGCGTGATCATGGATGTTGTGATACGTAATTGAATTGGCTTGGCGAGGTGTCCGTGACTTATAAACACAAAGCCCTTTCTCTTTTCTTTTTTTTCTTTTTTTATTCTTCTGTCCTTTTCTTTCTTTCCCTTTCTCTTCTATTTTCTTTCTTTTCCCAAAAGCCCACTTCCTCTTAAGCTGAGCGTGCACTTCCTCCTTTTGCTTTCTTTTGTTGACTTTTCAAACTTCTTTTTTTTTTCTTTTTTTTTTTAAAGTGGTCCCATCACCTTATTTTTGATCTAGTCAAAATATCAAATATTACAATTTGAGTCTTAATGCTTTACTTTGCAAAAAGCATATGGGTCTTACAAGTCTTCCGTTCATCATGTCAAGAGGAAGATTGCGAATGGGATGAGCAGGTTTCAGTCGTTTGGTAAGGGTGTGATGACCATGTCGAGTGTCTCAAAAGTCGCAATGAACAGTAGGAGCAGGTGGTGGAAGTGCATGTGATTTTTCTATTGCTCTAATTCACGAATCTTTGAGAATCCCTTGGCCCAAAAGCAGTCCCAATAGAAAGTCTTGCGCAACCAAAGCATTGATTAGTAATAAGTAAAAAAAAAATTAAGGATTAATATAATGAAAAGCCCCAAATTAATATATATGTGATAAATTTATACAAAACTAATTTTTTAATCATGAAAAACCAAATTGGATATTCGTGATAAATTTGCCCTCTATTAAATTAAATAATATCACGAAAAATCATAAATTAGTGCACTTTGTAACAAACGAATGATAAAATTCAATATTTCCGTGAACTGCTACGTACGATCCAACTCAACAAATTTGACGGTAAAATTTAACAAAAAAAGTGAAGGATAAATTTGTCGCAGATATACCAATTTAGGATTTTTCATATTCAAAATATTAATTTAAAATAAATTTATTATAAATATATCAATTTGAAATTTTTCATAATATTTAATCCAAAAATCAATAGAAATCGATCAAATTGGCGACAGCCCATATAATGCATCAGGCCTAGCCTGCTCGGCTGGGCCTATTCTACTATTTAATTAGACCCGAGTTCCCTATTACGGGGAAGGCGGGCGGGCTTGTACCGCTCTGCAACTTTGTCCGATCGGGAAATCTGGCATTTCGCAAAATGTACCGACAACGGTGAGCACTTCCTCGAACTCGCATCCATCTTCTCCACTGGTCCGGGTTTCATAGCTTGATCTTCGCTCGCTCCTTGAAACTTCGTGCTCGGCCTCCATCTTCTCAACCCTCTTTCTCCATTGCGCTCCCTACTTTTGGAGGGCCCAATTTCCTCTTCTCTTTGCATGTCATGAAGCTTTTTCACAAGGCACACCACCCATTTGATTAAATGCACTTCAGGAAAAAGAATTTTTAAAGTGTTAGATCATCGAAGATGATGGTTTATGAAGGGTTCAAGAACATGCTTAAGGTCCAGAAGTTGAGAAGGTTCGTGGGGTACTCTGTGTTCTACTGCTTCACTGCCGTCTTGAGCTATGCTTACGCCAACAACACGTGAGTCTTTGCTGTCTTTTTTCCAACTCAATTGAATTATTTTCTCCACTGCTGTTCAGATTCCCAAGTTGATTCTTATAATTTTCGTGGTCGTTGTTGCAGTACTTGAGCTGGATATTCTAGAGGAGATCAATATTATGCGGCTTACCCAGCTGGAACCGAGCTGTTGGGTGATTCTGATAAGGTCTGTCGGTTCTGTGTTCATGTGGAACTTTCTACCTTGTGCTGCATTTTGCTTGGTCGTTTATGATTTACGACTTACGTCTGATTAATGAATCTGGTCATAGTTGTACAAAGCTGCTCTAGGCAATTGCTTCGAAGCAGAAGGGTGGGGTCCCATCAAGTTCTGCATCATGTCCATGCACTTCGAGCGGCAAGGAAAAGCGCCATATGCATATCATGCCATAAGTGACTGGCTTCCCACATGTCGATATACTCGTTTGGTTTTGCATTCCTCTTGTTTAAGGTTACTCCTGCCATGATGAATGTGCTATTATCAACGGAGAGGACAATTCAAGAGTGCCTTGTTCTATTATGGACCATGTGGAAACCGATGGTTGACTGTTACAATTGAAAGTCGGAATTTTTTTTTCTTTCCCCTTTTGTATTGTTGTTTATGTATGGATCAGAAAAAGCCAAATATTTGGAGATGGGGAAAACATTAATTTTCCCTTTCTTTACTAATTTAAAACAAATGGTTTTCGTTTCTCATCTTAGTCCTCACCACGTGGGCCTTTGTTTTGTGGCCTGATGGCTTGACTGATGTTCAAGGGAAAAAACAGTTGCCCTCAGGGGCTTTGACATCTCTCTGATTGCCGAACTGAGTCATATTAAAGTCAAGAACTAAGACGAAAAGAATAATTGCCCATTCATAGATTATGTGTTCTGTGCCATCTTCTCTTATCCTAATGGTGCAGTGAAACTCTTTGCAACCTTCATGAAAGACTTGAAATTGACACTGCATCTTGACATTACACATTTAAGCTGCTGATGCATGACAGGGTTGTGCAGATCAGGATCCTTAGTTGGTTCTGATTCTTTCATCTGCAAATTTAGTACGAATCAAGGATCTAAGATCCTGAAAATTTGTCTTTCTAATGCTTGTGATGCCAATAAACATTGTTATACATATTTACCTACATATAAACCTTTAAAAGAAGGAATGAAGATCAAAGAGTTTGTTCTCATTTGAGAGGTGAAGGTTTTAATCCCTGTATTCGCAAATGTCAACTTAAGCACACTCTTGCATTTGTAATGTCAACTTTGCACTGCAAATTTTGTTGCTTCTCACATGTGGTCTCTGTTTTTCTTTGCTGCAGCAATACGTGGCACGCCTTCTCTCCCTTAGACAACTAGATGGATCTGGACAGAGGGAAAATGCTGATACTGCGAGATTTATTTGTTGGACTGTGTAAAGATGGAAATTGCAGGATGATGGAACATCCTCCTGTTTGGATTTGTTAAAAACTGTGAAACCAAGAGCCGGTGGCTAATTTTTATAATTAATATGCTGTATGGTATTAGTTTTATCATATACTAGTTCCGAAAATTAAGTTCTAAATAAAAAGAGTGTGATTTGATCGTGCTGTTCAGGGATTTTATCATTGCTTCTTATCAATTTATGTTGCCCTGTTTTGGATTGGTATTTATTCCGCATCCTTTTCTCTTATTTACTTTCATTGTGCATCCAAAGGTACAGGATAAATTTCAGTGGTGGTCGTCAGTCATTTTTTGAGTAGGCTACTGAACTTTGATTTAATCACCAAATGTACCAAACTCTCGGTTTCTTGCAGTTGTTGCATTGCATTTTGTCCAGAATCCAACTTACTTCCGACAAAATGCTGACATGTGGCGCTCATGTGACTTGACATCCTAAAATTTGGCCACATATCAGCCGCGTCAGTAGTTCATCGAGGAAATTGGCCGGATTTCATTTAACATGCTTCAATTGAAAAAAAGAAAAAGAAAAAGAAAAATTTTAAAGATCAGTGTATTGAGTGATTGAAATCAAAGTTGAATGATCATCCAAACTTCAATGACCACAAATGGAGAAGAGGTCGGTGAGAAAGAGGTATGGATATTGTTCCATTTTTCTGGTGAAAGCTTGTTACCATCGGGAGCTGGAAGATCGTCTGGAGCTGTGCTTTGTGTTCCCCAACTTGACAGGAATGGGAATATAAACGCTGCAAGGGTAACAAATGATGAGACATAGGAGTTCCATCGATTGAAAGAGTTCCAGCACGCTTTCTGTTATTAACTTTGGGTTTCTGGTTTTCTTTTTTTTGTTAAGGATATGTCCATCATTAGTCAATATGTCATGACTCAAAATAAAGCAGGAAAAGGCTTCAAGTACTGATTAATGTCTATTGCATTAGTACATTGAGACCTATCTTTAACTAATAATCACAACATATTAAATAGAAAAGAATAAAATGGAAGATGAGAGTCTTGATGAGTATACATCAGTCACCTTCACCAACAGTCATATGTAATCGTATTAAAAACAGCTCGTAGATATTGACATACGTTGCATAAAATGTACCTCAGAAAGTTCACTTCCTTTTGCCTTCTAGATACGGCGGTCTTCGAGAGATAGGCTACTCTGAGTCTTATCTACCTGCTGTCGTTGTATGTAAACAGTAGACTTAAACAAGATGTGGTCAAATTAACATATATTAAGAGAACCCTAAATGGCATCGGTGTCAATTTATCTTTTCTTTATAATCTATTAAGGAGCAAAGACATAATCCTAGATATGAACCCAAGTTCAAAAACATTATATTAAACAATGAGAACCTTTTAAAATGATGGAGTTCTAGCGGGACAAAGTTTTTAGATTAGAGAGCATGATGCTTGATGATCAATTCAAAGGCAAAAGATAGAGGAATTCTACATTAAATCTCCCTTGTGAGTATTCTATTTAGCAAATAATTTATACGAAGATCCTATCAATATCCTATTTTTCACTCCATGGGTTCGTTGTATGTATAGGACTCTTTTTTTTAACAATAAGGTGATGGCCGAGTCAACCTTCGCACAACTCGATATGGCCCATCTCTTTGGTATTTTCAGGGAATATCCTAGCTAAGCCAAAGTCACCGACATATCCATTCATTTGGGCATCCATAAAAATGTTACTTGGCTTGAGGTCACAATGAACCATCGTTACTTGGCACTGATGATAGAGATAATCCACCGCGCAAGCTACATTGAAAGCAATGTTCAACCTCTGAACAAAACATGAGGCATTTCGATGACGTGTGCTCCCCCTTTTCCCTCTCTCTCTCACAGAATTTTCATATGTTCCGGGTTGCCACATTCATTTCGCAAATTCACCATTGCAGGAGACAATTTTTTCTTTTCTTTTTTTTTTTTCCAGATTGCTTTGCTTGGAGTAGCTCTGCTTGACCTGCTCGAGCTCCCTCTTTTGGCCCGTTTGGTCCGGGCAGGAACCGCGCCAGCACTGGATCGAATTCCATCGCAACCATCAATTTTAATAAAAGAGCATTAAAACCTCCATATCAATTAGGGTGCGTTTGGTACAGCATTTGCAAGGGGCTTTCAGTTCAATGCAAATGCTGAAAGCCCAAAGCTACTTGGGGAAATGCAATTGTGTTTGGTAAAAAAATTTTACAAATGGACTTTGAGTTGAATGTGCGTTTGGTAAAAAAAACTTTCACAATGGACTTTGATGGGTATAATGGGTATATATATATATTTTTTTTTTTTTTTTTATTTTTTATTTTTTTATTTTTTTAAATGATCTAAACCCTTCGCCGGTCCAAATAAGGCTACGGCCGCCGGCGAGGGTCGCGCGACCCGGCCGAGGGCCGCCGAGGTCGCCCGACCTCGGCGGCCGCAGCGGCCCTTGCTCAGGTCTCGCGGCCGCAGCGGCCCTCACTGGGTCTCGCGACGGCGGCCGGTGGTCGCGCGGCCGTCGCGAGACCTGTGCGAGGGCCGCCCGCGACCGTGAGACCCAGTGTGGCGGTCGCCCGGGTCGCGCGGCCCTGGTCGTGCGGCCCCCAGGTCGCCCGAGGTCGGGCGACCTCCGGGGCCCTCGGGCCGGGTCGCGCGACGGCCGCCGGCGCGATCGGCTCATCGGCGGCCGTTGCCCTTCGCCGGACCGGCGAAGGGCTGTCTCATTTTTCAATTAAAAAAAAAAAATATTTAGGGGTAAAATCGGAAATATTAAAAATCGGTGAGGATAGTTTTGGAAGAAAAAATAGTGGTTTCGGATTCCGGAGATCTTTGAAAGCCCAAGGCTAGTCCCTACTAGCCTTGGGCTTTCAACATTTTGAAGGCCGCCTTTCAATCGAAAGCTAGCTTCAAAGTCGAACCAAACGGTTCAAAGATTTTCCCAAGGGGCTTTCGCCCTGCCCATTGGGAATCTTTGTACCAAACGCACCATTAATATTGACAGTTGTATTGCTCATTATATATTAATAAAACCCTATAGAGTATCCAATATTTGCTCGAGTATGTTTCGTCGTAGCCTTGACCGAAACATTTCTATCAATGCGTTTTAACAAAATTCAATTAACACAGTGTCTTATTTTAAAAGCTAAATCGTCCTTTGCAAATTAATGGCCTTATTCGTCCTAACTAAGACTTTGTTCACTCTCCTTGGACTCTCTTGCAGAGATCTCTCTTGCTGGCGTTTTCCATGGTAGTAACAAAACAAAACCACACAGTATAAAAGAGGAGTCATTATATCATATACCTCGTGCGAAGAAGGTTTTGTATAAGTAGCTTTTTACATCATTATGCTGAGAAATTTGATACTTAAAATTCTTAAATCAATGGTAGAAAGACCACTCATGCAAAATTTTCTTTACTCCGACAATGTATGCTCTAATTTTCTATAACTACAATGTTCAAAATGTAGACATTTTGAAGTATTTCAGTAATTACCTAATGTGTAAATTGGAAAGGAAAAGAAATTGGTGCAAATATCAGCTCCTCCAAGGTCTAAAAGCCCCCCAAACTCTCAATCATTAAACAATTACTTGGTGACGAATCAATTGCTGCAGCATTACGAACTGATTGGCAGGTCCTCCAGAACTTATAAATTGACAAAAGGATTCATTTTTCAAGTCAAAAAAGCTTAATCAAACTGGGGGCGACTTAACTAATCCCTTTCTTTAATGGCAGGGTCCCCCCTACTCCCTTGGTGCTTTTCTAAACATGCATTGCTCTCTCTCTCTGCTTAATCCGCCACCCGAAAAGCTGCTCCGTTCTGCGTTTCTCCTTTTTTCTTCCTTATTTTATCTCCTTCTCTCTTTCTTGCTTCGTTTTCTCCATTAAGAGAGCATCACCTTCGAGCATTGCTTTAGAAAAAGCGAAGCATGGGAGGCTGGTGATATGCTCATTACCAGATCATGTGCATCGTGAGATGTCTGTGATGGCGACTCTAACCATGACCAATTTGTCGATTTAGTTGCATCTTGCTTTTGAAAAAGTTGCTCTTACAGAGGATGCATCCTCTAATCATTCAACATGACATATATTTAAGGAAAGCAGCAATTATCATTCCCTTTCGCTTTTTTTTTTCATTGAGATCACTTCACATCCTCAATTTTCATGTTAGATACTTTATTGCATCTCGCATTAGGTGACATGTCATGGTTATTCACACAAAAAAATGTCATTTGGCTTCCCAAATTGTCCCTGTCCCTGTTTCCAATTCCTCAACCCTTTAAAATAAAACCCCAACTAGAAAAATGCAAACCCTAGCCACCCTAACCTCACTTCCGCCACCCTATACTGCTGTCAACCGCCTCCATCCGATGCCACTGCTGCCCTACGCCATGCTCTGCGTCGCCCCTCTCTCTTCCCCTTTGCTTCGCTCTCTTTTTTCTTTCGTCTTCCTATGTTGGTGTAAGGGCTTTTGAAATTTTGCATTACGGGAAGGTTTGTTGCAATCTCAAAGTTGGGGTTTGCCTGGTGTTGTCCAGCGTAATTTGATATTTTTACTCATGAATCTTGTTTTAAGACGGAGAATGGCACTTTAAGAAATGGAGAATTCTTATTGAAAATGCAGCGAAAAGTGAAAAGGTTAAAGAGATATTTTCCCATACTTATTGTCTAGAACACTTAAAAAGGAGATGGCTGGCTATACCACATGTCAGTCTTGACTCCCCATCGACCCCCGCATCATCTTTGTCGTTATGATCTTAAAATTAGAGGGGTGATCAACTGGGGATTTTTCATTTTCCTGAACTTTTTTTTATAAGGATATGTCCATCATCAGTCAATATGCAACGACTCAAAATAAAGTAGGAAAAGGCTTCAAGTACTGATTAATTTGTCCATTGCATTAGTACAATGGGACCTACCTTCAACTAATGATCACGACATATCAGAAAAAAGAGAATATAATGGAAGATGAGAGTCTCGTTGAGTAAACATCAGTCACCTTCGCTTGACAGAGTCATACGTAATTGTATTAAGAAACAGCTTGTAGATATTGACATACGTTGCACATAAAATATACTTCAGAAAGTTCACTTCCTTTTGCCTTCTAGATAGGTTGGTCTTCGAGATATAGGCGACTCCTAATCTTATCATTGCTGTCGCTGTATGTAAACAGTAGATTTGAAGAGGACGTGGTCAAATTAACATATATTAAGAGGAACCTAAACGGCAATGGTGCCGATTTGATCTTTTTTTTATTATCTATTGAGGATCAACGACATGACCATAGAAATGAACCCAAGTTCAAACAATATATTAAAAAATGAGAACCATCTAAAATGATGGAATAGTAGCGAGACGAATATTTTAGATTAGAGAGAAGAATGCTTGATAATCAAATTCAATGGCGAGAGATAAAGGAATTCTCTGTTAAAAATCCCTCATGAGTATCATGTTTAGCAAATAATTTATATGAAGATCCTATTAAGATCTGGTTGTTTGCTCAATGGGTTTGTCGCTGTATATAGGACTTTTTTTTTTAGCGATCAGGAGGTGTCCGAGTCAACTTTCGCATAACTTGATTGGACCATCTCTCCGATATTTTTGAGGATTAGTAATTCATTAGGATTTTATTCCTAAAGAGCTCTCTATGAGATTTGACTTTTGCTCCAAGTGAATTGTTGCATCAATTAAAAAACCGATGCATGATAAATCCCACTTAGGAGTGAAAATACGATGTGTTAGCCTTTCTTAAAAGACGGTTGCTAGGAAATAAATCCGGGATTTTGTACCCAACATTGGAAGGAATCGTCTTCTGGTTCATTTAAGGTACAACCCGATTAAACCCTAAAAATGATAAACGGATCAATTTTAAGACATTTCAATGGGAAGTTCCCAAAATATTGATTGGCAATGCGATTTTCCAGGATAATGTTCTTTATTTGCCTTGTTAGCCAAATTTTTAATGCTTCTGACCTACCAAAGCCCACGGGAATCTCGGACTATCAGGCCCATGAGCCTGTCCTAATATGTTTTGGACTGCATTGCATCATAACATCTCGATCTGAGTTTTGCCACTTCATACCTTGAAGCAAGGAAAGAAGAAATAGTTGGCTCTTCTCGAAAAGTTTGGGTCACGAGCTTTCATCCATGATGCAAGAATTGGATCAATCAGACATCGGACGAAAATATTATGCAAGAGCAATGTTTTGTGAACTTTTCTTTCCAAAGTTCCTGCCTAACTAATGCTATGTAGCACAAAGCCAGAGCATTGTGCATTGTCAAGCATGTGCTACACCGCACGGGCCAATGCCTCGGAAGTTTCGGGCCTACGCTGTGTAGCTCCAAGCCGAAGCTGTATGACATTATGCGTACGCTCCAGAGCGTTGCGACTCTACAATGCATCGACGAAGCAATTGCCTTTGAGAGACGGCAGGGCGCTTTGGAGTAGCGGAAGGATAGAGGGTGAAAGGGCAGCACGAAGACGAAGTTCCAAGGCATTTCAAATTCCAGCTTATCGGGTCCGATGTAGAGCCACTTGCTTAGGCCCGTTCATGGAGAAGACATTAAGCTGAATCTAAGTAAGGGCCTGAAATCTAAGAAAACGGCAGGCTTCACCTGTGCTTCAGGCCTCGTGGGCCTGAATGGGCTGCCGTTTTCTACTGTGCTTTGTCACTCTCTCTGTTCCACAACTTTCACGTACAAAATGGCGAGCGAAGACTTCAGGGTTCTCTCAGTCGAGGAATTGATGCCGAGGGCTGGTGGAAGTTAACTGGGGGAAGATGCGAAATCGATGGCTCTAAAGCACCTGTGGGTTCTCCACAGGTTGCCCTGCAACCCCAAGTCTTCTGTTGCGGAATGGACAAGCGATCAAACAATAAAATAAACATAATAAAAAAAAAATCGGACATTAGATTTACGTGGTTCGGTCATAGAGACTTACGTCCATGGGGAGAGCAATAACAAATTCCACTATAGAACAAACGATATAATGGAGATTATACATTCGAGTCACTTAAACACTCTCAGTGTTTCCCAAACCCCAATTACACCCAATAACTCACGCAATGTTTAGCCCCACAATTCCTCACGAAATAATCTCTCAATCTCACAAATGAATTATACACGAATTCTTACCACAAGAATTTAATTGACTACAAACACTTGAATCTTCTTGGTGTAATTACACGAATGAAATCAATGAAGAAAACTCCTCCCAAGCACTTGATGACAAATCGACGCTTCAAAACCCCTTGCATCAACAAGGGCACCTTTCTTCTCCACGCATGGCTAAATATATATAATGGACTTGATGACTTTCAATTCTTGAAAGTCACTCCTACATGGAGTAAGAAAGAATACATAAAGATATAAAATTAAGAAATCCACATCTACTAGGATTAGGAAACAAATTCAGAGTGGATTCAAATGCTCCACCGCAGAATTGAATATTGAGGAGTTGATCTTCGGATCTTCTTTGCTCAATTCCGAATGTTGGAAAAATATCCAATTCGAAATATTTAGACTTTCGTTTTAGGCTCAAAATTGAGAAATATTTTCAACAATCTCCACCTTGGCTCAACGTTTGAGCCAAGTGACAATCGCTTCAAAATTCGAACTCTGTCACTTCTCTCCATAACCCCCAATAAGCTCAACCGTCACAGATATCTTTCAAGTCCAAGTCCCGCTTGAACTTCGCCATAATTAAGGACCTCATAAGAACACCAACTCCACATACACCTTTAACTGTTACACAAAGATTTCTCGACACAATCTTCTTAACCCATAGATAAAGCAAAATCATTATCGCATCCATATCTATTAGGAGATCGAATACATACCTTGTCAATATCAGCAGTTACAACAATTGCTGGCTTTACAAGCTCCATCTCGTTACAAGCACTATCTGTATTGATTACCACTTTTACTTTTTTTGTTGCCATTGATTCGCTTCAGCTTAGTCAAGCCTGGCTCTGATATCAATTGTTACGGAATGGACGAACAATCGAACAATAAAATAGACAAAATAAAAAAAAAATTGAACATCAGATTTACGTGGTTCGGTCGTAGAGACCTACGTCCACGGGGAGAGTAGTAACGAATTCCACTATAGAACAAGCAATATAATGAAGATTATACACTCGAGTCACTCAAAGACTCAATGTTTCCCAAGCCCCAATTACACCAAATAACTCACGCAGTGTTTAGCCCCACAATTATTCGCGAAATAATCTCTCAATCTCACAAAGGAATTATACACGAATTCTTACCACAAGAATTTAATCGGCTACAAACACTTGAATCTTCCTGGCATAATTGCACGAACGAAATCAACCGAGAAAACTCCTCCCCCAAGCACTCGATGACAAATTGGCGCTTCAAGACCCTTTGCATCAATAACGGCACCTTTCTTCTCCACACATGGACAAATATATATAATGAACTTAAGGACTTTCCAATTCTCGAAAGTTACTCCTAAGTGGAGTAGGAAAGAATACATAAAGATATAAAATTAAGAAACCCACACCTATTAGGATTAGGAAACAAATTCAAAGTGGATTCAAATGCTCCACTGTAGAATTAAACATTGAGGAGTTGATCTTCGGATCTTCTTTGCTCAATTTCGAATGTTCGTAAAATATCCAATTCGCGCTTTGGGCTCAAACTCGAGACATATTTTTAACACCTTCGACATCAAGTAAAATCGAAATGGCATCACAGTACGGGTTTTGTGCCGAATCTCAATGGGTGGTTGGTTGAGGATATGTTGGAGCTTTTCTGGGGTTTTTTCCTGAATGCTCCTCGTTCCTCTCCCCCACCACCATTGTTTGTTCGTCTCTTCGCAAACCCGCCTCCGAACGCCATTACATTCCTCGTCTCCTGTTTTTTGCTTTTTGCTTTTTTCTCCTCTTCTTTCTCGGGGAAAATCGGTTCCGGAGATGGTTCTTGGTAAACAGTGGTGCTGTCTGGGCTTTGCTGAGTCACTGTTTGAGGATTCCTTCATTTTGATTCCTCAGTCTGAGCATTTTTTGCTCCTCTTTCGTGTGACAAAGGCGAAAAATTAACAAGAGAATACGCAAATAGAGTTGTTAATGATAGAACAAGGGCCTTTGAAGTGTTTTTTCAAGTACTCCTAAAACGAGAAACTACGGAAACAGTGACTAATCAACATGGAACATGTCGTAGACCCACATTTCCAAACGAGGAACTGAGGAAACAGTAAGCAATCAAACTCCTAATCTTCCCATGTTGCGGATATTTCTCCATCGCTTCTAGCGGAGTCCCACTTTGTTGATTCTCTCTTTCAGCAAACACAATCTTGTCACTGCGTCGCTTATCTTCATTCTCTCTCGGGGTAGCTCTGCTGAACAGGCAACTCCAATTTCAAATATTATCACCAAGCACTCTTGAACATGAGCACTTACGCTTCTTTGATTGCTCAGTGTGTCTGCAATTGATGATTCTTCTGTCTCACAAAATAGGAGCTGCTGATCCGCTATATCTGCCACCCTTTCTAGCAAAGCCGCCGCACAATAATCATGAAGGTTCAAAGCATCCTTAAACATGTCGTGGGTAGGTCTCTTTCCTGTAAAAATCTCCAGCAGTAGGACTCCATAGCTGTACACATCACCAGCTTTTGAAACTTCACTTCCCATTCCATACTCTACAGTTGGATTTTACTTGACACATGAGCTGATTAGCTTATCAAATCATAAGGACAATGAAGAGGAGGCACGTACAGAGGCAAGGGGAAAAATTACTGGGGGGAAGCAATTAAGAATTCTGTTCAATGTCGGCAAGTTACGCAGCATGTTAAGCATGATTTGTCAAAGTAAGATTTTCTACTCTTATAACCACGTACTTTTATGAATAGAATGTACAATTGATTTAGATGAATGGCCAAAATAATTGCACTAAACAGAACTTATCTCTGTTAAGTTTCTATGGTTCTAGTTAGCTTCGCAAGGTACAGGAAAATTAGCTGAGATGAGTTTTCACAGAAAATGAATGAGTCTGACTTGCCTACATAATTTTAGACAGCAAGTTCCCTACATGCATTATCAGGGAAAGAGCTTAAAAGCAGACGATTGAAATTGGATTTACTGTAAGTATACATACCTGGAGGAGCATAGCCAATGGTTCCTCTAAGTCCAATTGAGCTTGCTTGACTCGCGGGCAAATCATTAGTGGGGTTAGGGAATATCCTAGCTAAGCCAAAGTCGCCTACATGTCCATTCATTAGGGCATCCAGAAGAATGTTGCTTGGCTTGAGGTCACAATGGATCATTGTTGTTTGGCACTGATGATGGAGATAATCCACCGCACAAGCCACATCAAAAGTAATGTTCAGTCTCTGAACAAAACTTAACCTATGCCTTAGCGTCCCATTTGGTGCAAGATTCGGATGCAGCCACTCCTCCAAGCTACCATTTTCCATAAACTTGTAGACTAGAGCCTTAAACTCATTGCCCCGGAAATCAATGCTGGAACAAGCTGTTAGAATCTTAACAAGATTCCGATGCCTTATGTTTTTGAGGACCTCACACTCTGCCATGAAACTTTTGGATGCTCCTCGTTGCCTCAGGTCAAAAACCTTAACAGCCACTATTTTGTTTTCATCTTGATCTGCTAGGGTCCCTTTATATACTGAGTTGAAACCACCCATTCCAATCAAATTGTTAGAGCTGAACCTGTCTGTTGCTTTGACTATGTCTTCATAAGACACTTGCTTGAATCCCCCTATTGATGGAGTCTCTAGAGAAGCCTCATTTTTCTTCCTCCTCAACCAATAAAACGTCATCAGTAGCAACAGAAGAATCAGCGCTGCAACTATCCCACATGTAACTGCAATGATAACATAATGAGAGGTTGATGATCCGCGTTTTCCTTTGCTCGTCGAACAGCTTGGCAAATCTAGGATCGGCATACCGCCACAGAGCTTATTGTTTCCTTCGAGCGAAGTCGCACTCGTATTCAGGAACACCCCTTTGCTCGATACCTCACCCTCGAAGTTGTTGAAAGATAGATTCAAATAGTGCAATTGAAATTTCTCTAGAAACATCGGAACAGGGCCAGAGAAATTATTATTTGAGAGGTCTATGTACCGAAGACCATTTAAGGAACTCAAGAATGAAGAGATATTCCCTTCAAATAGATTATTTTGCATTAGAAGCTCCTCCAAGCTAGTGCATTGACCGAGGCTACGAGGGATATTTCCTGATAGTTTGTTTCCATGTACGTCTAATGTGGCTAAGTTTTGCAATGTACCGATTTCTTCTGGTAAGGAACCACTCAATTGGTTTTCGGATAGATCAAAATAGATAGATAGGGAAGAGATAGTGAAAGCTTGAGATGGTATGATTCCACTTAGATTATTCTTCGAAAGGTCGATCCCTAACAAGTTTTGGCATTTCCCGATACTCAGAGGAATGCTCCCTTGAAAATTGTTCCCCCTCAAGATGAGTTGTATTAGCTCCGTCAAGTTCCCTATCGTCGAAGGGATAATCCCAGTGAGTTTGTTCGTATCAGCACTAAACATCTTCAGCTCAATGAGATTTCCGATGGTATCAGGAATGCTGCCCGTGAACTTGTTATTGCTCAAGTCCAAAATCTCTAGGCCACCCAAGTTTCCAATGCTTGAAGGGATATTACCAGACAATCGATTCTCCTTGATCGACATAATATTCAACTGGGAGGATAAGTTGCTTATAGATTTAGGTAAAGTACCTCCGAAATTGTTTCCATTGATTGCCAAGACCCACAGGATGGTAGAATTGATTGATTCAAGGAATTTCAGGTCACCTTGCACTCCACTGCCTAGCTGGTTGAGTGAAATACTGATCCATTGCAGCTGATTTAGCTTTTCCAAAGTAGGCATGTTTCCATAAAATTTGTTCATTGGGGTTCCTAGCCGCATTAAGTTTGTGGCATTTGATATGGAAGCAGGAATTGGCCCAGTAAATTGATTGACCCCGACATTTAACACGGCAAGATTAGGAAGAGTGACACCTAAATCTGGAGGAAGACTCCCTTTAAGTTGGTTTTCGGGAAACTCAAGTTCGACAAGAGAAGATATGTTGAAGATGGAGGAAGGGAGAGTGCCAAAGAGTCCATTTAAACCGAGATAAAGGTACTCTAGATTTTGCAGACAGCCCAACGAGGCCGGAACTCTTCCCACAAAGTTATTAGCTACTGCCGAGATGCACACCAAAGATGTGAGATTCCCGAAGAATTCAGGGAAGTTTCCAGAGAGATTGTTGAAGTTCATAGAAACCTTAGTTAGCTTCGACATAAAAGCAATTGTTGTCGGAACTTCACCAACTAACAAATTATAGCTCAGTGCCATAATTTCAAGATTTTTGCAGCCCGAGATGTTGGCAGGAATTTGACCAGAGAATGAGTTGTTCCCTAAGCCTAAGAATTTGAGTCTATGCAAGTTACCTATCTCCAGGGGGACTTCGCCGACGAAACTGTTGTTTTGGATGTCCAATTCCCGGAGGAAGGTCAAGTTTCCAATAAAAGGAGACAGGGACCCCACAAGTTTCATAGACGGAAGTATCAAACGGGTTATCCTCGGATGCCGACGGCCGCACGAGATCCCATGCCACTGACAGAAATGGACAGAGTTGTTCCACGTGCTGAGAATCCCGAACGGATCATCGAATATCTTATCCTTGAACTGGAGTAATGCATCTCGATCGGTTTTGTTGGTTCCTCTACAATAGGGCATTGGCACCACCAATGTAACAAAAGAAAGTAGACAAAGATAAGTGATTGAGAAGGACATGAAAGAGCTCATGCTTGGAAATTGTTTGGCCCCTCACACTCTGAACACTGCCTAATAAGAAATGGATGGAGTTTTCGGACACAACCCCTAGCTGCTGGATGTCATTAGAAACATGGTCATCCCACTCGGAATCCTATTCTTGGCATGATGCGGAGGACTCGTAAAGCGTATGGGTCTTAGTCCTTTGCTTTACAAGCCTTCCACGAAAGACTCATAAATCATGAGTCTTCCGCAAAAGACTCGTAAAGCATATGAGTCTTAGTCCTTTGCTTTTTACGAGCCTCACGCGGAAAGACTTGGAAAACATGTGAGTCTTAGTCCTTTGCTTTTTATGTAAAAGAGATAGGGGATTCACATAAAGGTCCCACCGAGAAACAGAAGCTCCCATCCAGATTTTCATCCGCGATTTGCTCCATTGACCACATTCATTCATTCGTAGTCCTTTGCTTTTTACGAGCCTTCCGCGGAAGACTTGGAAAGCAAGTCCTAGTCCTTTGCTTTTTATGTAGAAGAGAAAGGGGATTCACATTAACGTTCCAACGAGAAACAGAAGCTCCCATCCTGTTTTCATCCACGATTTGCTCCATTGATCACATTCATTCATTCGTAGAGCGAGTCTACTGTGTCCTCGAGTTTCCTGGTTCGCAAAGAAACTTCCAGCCATCAACTCAAGAAACATTACCACTTGGGCGCGCGTTACACGTTCGCAAGACGAAACGAAAGCAAAGGTAACAAAAATGAAATGTTGGAAAGTGGAAAGGAACAAGAGGGAGTCGAAACGTGTCTTCTGGACTTACAAATTTAGTAGCCGCCTGCAAAAGCCACCTTTGCCATGAATCGTCGGAGCGGACGGTTGAAGTGTGCGTGTGTGATTCTATCTATTGTTTTGATTCACGATTTGCCTAACAGCAGTCTCGCTAGCAATTCTTGGTTCGTAAAAAGTTGAAAAAACTAACAGAAATCAATCAAAATAGTGATGGCCCACGTAGATCTCCAACTTTTTGTTTGTGGCCCTCTCTATGTTTTATGGATAACAGTCGAATCGGTAAAGATGGTTTGACAAGTTAAAAAGGGCAAAGTGGGAGCATCACGATAAATATCCTCACCTGGCATTGAATGTTCAATCCGAACTATAACTGTTTACGACGCTCATGATTCGATGTCCGAAATTAGGAATCTTGCTGATGCAACTCAACTAAGATCCTAATGATTAGGAAGTCTCTCCATGCAATGGCATAGTTTAAGCAACGCAGCACGGGTCTTTCGGAATTTCGTTCGTGACAGAAACTGAACTTGCAACCCCTTTATCACTAGGCCAATTAAAAGACCTTTGCTTCTAAAGTCAAACAAGTCAAGTAAGAGTGCTTCACTTATAAAAAGAAGGGCAAAAACCATCAAAATTCTAAATTATGCCGACTGTGGTACATTTCCTTTAAACTTTTTTCCATGACACCAAAAATCTCAAACCTGTATTTACCCTCCATCATCAATGAGAATCATTAAAAATGTGCCTAAATAGACATAAGAAAGCAAGCAATCGACATTGTCTTAGCTGAAAAATCATTTAACGGAACTTTAATGGATGGTAAATGTGTTATGTAGATACAAGTTTGGGGTTTTTTATGTCACAAAAAAATTTAAAGATAAATGTGTCACAAAAATAAGTTCGTGTAAATGTGTCAGGGTGAGCATAGTCTAGAGTTTTTTTTTTTTTTTGGTAACATTTTCCCTAAAAAGAAGGGAAGCAATTCAAAAATGGTAATGGAATTGAGCGCAATACTACAATTATGATAATCACATAAATTTAAATAAATTTTCCTATGTTGATGTCCAAATTGTAAATCACATCTTTGATTGGATCCACTTTTTTTCGCATTTGTCTTATATTATTAATGTACGAAAATTGCTTGGGGGGGGTAAATTGCTAAAAGAGGGGTGTGTTTGGCAACGATTATACTCCTGGAATAATTTTTGATCAGGAATTATTTTTTTATTCTATTTTCAAGAACAATTTCTGAGTATTTAAGATGTTTGATAAACTGTTTAAAATTTTTATTCCGGAAATAGAAATGTGGTTGGTAAAAATTTTCAATTTTTTGATTCTTTTAATTTTTTAGTACTTTTTGTTATAATTTTCTTTTTTTTTCTTTTTTCTTTTTCTCTCCTTCTTCCTCTTCCGGCCATCGCCATCGGCGGTGGCCGGACGAGGTCCGGCAACCTCACCGAAGGCTTGCCTGGCCACCGGCGAGGCCGACCTCGCGCCGCCCGCTTGGGCGAGGTCGAGCCTCGCCCGGCCACCGGTGAGGCTCCAGCGAGCTTGCCGGACTTCGCCCTGGCCTAACGAGGCTCTGGCGAGCTCGCCGGACCTCGCCCGGCCGCTAGGCGGCGCGGCCCAGGGGCGGCGATGGGGTGGCAGGAGGTTGGGAGGAGGAAGAAGAAAGGGAAGGGAAAAATAGGAGAGAAAAAAGAAAAAGGAAAAATTATTCTCAAAATTGTTCCCGAGAGCGAGAAACAACTTTTTTTTTATTCTCGATTCTACTCCAAACCTATTCTCCGGAACAAAAAATATACCAAACAGATTTATGTTATGTTCTAAATCTGTTCCCGAATAAAAGAACAAAATCAGTTGTTTCCGGGAGTATTACCAAATAGACCCTAAAAGACCAATGGATAACCGAGGAAAGAGAAGCTTCTCAAAACGAGCTCTTTTTTAGTTCTTTTTTCGCCTATTTCGCTCGAGTGGCATCATACAAGAGGGGCCGCCCAAAGCATCATCATTTTTCATTCCCCAACCCCACCCCCAAAAAAATCTCCACCTCCTCGGGAACGGAGCTGACTCCACTCACCGCTCCCTCTCTCCGGCAAGTAGCGACAGAATTTGAATTTTTTATGAGATGATTGCAATTTCACTCAAACGTTGAGCCAAGATGGAGATTGTTTAATATATGTCTCGAGTTTGAATCAGACAGATCAAGCCCGACCTGAGATTAATTGTTATTTGTTGAGGTTTGAATATTTTGAATTGGATATTTTACGGACGTCCGAAATTGAACAATACATTATGTGGGAATTGCATCCATCTTGAAATCGCGATCAAGAACAGAATTGTTTCGTCCGTCGGAGTTCATGTTAGATTAGGAAAGTCAGAATTTGGACTTTTGTTTGAAATATTCGAAAATCAACTTCTCTATTGATTTCGTCTGTCGGTGAAGAAAAATACTATGAAATCCACTTTCCTAAAGCAAGATGAAGTCACGATCAAATATGGAAAGTCCATAATGGACCTTTTTTATTTTTGTCAAAAGATATTAATTTCCATTACTAGTCAAAATATGGATAACACGAAGTTCCGATATCCAAACATAAAATTAACCAAAGCGAGTGGGGAGGATTGGTAATCATGGACTTGAACTGGAGCAAGATTCAGTCAACATGAATGTATGGATATATATTCGATTGATGGAGTTTGTTTTCACCGCATGTTGATGAATGTCTTTGTACAAACCGATTAAATTCTTGTGGTAAGAATTTATGTATAATTTTTTGTGAGATTGAAAGATTATTTCATGAGGAAATATGGGGCTAAACACTGCTTTAATTATTGAATGTAATTGGAGCTTGAATGATGCAGAGAGTATTTGAGTGACTCGATGTGGTTATAATTTCCGTTGTATTACTTGATCTAAAGTGAAATTCGTTTTCATAATCCTTGTGGACATAAGTCACTACGACTGAACCACATAAATCTGATATATAATCTATTTTCTTTATTCTGTCTGTTTTATTGTTTGCTTTTGCAATAGGACCAACAAAACTGAACCTGCAGCCTAACAAATCGAATCAATAATTACATAGAAAAAAATGTAAATAAAAGTTTTGACATTATCTCTCGATTTTGAGCTTGTGAAGAGTATCCAATTCTACTAGAAGGTTCATATCTATTTGGGAATTATGATATAACACTTAATAATTTATTTTTTGGTCAGTGATAAAGTAAGAAATCATTAAAATACTTTTCCATGTTAAAGTCGGATTTCTAATCCAAGCCGGCTAAAGGGGCTTCACATAGCCCCGAGTATCTCAAAGGATTTTCATGATCCTGTGAAATTAATTGGGGCAAAGAGATGCGAAGTCAATGGCTCTGAAGCATCTGTGGGTTCTTACAGGTTGCCCGCAACCCCAATCCCTCAACATCAACAAAATCAAAATGGCATCATAGTACGGGTTTTGTGCCAAATCAATGAGTGGTTGGTCGAGGATGCTGGAGCTTTTCTGGGGTTTTCTCTGAAAGCTCCCTTTCCTCTCCCCCCGCCCACCATGGTCTGTTCGTCCCTTCACAAACCCGCCTCCAAACGCCTTTACATTTCTCATCCCTTTTTTTTCTTTAGCCGCTTTTTATCTTCTTTTGTAAAATCGTTTCCGGAGATAATTCTGGGCGAACAAGGGTGGAGTCTGGACTTAGCTGAGTCACTGTTTGAGGATTCCTCCTTTTCGTTGATTCTTCAATACCAGCATTTTGCTTCTCTTCCGTGCGACAAAGGCGTAAGAGAGGAAACAGAGAATTTGCAAATAGAGCTGTTAATAATAAAACAGGGGTCTTTGAAGTGTTTTTTCATGTACTGTCCCTTTTCAGGATTTAGCAAGTCGAGACACATCTACTACCCGACGAAATGAAACTACGGAAACGGTAACTAATCAACACGGAACATGTCGCAAACCCACAATTCCAAAAATGGAACTGAAGAAACAGTAAAGCAATCAACTCCCGATCATCCCATGTTCCGCATATTTCTCCATCGCTTCTAGCGGAATCCCATTTTGTTGACTCTCTCTTTCAACGAACGCAATCTTGTCACCGTGTCACTTATTTTCATTCTCTCTCGGGGCAGCTCTGCAGATCAGGCAACTCCAATTTCAGATATCATCACCAAGCACTCTTGCACGTATAGAGGCAAGGGAAAAATTATTAAAGGGCAGCAATTAAGAAATCAGGTCGATATTGGCAAGTTACACAGCATGTTAAGCATGATTTTTTGAAGTCAGATTTTCTATTTGTATAACCTTGTACTTTTACGAATAGAATGTACAATTGAATCAAATGGATGACAAAAAAAACTGAACTGAACTGAACTACTTTTTTAAGTTACTACGGTTCACTTTAGTTTTGTAAGGCCTAAGAAAGTTTGCCGAGATGAGCGAGTCTGACCTATCTACATAACTAGTGGCGATGTTTCTGATAAGAAGTTCCCTACATGCATTATCAGGGAAAGAGCTTATAAGATGACAATTAACATTGGATATATTGCAAGCATATGTACCTGGAGAAGCATAGCCAATGGTTCCTCTAAGTCCAATTGAGCTTGTTTGACTTGCTGGCAAATTACCAATGGCGTTTGGGAATATTTTAGCCAAGCCAAAGCCGCCAACATGTCCATTCATTTTGCCATCCAGAAGAATGTTGCTCGGTTTGAGGTCACAATGGATCACCTCCGTTTGGCACTGATGATGGAGATAATCCACCGCACATGCTACGTCAAAAGCAATGTTTAGTCTCTGAACAAAACTTAATCTATGCCTTCGCGTCCCATTTGGTGTGAGATATGGATGCAACCACTCCTCCAAGCTACCATTCTCCATGAAATCAGAGCCTTAAATTCATTGCCCTGGAAATTGACACTGGAACAAGCTGGAATCTTAACAAGGTTCCGATGCCTTATGTTTTTTAGGACTTCGCACTCTGCCATGAAACTTTTAGATGCGCCTCATTGCTTCAAGTCAAAAACTTAACAGCCACTATTTTGTTTTCTTCGGCTAGGTTCCCTTTATACACGAAGCCGAAACCACTTGTTCCGATCAAATTGCTAGAGTTGAACCCGTTTATTGCTTTGACTATGTCTGCACAAGACACTTGCTGAAATCCCCCTATTGATGGAGTCTCTAGAGAAGCCTCACTTTTCTTCCTCATCAGCCCATAAAACGTCATTAGTAGCAACAGAAGAATCAGTGCAGCTACTATCCCGCAAGTAATTGCAATGATAATATAACGGGAGGTAGACGATCCACATTTTCCTTCACTCGTCGAACAACTTGGCAAATGTAGGATCGGCATACCGCCACAGAGCTTCTTGTTTCCTTCAAGTGAAATCGTGCTCGGGTTCAGGAACACCCCTTCGCTTGGTACCTCGCCGTCAAAGTTGTTGAAAGATAGATTCAGGTATTGCAATTGAAATTTCTCCAAGAATGTTGGAATAGGCCCAGAGAAATTATTACTCGAGAGGTCTTAGTGTTGAAGACCATTTAAGGAACTCAAGAATGAAGAGATATTCCCTTCAAATAGATTGTTTTGCATGTGAAGCCGCACCAAGCTAGTGCATTGAGCAAGGCTACTAGATAGTTTGTTGCCATGTATGTATAATCTGGCTAAGTTATTTAATCTACCAATTTCTTCTGGTGAGGAACCACTAAATTGGTTTTCGGAAAGATCTAAATAAATAGATAGGGAAGAGATAGTGAAAGCTTGAGATGGTATGATTCCACTCAGCTTATTCTACGAAAGGTTGATCCTTACCATGTTTTGGCATTTCCTGATACTCGGAGGAATGCTCCCTTGTATATTGTTCCCATTCAAGACAAGTATCAGTAGCTGTGTCAGGTTTCCTATTGTGGAGGGGATATTCCCGGTGAGTTTGTTTGCATGAGCACGAAACTCCTTCAGCTCGACGAGATTTCCAATGGTATGGGGAATGCTGCCCGTGAACTTGTTATTGCCCATGTCCAACTGTTCTAGGCTGCACAAATTTCCTATGCTTGAAGGGATATTTCCAGACAATCGATTCTCCTCAATCGACAATATCTTCAACTGAGAGGATAAGTTGCCTACCGATTTAGGCAAAGTACCTCTGAAATTGTTGTTGTTGATTAACAAGAGCTCCGGGCTGGTAGAATTGATGGATTCAAGGAATTTCAAGTCACATTGCTATTAGCTGGGTTCACTCTTATGTGGAGGAAGCCCAATGAGTTACAAGCCCCAAAAGAGCTTAAGCCCATATAATAAGTCATATGAAGAAATATGGTTTCTCACTATCTTTAAAGTGGTAGCCGCAAAAAGACGTATTAACAAGAGAAAAAGAGAAAGCAAAAAATCTGGAGGTTTGGGGGCAAAGTCTGATTTATATCAAGCTGGCATCGGAGGTCGATTCGTGGTCCGATTGAGCTGAAATTTTGTAAGCGTGTTCGTGACGCAATCTTTTCGAATCTAAATGGTTTGATTTTTGTTTGAAGCTCCCTACATCATTTTTTTTTTTTTTTTTTTTGTGGATTGATCAAAACATGCGTTTTTGGTTAGATTTATCATTGATCTCTTGTGAAATTCATGTGTATTGCCAAGAATTATGTTATTGAGATCTTTGCTACTATGTACCTCTAGTATTTACTAGAGAAGAACATTGTTCACCCAATTTTGTTGATAGTGAAGATTTTCGGGTGGACTCCGGTCCCGTGGTTTTTGATCTCCTCACACCGAGGAGGTTTTCCACGTAAAAAAATCGTCTTGTGTTCGCGTGCTTGGTATTTATTTTATTCTACTATATTGGTTCCTATTATGTTTACACGATATGGGAGATTAGAAACATGATCATCCCACTCAGAATCCTAATCTTGGCGTGATGTAGAAGACGCAAAAGAATGTGAGTCTAGTCCATCGCCAGAAAAAAAATGAATAAATAAATAAATTCTTGCGCGGGTTTCAGTCCTAGACTATGGCGTCGTTTTAAGACTCTCAACAAGGTCATCACACGCTTATCAGAAGAACAGAAACATGGTCATCCCACTTGGAATCTTAAGCTTGGCACGATGCGGAAGAAGCATATGAGTCTTAGTCCTTTGCTTTTTACAAGTCTTCTGTGGAAGACTCGTAAACCAAATGTCTTAGTCCTTTGCTTGATGAGTCTTCCGCAAAAGACACGTAAATCACAAAAGTCTTCTCCGTTAGTTTCGTGGAAAACAATTTACAGAATAATACTTTTCAGATTTTCCATCATTCCTTTCACGGAAAATGATCTAGTAAGGGAAAACATTTCCTATCATCGTAGAAAAGTTTTCTAAAACCCATGTCACCCTTTCCATCTTTCTTTTTTCTTTTTTTCTTTCCATTTAAAAATTCAAAATTTTAATTCTTTTTCTTTTTCTTTTTCTTTTCTTTTTACTCTTATCTTGGCCCGTCGCTGGCCACGACATACAGCCGATGACTGGCCATAGGCAAGACCGAAGCTTACCCCTCGCCAGATCGTTGAGCAGCAAGCTCGAGCTTGCCTTTGGCCGGCTGTCGTTGTGGCCAACGCCGGCAAAAGAAGAAGAAGATGAAAAGAAACAAAATAAAAATTAAATTAAATTAAAAATCGATTTTTTAAAAATAACATAATAAAAAATTGTTGAAAAATAGTGCATGAAGGAAAAGATTTTTCTTACCAAATAGAGAAAAATATTTTCCATTTCATTTTGACATTTCAGTCAAACACCAAAAAATAATTATATTTTCCTGAAAACATTTTCCAGAAATGCCACATTTTCCGGAAAAATAACGGAGCCTTAGTCCTTTGCTTTGAGTCTTCCGCATCATGCCAAGAGTAGGATTCCGAGTGGGATGGGTATGTCTCAGTCCTCTGATAAGCGTGTGATGACCATGTTGAGCGTCCTAAATATACACAATAGTCTACAAACTCAAACCCGCCTGGACAGGTTATTCCACAGGCTCAGTCCGATAGACTATGCCAATTCCAAATAGAAGCTCCCATCCAGTTTTTCATCCGCGATTTGCTCTATTCACCACATCCATTCATTCATAGAACAAGCGTATCTGTCCTCGAGTTCCTGGTTATCAAGGAAACTTCCTGCGAACGACTCGAGAAACATTACCACTTGGGCGCATGTTACACGTCCGCAAGAAAAAACGAAAGTAAAAGTAACAAAAAATGAAATGAAATGCTGGAAAGGAACAGGAGGGGGAGAGTCGAAACGTGTCTTACTGGACTTACAAATTTAGTAGCTGCCAGCAAAAGCCACCTCGGCAAAGAACCGTAGGAGCGGATGGTTGAAGTGTCCGTGTGATTCTTTCTATTGTTTTGATTCACGATTCGCCCAAAAGCAGTCTCGATAGCAAGTCTTGGTTCGTAATAAGTTTAAAAAAAAAAACTAATAGAAAGGAAATCAATTAAAATAGTGAGGGCCCACATAGATTTCCAGATTATTGTTTGTGGCTCTCTCTATGTTTAATGGATAACAGTCAAATCGGTACCATAAGATGGTTTGAAGAGTAAAAAGGGCAGAGTGGGAGCATCATGATAAATATCCCTCGCCCGCCGTAGAATGTTCAACCCGCACCATTACTGTTTTCACGACGTTTTGATTCGAAGTCCGAAGTTTGCGATTTTGCCTAGTCAACTTGACAAGGATTCTAATGGTTAGGAAGCCTCTCCACACAGTAACGGCGTAGTTTAAGCAATGTAGCATGGGTCTTTCAAAGTTTCATTAGAGACATAAACTAAAGTTGTGACCCCTTTATCACTAAGCCAATTAAAAGACCATTGCTTCTAAAGTCAAACAAGTCAAGTAAGAATGCTTTGCTCATAAAAAGAAGGGCAAAAGTTATCAAAAATCTTAAACTGTCAATTGTGACTATTTTACCTTAAACTATTTTGGGTGATATCAAAAACCTCAAATTTATATCTGTGTGATACAAAAAACTTCAAATTGGTATCTACCTATATGGACGTCAAAAAGCAAATAGTGTTGACCACGTGATTTAAGTGAAATAAAAACGACATTGACTTGGTTGAAATACCATCTAACAAAACCTTGATAGAGGGAAAATGTATCATATAGGTATAAGTTTAGAGGTTTTTTATATTATAAGAAAAAGTTTATGATGAATATGTCACAAAAAAATAGTTTCGATAAATATGTCATGGTGAGTATAGTCTTGAGTTTTGTTGTGACTTTTTCCCTAAAAAGACGGAAGCAATCCAAAACGGCAAGGGAATTGAGCGCAATACCACAATCTTGATAATCACATAATATTTAAATAAATTTTCCTATGTTGATTTCCAAATTGCAAATAGCATGTTTAATTGGATCCACTTTTTTCCCTTTAACCTTTTATCCTTAATGTACGAAAATTGCTTCCGGCGGGGGGCGGGGGTAAACTACTAAAAGACCAACGGACAACCGAAGAAGAGAAGTTGCTCAAGACGAGAAAACTCAATTTTGGTTCTTTTTTCGCCTATTTCGCTCGAGTGGCATCTTTCAAGAGGAACCGCCCAAAGCACCATCATCTTTCATTTAGAAACTCTTGTTAGCTTCGACACGAAGCAAGTGCTACCGAACTTCACCAACTAGTACATTATTGCCTAGTCCCAAAGCTTCAAGATTTTTGCAATTTGAGATGTTGGCAGGAATTTGACCAGAGAATGAGTTGTTCTGTAAGCCTAAGTATTTGAATCTATACAAGTTATTGATCTCCAAGGGGATTTCACCAATGAAACTGTTGTTTTGGATGTCCAATTTCCGGAGGAAGCTAAGGTTTCCAATGAAAGAAGACAACGAGCCTACGAGTTACATAGACGAAAGTATCAAACAAATTATCCTCGGATGCTGACGGCCACATATGATCCCGTGCCACGGCGAGAAATGGACAGAGTCATTCCACGTGTTGAAAATCCCCAACGGATCATCGATATCTTATCCTTGAACTAGAGCAATGCATCTTAGTCGGTTTTGTTGGTTCTAGGAATCGAGATTGCTCTACAATAGGGATGTACAGACCCTAGAGTGCCAAAACTTAGTACGATGGGACACTTAAGTGCCAAGATCTAAGTAAAAAGGATCGATTAAGTACCAACGGTAGAAAATCCGGCCAAAATGCTGATGTGGCACTTTTCCGGCAAATTGAGATCGAAACAGCGTCATTTTAGGTACTAACATGGCCAAATAAGCCCAAATGACATCATTTTGAGCGCAGACGTGGTTAGATCAGCTCAAAACGACGCCATTTTAACATTAATTAGATTTTTATATAAATATTAATTAAAAAATTAAAAACGAAAATTAAAAATTTATAAATTTATAAAATAAAAAAAGGCAAAGGACAGGGCGGGAGGGGGCTCCCCGCAAGCCACATGGAATTCTAGCAAGCCATGTAGATGTTAGAAATTATTAAAATAAGCCACGTCATATTTCTAGCGATCTTCGTCGGAATTAGCACTTAAGTGATCTAATTTTTTTAAAAAAAGTAGCACTAAGTGTACATTTTGTAACTTTTGGCACTTAGGCTGTTCTTATCCCCTACAATAGGGCATTGGCACCATCACCGTAACGAAAGAAACTAGACAGAGAGAAGTAATTGAGAAGGACATGAAAGAACTCATGCTTGCAAGTTTTTTGGCCCCTCACCCTCTGAACACTGTCTATAAGAAATGGATGGAGTTTTCGGCCATAGCCCCTGCTGCTAGATGTACAATAGAAACATGGTCATCCCACTAGGAATCCTTTTCTTGGCGGGATGCGAAAGACGCAAAATTATGTGAGTCCAGTCCCTCGCCAGAAAAAAAAAAAAAAACAAACAAACAAACAAACTTCTTGCGTGGTTTCAATTTTGGACTATTGTGTGGTTTTAAGACTCAACATGGTCATCACACGTTTTGTCAGAAGAACAAACTTCTGCATATGAGTCTTAGTCCTTTGCTTGTTATGAGTCTTCCGCTCATCACGCCAAGAGTAGGATTGCGATGGTCGTGTTTCATCCTTCTGATAAGCGTGTGATGACCATGTTGGGCGTCCAAAATGTACGCAATAGTCTAAGAACTGAAACCCGCCTGGAGTGGAGAGGTTACTCCGCAGGCTCAGTCCGATAGACTATTGCCAATTCCGCATAAAAGAGACAGCGGGATTCATATAAGGTCCCACCGAGAAACAGAAGCTCGCATCCAGTTTTTCATCCGTGATTTGCTCTGTTTACCACGTCCATTCATTCATAGAATGAGTGTGTATCGTCCTCAAGTTTCCTGGTTCGCAATGAAACTTCCTGCAATCGACTCGAGAAACATTACCGCTTGGGCGCGTTACACGTCCGCAAGACAAAACGAAAGCAAAAGTAACAAAAATGAAATGAAATGCTGGAAAGGAACAAGAGGAGGAGAGTCGAAACGTGTCGTCTTGACTTGCAAATTTAGTAGCCGCCTGCAAAAGCCACCTCTGCAATGAACCGTAGGAGCGGACGGTTGAAGCGTGCCCGTGATTTTTTCTATTCTTTTAATTCACGATTCGCCCAACAGCAGTCTCGATAGCAAGCCTTGGTTCGTAATTAGTTAAAAAATACTAACAGAAATCAATCAAAATAGTGACGGCCCACGTAATTCTCCAGCTTTTTGTTTGTGGCTCTCTATGTTTTATGGATAACAGTCGAACCAGTAAAAATAAAATTGTTTGACAAGTAAAAGGGTAGAGTGGAGCATCACCATAAAGATCCCTCACCCGCTATAGAATGTTCAACCCAAATCATAACTGTTTCCGCGACGTCATGATTCGAAATCCAAAACTAGCGATTTTGCCAATGCAATTTGTCCAGGGCCCTAATGGTTAGGAAGCCACTCCACATGATAATGGCATAGTTTAAGCAATGCAGTATGGGTTTTTCGAAGTTTTGTTCGCAACGTAAATTGAACTTGTGACCCTTTTATCACTTGGCCAATTAAAAGACCTTTGCTTCTAAAGTCAAACAAGTCAAGTAAGAGTGCTTCACTTATAAATAAAAGAGTAAAAGCCATCAAAAATCCTAAATTATGTTGATTGTGACGCATTTACTCTAAAAAAATTTATGACCCATTTACCCATTATTGGAAGGAATCATCTTCTGGTTCATTTGTGAAGCGGCCTGATTAAACCTTAAAAATATAAAAAAAATATAAAAAGGATCAAAATTAAGACATTTCAAAAGGAAGTTCCCAAAATGTTGATTGGCAATGCCATTTTCCAGGATAATGATCTTTATTCGCCTTGTTAGGCAGTTTTTATGCTTCCAACCTACCAAAGCCCATGCGAATCTCCGACAACCAAGCCGATGAGCCTATCTTACTATGTTCTTGACTGTATTGCATCATCACAATTTTGCTTGTCACATCTCAATCTCGAGTTTTGCCACTTCATTCCTGGAAACGAAAAACAAGAAGATGGCTCTTGCCAAAAGTTTGGTTCACAAGATTTCATCCATGATGCGAGAATTGGATTAACCAGACATCCGATGATAATATCACCCATGATTATTGTTACGTTAACTTTTTTTTTTCAAAAAAAAAAAATCATCTATAATGCTATGTAGCACAAAGCCAGCATTGTGCACCTGTCGAGCATGTGCTACACAGTACGGGCCAATGCCTCGGAAGTTTCAGGCCTACGCTGTGTAGCTCCAAGCCGAAGTTGTGCGACGTTCTGGTTACACTCCAAAGTGTCTAGGCATCAACGAAGCAATTGCTTCCAAGGACGCCAGGGCGCCTTGGAGCAGCGGAAGGGTAGAGGGTGAAAGGCGGCATGAAGATGAAATTCCAAGGCACTTCGAATTTCAGATCGTCAGTTCCCGATTTACAGTCACTTGCCTTATAGCCCGTTCATTGAGGAGACATAAAGCTGGAACGAAGTAGGTGCTGAAATCAAACAAGGGAAGGCTTCCAGTTCCAGGCAGGCTTCGCTTGTGCTTTCGGGCCTGAATGGGCCACCATTTTCCTACTGTGCTTTGTCACTCTCTCTGTCCCAGAACTTAGGCGTACAATTTTCTCAGTTGACTGTCACGGAGAGAGAGGGAGACGGAGGGGTAGAGAGAGGGGAATGGAAACCGAGGGCTGGCGGAAGTTAACCGGGGCAGAGCAACGCGAAATCAATGGCTCTGAAGCACCTGTGAGTTCTCTACAGGTTGCCCGCAACCCCAAGCCCTCAACATCAAGTAAAATCGAAATGGCATCATAGTACGGGTTTTTGCCAAATCTCAATGGTGGTTGGTTGAGGATGTTGGGGCTTTCCCGGGTTTTTCTCTGGATGCTTCTCGTTCCTCTCCCTCCAACAGTGTTTGTTCGTCTCTTCACGATCCCGCCTCCCAAAGCCATGACATTCCTCGTCCCCTATTCTTTAATTTTAGTCTTCTTCTCCTTTTGCTCGAGGAAACCCTTTTCGGGCGATGATTCTGGGCATACAGAGGTGCAGTGTGGGCTTCGTTGAGTCACTGTTTGAGGATTCCTTCATTTTGATTCATAGTGTGAGCATCTTTTGCTCGTCTTCCGTGTGACAAAGGCGTAAAAGAACGACTGCAGAGTATGCAATTAGAGCTATATAAAGAGCAGGGGTCTTTCAAGTGTTCATTTTCAAGTACTGTCCTTCATCAGGATTAGCAAGTCAAAACATATCTACTGCCCCTAAAACAAGAAACCGAGGAAAAAACCACATTTCCAAACAAGAAACTGAGGAAACAGTACGCAATCAGCTCCTGATCTTCCCATGTTGCGCATATTTCTTCATCGCATCTAGCAGAATCCTATTTTTTCAACTTTCTCTTTGTGCGAACGCAATCTTGTCACCGCATCACTTATCTTCATCCTCTCTCGTGGTACCTCTGCAGAACAGGCAACTCCAATTTCGAATATCATCATCAAGCACTCTTGAACAAAAGCACTCATTTTTCTTTTCATTGTTCAGTGCATCTGCACTTGATTCTCCTTCTGCTTCACATAAAAGGAGCGGTTGATCTGCTACATCTGCCACTCTTTTCTGGCAAAGCTGCCGCACAGTAATGGTGAAGGTTCAAAGCATCTTTAAACATGTCATGGGTGGGTGTTTTCCCCGTAAAAATCTCCAGCAGCAGGATTCCATAGCTGTACACATCGCCATCTTTTGACACTTCGCTTTCCATTCCATACTCTACATTTGGATTTTACACGACCCATGAGCTGATCAGCTTAGCAAATCATAAGGAAAAGGAAGGGGAGGCACGTATAGAGGCAAGGGGAAAAAATCATAGCGGGGAAGCAATTATTGAATTCTGGTCAATGTCAGCAAGTTACATAGCATGTTAAGCATGATTTGTCAAAGTCGGATTTTCTACTCTTATAACCTCGGACTTTTCTGAATAGAATGTACAGTTGAATCAAATGAATGACCAAAATAACTGCACTAAACTGAACTTAACTCTTAAAAGTTTCTATGATTCTAGTTAGTTCCGCAAGGCATAGGAAAATTAGCTGAGATGAGTTTTCACAAAAAAATGAACTAGTCTGACTTGCCTACATAATTTGAGACAACAAGTTCCCTACATGTGTTATCAGGGAAAGAGCTTATAAGAAGACAATTGACATTGGATTTACTGCAAATATACATACCTGGAGGAGCATAGCCAATGGTTCCTCTTAGTCCAATTGAGCTTGTTTGACTCGTGGGCAAATCACCAGTGCTGTTAGGAAATATCCTAGCTAAGCCAAAGTCGCCAACATGTCCATTCATTTGGGCATCCAGAAGAATGTTGCTTGGCTTGAAGTCACAATGGATCACCGCCGTTTGGCACGATGATGGAGATAATCCACCACGCAAGCTACATCGAAAACAATGTTCAGTCTTTGAACAAAACTTAACCCATGCCTTGGTGTCCCATTTGGTGCAAGATCCGGATGCAACCACTCCTCCAAGCTACCATTTTCCATGAACTCATAGACCAAAGCCTTAAACTCATTGCCCTGAAATCAACACTGAACAAGCTGTTAGAATCTTAACAAGATTCCGATGCCTAATGTTTTTTAGGACTTCACACTCTGCCATGAAACTTTTGGATGCTCCTCGTTGCTTCAGTCAAAAACCTTAACAGCCACTATTTTGTTTTCATCTGCTAGGTCCCTTTATACACGGATCCGAAACCACCCATTCCTATCAAATTGCTAGAGCTAAACCCGTCTCGTTGCTTTGACTATGTCTGCATAAGACACTTGCCGAAATCCCCTATTGATGGAGTCTCTAAAGAAGCCTTTACTATTCTTCCTCCTCAGCCAATAAAACGTCATCAGTAGCAACAAAAGAATTAGTGCAGCTACTATCCCACAAGTAACTGCAATGATCATATAACGGGAGGTAGAAGATCCATGTTTTCCTTCACTCGTCAAACAACTTGGCAAATCTAGGATCGGCATACCGCCGAGCTTATCGTTTCCTTTGAGTGAAGTCACACTCATGTTCGGAACACCCCTTTGCTCGGTACTTCACCCTCAAAGTCGTTGAAAGATAGATTCATGTACTGTAATTGAAATTTTTCTAGGAACATCGTAACGGGCCAGATAGATTATTACTTGAGAGGTCTATGTACCAAGACCATTCAAGGAACTCAAGAATGAAGAGATATTCCCTTCGAATAGATTATTTTGCATGTGAAGCTCCAACAAGCTAGTGCATCGACCAAGGCTACTAGGGATTTTTCCCGATAGTTCGTTGTCATGTACGTCTAATATGGCTAAGTTACTCAATGTACCGATTTCTTCGGTAAGGAACCGCTCAATTGGTTTTTGGATAGATCAAAAAAGATAGATAGGGAAGAGATATTGAAAAGTTGAGATGGTATAATTCCACTCAAATCATTCTGCGAAAGACTGATCCCTAGCAAGCTTTGGCATTTCCCAATACTTGGAGGAATGATCCCTTGAAAATTGTTCTCATCTAAGATGAGTTCCATTAGCTC